>CM023360.1:23739957-23829281 GCA_013282895.1 Eriosoma lanigerum | reverse complement strand
AGAACCATGTAACAAAGATTGTAATTCTTAAACCATTAACTCTTAAACTAGTTGAAGTTTAATTCATTTTGCCAAGCAATAACGGCAGATTATTAACTTATAAAATTATTATTAATATACTAATTAGTTATTTACAATTAAATTTTATAGTATGTAGGAAGAAATTTAGATTGTACATGGAAATCCAAGATATTCTCAATCAAGAAAATGTAGAAAGGGCAAAAAAATATAATAAACAACATGGTTAGCCGATGAATACTAAAAAAAAAATTTTCAATTTTATAATAATGATATTTGAAAATACAATTATATAGAAGCATATGTGGTTCTTTTGTTATAATTAATAATCATACATTTAATGATGAAAATACACTATTATAATAAAAATTAATTGATGAAATTGAAAACTTTCTTCACAGTATTTTTTTTCAAATATTTACCATTTAATTGATTAAAATTAAAAGAATTCAATAAAAGAAAAATGTAGTAAAAATTATAACTTCACAAAAATGTAGTGTTATACTTACTAAAAATTATGAAAAAAAAATTGTTGAATTATAATAAATACACATTATATTGATATTTAATTATATTTTAAAACTCAAGATTTAGATTTTAATTACAAATGTATATAAAAAATAACACAAGGATAAGATTAAATTAATTTTATGTATAGTTTATACTGTATAGTGATAAGTGACTTACAATGGAATTAAATGAAACTCATACCCTACCTAACCTAACCTAGCCTATGCTATACGAAATAATAATTTTTGGCGATACAAAGTAGGATACCATACACAGTATGTCAAACCTAATGGAAGTATGCAAACATATGGGGCTGTCGATGAACCAGTAAATATAATAAATAATGATAAACCATATATGTTCATGACTAGAGATTTAGTAAGAGATTTTTAAGATGAATCCGACTTGGAAGTTAATGGAGTATTCTTACAATAATTACAGGACTTTAATACCTTGGTGTCAACGTAAATAATAGAAACAGTTTGTATAATAAAATTAAACTCTGTTTAAAAAATGAATATGGATGTTATTTTGCTATAGTACATCTGTTTAAGTCAAAATTATTATCCAGGAAATCTAAGGAGAAACTATATACTATATATCTCAGACCAGCTGTGTCTTATATATGTTGAATACAAATACTAATGTGACTATAACAGTAGGAGATGAAAATAGACTAAATATCTTTGAAAGAAAAGTGTTAAGGAAAATTTATGGTCCCGTCTATAACCTTGATATTCAAGTGTGGGAGAAAAGATCAAATGAACAGGTACAACAATTATATGGAAAAGGAAGTATAGTACAATTTATTAAAAGTGCAAGACTGGAATAGGCAGGTCATATTTGGAGAGCAGACAACAATATTGTCAAGATGGTACTTATGAACAATTTGAACAGGAAAAGACCGCGTGATAGACCGAAGCAACGGTGGTTAGATGTAGTCAATAGAAACTTGCAGGAGTTGAGACCAGATTGGCATGGCGACTTAAATCATGCCTATAATAGAGAGAAGTGAAAGAATTTAGTATTGGCAGTAAAGGGCATAAATGGGCTATTAAACTAAAAAAAAAAAAAAAAAAAATTGTGTATTGATAATTTATTAGGATACTAATTTATCTCCATATTTGTCAAAAATCTCAAATATTAAACCATTAGTCCATCCAAATCCTGTTTGTGGTGAATACTCCCCTCCGTCACCAGTTACGCCCAAATAAATTGCACTGTACTGTAAAGAATAAATAAACATATAAATAAATACCTATATATAATTAATTTCTTTATAATGTCTTTAAAACTATCTATTCTGAATAACAATACAATATATTGAATGTATATAGGTATTAAGTATTGAGGTAATAGTTTTATAAATTATTATTTATTAGATTTGGAAAATGTTAGAATTTCTGTTCATCCATTATCCATATAATTGATTACTAGGTACTGAAATGATCATATTTTTTTTATTTCCTATTACATTGTAGTATTATATGTTCAGGGTGTTCCAGATCTATTTACTAATTGCAATATACCCGCGAACAATTAAAATTTATGAAATGTTATTTAAATAATGGGCTATAATATTTCTTGTATAATGTAATTTTTTTAGTTTTAAATGTCTAGTAAATTTTTTTTAAAAAATAACTGTATATTAAAGTTAGTATATTTTTATGAAAATTTTGATGTGTCGACTTTCTTCTCGTAATTTAATCAAGATTTTAAAATAAATTTTAATTTATTGGAAATTCATATTTCTGACATCATTTTTTGTAATAATTTAATCAATTATATGGTGGAATTCAAAATGTGCTGCTCATAATTTATCATAATATTGATAATATGAATTTACATTCTATGATAAAATAGATTAAATAATTATAAAAAAATGATGTCAAAAATATGATATAAGTTATTGCTTGTATCCCATTGCCTAAATAATAATTTAAAAAACAAAACAGCATTCAACAATTTTAATTTTTCGCGAATATATTGAAATTAGTAACTAAATACTAAATCTGGGATACTTTGTATTATATATTATGGATTTGTTTAAATTTAAAAATAAATATTTTACTTACCTTCTCATACATATAACCTGATTTTTGATAACCTGCATAGTTTGTTTGTATCCAAGAGTTTGCTAAGTTAAATGCCACTTTTTTTGCCATTTCACTCTCAGTATTTTCTAAACCAAAAATTATCATCGATTGCAGTGGTGGCCAACAGTTAGGGAAGTCCCATTGTTGACTACTTTCGTATAAAGATGTTGGAACACCTATTGTAGTAATTAATTAAATATAATATAAAAATTATAATTTATTATTAGTAGGTAGGTATTTCAATAATTTATTTTATTTATGTACTACAGTAATGTCGATAGGTATATATGTAATAGTATTTAATGCAATTTATAATTAAATTAAATGAACAATTGTATTATACTACATTATTTATAAATTAAACTAATCTTCATTCAACCTAACTTAATATATCTATATTAAGTATTCAGTAAATATTTTACTAACATAAATATTTTGGAGTCAAGTCATCGTTAATTATATTATTTTTAAGTAAATATTGAACAGCTTTATTGCCATAGTATTCACTCATAATATGATTGAAGCTACGAGTCCATAAAGGTGTTAAATTTGACGCATAAAAGTTATTGCGACTAGTATGTTTTGTTAAATCGTAATCTAACCAAATTCCTTCTGATTCGTTCCACAACAACTGTACAATAAAAATAAATTATTATTAAAATTGTCTATACAAATTAAATCGTCATATTTTTGTTATTAAAAAAGTGTTGAATTATACTAATTAATTATTAGATTAGTGGTCGAAATAGTTTGAAATTAATAATAATATAATAAAATGTTGTTAATGAGTTCATAGGTTTTCATCGTCTTCAATTTGTTTAGGTACATTGCAATATTAACTAATGATAATAACTAATAAATTTGTAAAATAATAATTAATTATTTTGAACATAACTAGTTCAAAAGTAAAATAAACAAATAGTATACATATAAAATAGTATTGAAAGGCAACATTTATATCTTTTCTATTAGTTCACTCCGACAATTACCTTGAAGTAAACGAATTATAATCTGGGGCGTACCTGGGATTTAATTTTGGTTGTAGTTTTAACTTGAAAATGTAATATCTAACTTAAAATTAGGTATATCAAAACAATAAATAAAAGTCGGTATGTGAATAAGAAATGATTCACTTTTTTATTTCAAATTGGGGTGGTTTGAACCCCAAAACCACCCCCTCGGTATGCCCCTGATTATAATGATAGTATTATTATTATAGATTATTCATTTATTTTTAATTATTAGGTATATATTTATATACGAGTGGGTAACTAATAACTTTAATTGATAGCTATTAGGTACTAAAATAGTCATAACTGAAATCCAATACTTAAAACATGAAATATTTTATGTAATTAATATTATATGATTTTATAATTTACTATTTTCTTACAACATCAATTCCAACTTGGAAACGTTGAGCGATAAGTTTATAATACTCAGCTTTTTGTATATTGTTCATCATGTAAAAAAATTTAGATAAAATAGCACAATTTGATTGTAATATAGAGTTTAATTCAACGTAAATAAAATTTTGTGGATTGGTGTCCAACAAAGTTCCTAAAAACACAGTAATAATTATTGTAATATTTGGGTATATATTTATATAAAAAAATAGATCAAAGATATATGTACTACTTATTAGTAGATATGTTACCCTAGCACTCCCAAGATATATTTATTTAAGAATTTTTTTTTTTTTTTTTTGGGGGGGGGGGGGTGTTAAGTAGATAGTTTTGGTTTCTTACAATTTTTAAATTAAAATTATTAATTTATTATATTATTTAACGTACGTAATAACTAATAATTAAGTATTATTTATGTAACATTATTCTGGACCGCTAATAAAAAATCAAATTTTTCGGTAACGACGATAGTTAAAATATTTTTTTTTCATTACAAATTGTTACATAATGAGTCAATTTTGGATTCAAAATTTCAACTTGGGGGTGCCAGAGTACCTCTTATTAGTTTTATAAAATAATATTTATTGCTTGACTAAATATGTTAAATATAAAAAATATTTTTTATATGATTTCAATGTTTCATAATTTAAACAACAACCATTTAAGAAGACAAAATAAATCATTTTTATTGAACATTATTCCCGATCCCGCTAAGTTTTACTTAGATAATGAATATGGATTTTTTTTAGTTTTAATTATAATATATAATCATCTTGGAGTTGTATATAAATGTATAAAAAATATCGATTATACACTGTAAAGTGTTAACTATATAACATACATGATACATGTTATGATATATAACTATATTAGTATCATAAATTATAAGTTATTAATAATTACATACATAATAATATATTAATATTAGATACAATATGCCGTACCTGTGGGGGAGGGGAGGAGAAGTTTATAATAATAAAATATAAAATGTATAATGTGTATTAATTTAAAAATATGATATTATATTTTATTTATACAACATTAACATTTTTAAATGTACTATTTTATTTTTCGAAACTCTCCCTCCGAAATTTTTCTTCTATGTACGGCCTTGATTAGATAATAATAATCTGTTTTTATGCTTATAGTAAATATACATTTATATACATTTTACCTTTATTAATATCAGTAGTGTTAAAATGTTTGGTTGAAAAGTCCCATCCAGATTCAGCAGCTGCTTTTAGCCTAACATAAAGATCATCTTTATTAATTGCTTCAGGAAGTTTTTGTGCTAATTTCTTGTCTTCGCTAAAAATAAAGAATGTTAAAAAATAATGGTCATTTAAACATAAGAAAATATTATGTTAGTGTGTATATGTTTGAAATTTGAATATATTAGGTATATATATTATATTTATTATATTATAGTATTATACTAATTACTAATATGATTCGGGACGTGGACCGTAAGTACGTGAATTATATTGAGCCATTATATATTTGTTTCCCGCTTTTTCTACAATAACGGTTCTTTCATTTAACCAAAAATTAATTTCTTCTTCTAAATACTGAAAAAAAAATTAAATAACTTTTCATAAAAGCGGTTAAATATGTTTAATGTCATATGTAGGTAGAATATTATGATTTGTATATGGTTGGTTAGATTTTTAACTTTTAGATGAGGGTGAGAAATTTGTATGATTTATATTCTGCAAGGGTAAATAATAAATGTTTATTTTTTAATAAAATAATATAACAACTTACTATCATAGTTTACAAAATATTAAAAAACTTATATCGTACATCGTATAATAGACATTTTAATTTAATATATATTCGTAAATGTAAATTTTATCTTTAATTATTTTATATGTCAAAACTAAAAATAATCAAATAAATAATTAAATATAAATCTGAAGAAGTACGTTGTAATGTAAGTAATGTTATTTAGCTTATAAGTAGGTAATACAAAATAATTATACAATTAATATATATATTTATATAAACTTAATAATAAGTAGTAATATATTAATAGATTATATAGTACCTATGTATTAAAATTATTAAAAGTAAGTATACTGTGTAGATATGTCTATATCAGTGATTCTCAATTATTAGATATGACGACGCACTATAAATTGAATACCTTCAATCTTTCACACAATATATATAAACGCCTAAAGACGACCTCCAGGTTAAGAATTAATGGTCTATATCATTCTACACTTTATTTTTTTCGATAATTTATTGATATATTACATATTAAAATATTTATAAAAATTTCACCGTACCTTAATGTGTTTAAATACAAATGAACTGTCGTTAGTTAACGTATAATAAGTATCGACCATCTTAATGAGAAGTGGTGGTTGTGATCTTTTTGTATAATAAACTCGACTGCCATTTAATACGTATCCAAATTTTTTGACCATATACATCATATTTATTATTACACCTCTTACTGTAGCCGTCATTCCACAAAGCAGGGCTCCTATGTCAATGTATATATAATTAAAATTTAAAGACTAAAGACTAGATAACTAATAACTAAAGAGCGTATATAATGAGAAAAACTGTAAAATGTATAACTATAAGTTATAAGATCATAATGAATTTCAATCAGGTATCCACTATTTTACTATAGCGATTATTTATCAATATTTTAAATAGATAAATATTCTTTCTGCGTTTTCGAGCTATTGTGGAAAATGATTTTTTTTATAATAAATATTTTTTAAGTGATAAATATATTTTAAATCTATATAATAAAACCTAATTTTTTTTATGTTCAAAATGATTTTTTTTATTTAAGTGTAATTTTTAATTGTTTACCAGATTGTAGGTATACAATATATCTGTATAATGACAATATGAATAGTTTATAAATAGTTATAGTCAGGGCCCGGATTTTAATGCACTAAAATCTAGCCAAATATGCATTAAAATCCATTAATATTAATATTAATAATTTATATACCTACTTATATCGTATGCACTAAAACGTTTAAATATGTACAAAAAAATATGCATTGCAAAATTATTAATTACATATGAATATATTATTAAAACTAGTGATAAAAATAAAAATTAAATGCTCTTTTCTTTAGTAAGTAGAAATGATAGAATATTAGAGCCTCAGAAGTACCAGGTTAATTTTCTTGAATAGTTTTAATCTACCTATATATAAATAAATGTATTAATTAATATCAAGAAATTATCTTAAAAATAAATTTGCTAACTGAAATTTAAATTACATTTGATTATTATAACTTTAGTAATATTTTCAAATACGATTAATTTACGATTGACAGTTAACAAATAACAAATATGGCATATCATTTAGAAACAAATGTTCGTTCTTAAGGAATATCAACGTTAAATATTTTGTTATAAAACATCTAAATATACGTTAAATGATAACATATGCAGTTATAACATAAAATGTATAATAGTTTAAAAGTAGAAAATTGCGAAAATTAGTGTTTATAATTAATCGCATTATTAATGTGGTCACTTATAATAAGCATGTTATACGATCAACCGAAAAAAATATGCAATATAAATCCAGGCAATATAAATATAGCATTGAATATTAGGTTAATAATTTGTATTAATAATCGAAGGAATTGTTCCTATTTGGGAGACCTTAACATTTTGTAGTTTTATCAATATTAGGTAGGTAGTCATTAAATATATTTTGTCCTTACTTTACTCTGGAAATCAGAAAAACCAACGGATAATATTTTTATAAAATCATATAAATTTTCAAAACATAAATAAACATACTATATCCTATAGATATTTATCTCTGTCTTAAATTACATAATTGTTATACTTTTAAGTATACTTAGAATTTTAATAGATTTAAAATTAGTAATTTATTATGTTATTTCAAATTTCGATAGTCTCAGTCATGGCTAAATATATTTAAATATATTTAGCCATGGTCTCAGTGTTGTGCTAACTATCATTTACACCCTATGGAAATTATATTCAGTACTCTTAAAATTGTCAACGGTTTTGTTGCTATAGGGTACGGGTCGTTCCCGCCACCCTTAGCACGGCCATGGATAGTGTAGAAAAACTCAGTTTCTATAGATTATTGATATATGATATAAAATACGACGTATAACGTATAACTATATAACATTTAAGATTACAATTAATTTACCATTTATGGTCCAATATGAATCCCAATAATATATCTCTCTAAATCGTCCTCCAGCTATAAAAAATCCGTTTGGTAAATATATAGAAGAATATAGATGTGGATTTTGTTTTGCATCACTGGAGACTTTTCTTGCCAATTGTTTCCAAATTGTATTTACGTTTAATACAAATTTCCTTTATTAATATTATTTCACTTATTAAGTCAAATGAGTAATTATAGTAATTTTAAGTAAACTAAATTTAAATAACAATAATACAATATCTTTAGATTTACCTGTAATTAATATCTTGTACTTTATCTGCTATCATAGGAGTATTAGTGAAATCTGGAGGTATCCATTCAATGAGTTTGTCATCATCAAAGTTTTCATTGATAAAATCTAACATCTGTTCTCTCGGAACATTACCTCCACTTTGTTTTTTTAATTCGGTATATGCATTTATAATTTCTGTCTCATTCCGTTTCATTTTCATGTCAACAAAAGTTTTCGAGTCAGAGAATAATCTAGACGATTGTACGTCATCTAACAACTCGCCGTGACAATAAATTTTGCTAAAATAGAGTTTATTTTACACTAATATAAGTAGGTATTTAGTATAATATAATACTGGATTGCGGATACGGATACTTATATAAATTATTTCAAATAGGTATGTACATTTATAATTTTCAACGGTTTAACATAGTAACAATTGATAATAATTATTTATTTATTTTATTAAAGAATTGAGAATATACAATAATATATTAAATATAGGTATTACATTATAATAATATAATTACCTAATTGGCAATTTGGCATTACATTATATTTAGGATGTTATTTAAATTTAAATATTGTATGAGTAGTTTGTAGATACCTTAATATAAAAATTTCCGACACAAATTTCTGATCTTTTATTTTGATAGGTAAACATTTTTGTATTTGGTTTTACAGACGTGATAATTAATGTATAACAACTTTAGAATAGTTTTAAAATTTCATATAAAATAATATTTTATTGAAATATTTTGTATTATAACTAGTATAAATATTAATTATAATTAAATTTATTGTATTACCTAGGGCAAATTTCCTCGTATATTTGTGAATATATTGCATAAATTCCATTTAAGAACATTAATACTTGTATAAAATAATGCATTTTTAAAATAATCTCCCGAAATTCTGCACGTAATCAGCCAGGCTTTAACCTATATTATATGGATTAAGTAATGTCAGTGATACACAATTATACAAACGACAAACATAATGTCATTCGTCAGTAATGTTACCTACTTTATTCATTATTTAAACAACTAACAAGTGTTTTTATTACAAATGTACCAATATATACAATTGTTATAGTATATAATATTAAACTGTTTATTCAAATTATTACCATTTGTGAAAATATTATTTAGATAATGGAATCCTCCTTGGCCCTTTATATAAGTACTTAATCGTTTATTATTTAAATAAAAAAATTAAATTAAACTAATTCGAAAATAGATACTTATATTAGTATAGTACACGTAGCTACAAACATATTTTAATTTTTATACTCTACCCCCTACTAATTATGTAGTTTTTTTTTATTTTCAGACTATATAAAATGAGTGAAAATTAATGTACATTCATATTTCAAGTAGGTATAATAATAAAGCAAACAATAAAATAAATATAATTTATTAATTTATTTACATATAAATATAACAATAATAGCATGCATAGTAAATGTTATTTAAATATAATTATTAAGGATAAATATAGAATTATCATTAAGTGTATTACTTTATTATGCTTTAATATTTAATTTATATTTACTGACTAACTAGGTACTTACTAACTTTATGGATAATTGCATTGTTGCAATTAAATTTAAACAAGCTTTAGAAGTAATTGTTAAAAAAATGTGTTTTAAAATTTGAAACAATGTTAACGTAATTACCAAACTAGATAGTAATATTTAGAGTAAAATTTGAAATGACAAATTTAATTTACATTTATTCAATGTTGCATTTATAATTACAACATTTTCGGAGCGTTTAAATCTCAATTATAAAATTGGTTAGCTATTAATTTTCCTATGTATGTATTGTACCCTACCTATTTTTGAAAAATGTTTTTATTATTACATATTTTTAAGTAGATACAAAAAAAAAATGACAAAAACATAGTTCGTAGAATGTTATTTATAGTATTATGTATTATAGTATTTGTACTTGTAGTATAGGTATATTAAACATATCCATAGACACTACGATGAAAAAAAATTCTCATATTGAAATGTATTCTCAATACTTCTTATTCTATTTAATCAATTCTAAAAATGAACGAAATTTACTTTTTATAATAATAAGTTACGTATATACTTTTATAGTTTTATCATTTGAATTATAATTTAGATATATCATCTAAACCAAATTGAAAAATTATGAGAATTATCAATTCATTCATACGAATAATTTATTGAATTTAAACAGATATTCATAATTTTCTAATTATCTATATTTTCCAGGGGACGTATCCCCCCTTTTCTCTCCACAATGGACGCACTTTAGTAAAAGTAATAAGTAACACAATTATGATAATAGTTTCAACTTTCAAAATTTTAAATATTAATTTAATCATCTTTAATTATTTTATTTTAAATTCTGAGCGAAGCGAAGAATGTATTTGTTTTACAATGATATTTTTTTTTATGTCCCACACATTTTTTCTCATAGAAATAATGATCCGATTACCACGAATAGGATATACTTTTGGTAGAAAATTGCATCTAGTTAGTTTATTTAACTCATTTTTCGAATTAGTCAAAAGTTTTTCCCTGGGAGAAGAAAAACTACCAAAAAATGACAAAATTTATGAAAATCGTATTCGTTCGACGAAAACGTAAAATATTATTATTATATAAAAAAAAACGGGAAGATCGATTTTGGACATTCCTTCTTCGTCCCTTTGGTACCCGGAGAAATAAGTAGTTTATTATAATTAAGATTTGAATGCAATAGAAAATACAATTCTCAGCGAAACTCAATATAATACAATATATTATACTAATAAGCTGTTCCAAAAGTTTACTAGGTGTGTAAACTATCTATGTGAATATTAAAAAAAAATTCAAGTCCCTACGATCAAAACTCAATTAGTTATCACAAAATAAATAGTAATTTTGGCGATTTTCTACCATTTTTTGGTAATTACTTTTCTCTCAAGGAAGAACTTTTGATACTTTCGAAAAATGAATCATGTTATGTTATTTTTAAAGATGACTTTTCCAAATATATATATATATATATATGTCTATTTTATAAAACATAAATCAGAAGTGAAAAATACATTTGAAATATTCTTAAATGCATTTAAGAAACAGTTGTATATCTCATTAATAACTTTAAGAAGTGATTACACGCTTTAGCAAAATGGTAAAGTGGAAATGTCAATGCGAACAATTGTAGAAGCGGCTAGAACTATGTTTTATAGCAAAAATTTGTCTAAGACACTTTGGGCAGAAGCTGTGAATACAAAAAATATACAAACACTTTTTGTATATACAAAAAATCGTACAGGCAATACAGTTCAGAAAGGAAAAACACCATTCGAATTATGTTCAATAAAACAACAAATATAAATCATTTAAAAATATTTGGTAGTGAAATCTATGTATAGATATCAAAAAAAAAAAAAAGGAAAATGGGATGAAAAGGGAAGAAAATACATTTTTCTTGGTTACTCAGAAGAGACGAAGGGATATCGTCTATGGTTTTAAGGAAGAAAAGTTTCTTTAAGCAGAGACGTAATATTTAAAGATAATTAATCGGCCTTACCCAGTCTTGTAAAAAATACTTTTGAAAAAGTATTTTAATACTAATAATTAAATTGGAATATATTTGTATTCTAAATACTTTTAAAATACTTAAAAAAAAAAGTATTTTATAAATACTTTCAAAATTTTAAAGTATTTGAATAAAAATACTCTTTCGTTAATATGAAATATGTTAACTAGCGTTTAAAAAAATAAAAAATATCTACTAAGTTTATCCAATTGAATATAACTAATAGTTACTTTACATGAAAAATGCTTGTTATTTTCATAACCTTCAGTCCTGATGTACATTACAATGTACATTGCTAAAAAATGGCAAGGAAATGTGTAAAAATTATGAATTTTTCATAGTAGCTTAATTTTATAACGTATAAAAATAAAATGCAAAGAAAAAATTTTTATCAGTGCCTATTTTAATATAAGTATTTTTCGTTCTTATAAAATAGTTTAAAATGTATTAAAAATACTTAAAAAATACTTTTAAACAAATGTATTTAAAATACCGAAAAATACTTCAAAATGTATTTAAATACTAATATTCAAATATTTTTATTCGAATACTTTACAAGACTGGCCTTACCTTTAACTACACTAGTAAAAATCACGAATGAAGATGAAGATGAAGAAGTGAATTCAAAAGGTGAAACTGAAGATAAGGACGATTACAATGATGACGAATAAAAATTGGACGACGATGAACAGATACCAATAGGAGTAGAAGAGCAAACAAACATAACGCTCAGAGACAGAGGAAAAGTCAATAAACCTATTAGGTACAGAGATGCATTATTTTCAACCCAGTTATATATGAAGACGCTATGACAAGTAACAATGCAGACGATTGAAATGCGGCAATGAACGACGTAATGTCGTCGTTGAATAAAAATAAAACATGGTCACTTGTAGATTTGCCTCTAAATAAAAAATCTATTAATAATTGTTGAATGTACAAGATTAAGTACAAAGCTAACGGAGAAGTCGATTGGTACAAAGCAGGGTTGGTGAAAGAGGCGTCATTTGAGGGGATCAGGGTGTGCGGTTGCACCCCTCATTTTTTAAATAAACCTAATTGGCCTGTTGAAATAATTCACTATTATTTGTGTATACATATAATTTTTATATAGCCTTTTTGAAATGTTGCACACCCGAAAAAAAAATGAAATGACGCTCTTGTTTGTTGAAAAAGGGGCGTGCGCAAGTTCATGGAGTAGATTATCAAGAAACATTCAGTCCAGTTATGAAGTATGATTCAATTCGATTAGCTTTAGCAGCAGCAAAGAAATTAGTACAGTTTGACATAAAGACAGCATTTCTTTACGTTGATCTCGAAGAAGAAATATATATGAAGCAAACTATCACATTTGCAGCGAATTTGTTAGGTCGCTATCTTGAAAAACTGTGGAATTACACTGGAATGCAGTGCAATGCATTTTTAAATATTTAAAGTTTACACTGAATTATCGAATATAGTAGTTCTATGAACTAATTGGTTATACTATTATAGTGATGCTGATTATGCTGAAGATATAACAAAATCAACATCAATATCTACGTTTTGTCTTGACAAAACAATAATTGCATGGAGATCACAGAGACAAAAATCAATGTCATTATCATATTAATATTAATATTATTATTATAGAGTCAAAATATATCGCACTATGTCAAGAAGTTTAGACATGCTTACATGGTTAATGCAATTAATTAATGATCATCTAGAAACATATGGAGAAACCAATTATATATGCAAGATAACCAAAGTGCTATACGACTCGTGAAAAATCCAATTTCATAAAAGAACTAAACATATTGATGCAAGATATCATTACATCAGAGTATGAAGAGGAAATGTTCATGTTGTAGAGTGTGAGAAGCAAAGATCAACTTGCAAATATTATGACAAAACCAATACCAAAGGAACAGTTCCAGTATTTCATGGAAACACTTGAAATACAAGATAATTCTTAATTGTTGTGTAATTAATTTAGAAATTAAGAAATTTGAGCATTTATTTGTTTCTTACTATGAGTATATGTTGTATATGACGAAAGTAGTCGTCTTCGAATTATTATAATTCCTTTTTCTTCGTTAAATCCTAGATATTCAACACCATTCTGTTTAAAAATGATATATATTGTCGGATTTAAGAATATCGGTGCCCATGGCCCAGGTTTTTTGGTGGCTCCAATTTTAGGTTTTAAGTGAAGTAATGAATGCATGAATTCCCAAAGCATGCGTTTTTATTTTATTTTGTTTGAATATAAAATAAGTAAATAAACCTATTAAAATCTAATAACCTATGATCATTTAACTTAAAATAATAGTTAATAAAATACTTGATTGTATATTTTTATTTAATATTTTAATTGTATATTTTGATAATATCATATAAAATGCGTAAAATTCATCATACCTTCCTCGGCCAAATTCAATCATACATAAATAACTAGTTTATTTTTATTACAAAATATTTAAAAAGAAACATTTGATATTCACTCTTGTTAAATACATGGAAATGGAAATGGATACAAAAAAAAAAAATGTGGACCCTATTTTGTAGGCGCCGGAGCCCCATGAGCCGCCCCTAAATACAGCACAGTATATAATATACAGGGTGTTTCAAGGATTTGACAAATTAAATAACTCTGGTTCTATGCTATATTTGTATAAAATTTAATTTTTTTAATTATTATTATACCCTGACGTTACACACAATTAGGTTATATTAATTTTTATTTTTTTCCTAACAGTAAGTGACCTGTATGTAAGCATAAAAGTTTTGGAGGATGTTTTTTGAATAATGAAAATTTATTATGAAAATTAACTATACTTACAATACTTTTTTCTATAATATAAACATAAATATAACAAAACAATCACAGAAATCTAATTTGCGTGAAGTTTTAGCCATTATGTTAAAAAAATCTTCACAATTAACTTCCGTCACATTCTGTGTACATTTAATAATGCTAATCCATTTAATATTACTAATTACTAATTAAAATACCAATGTATTCCTAAATAATTTTTTTGTTTGGTTACAAAATATTAATAGTTTAATAAATATAAAATAACCTTCTATTTTAAGTTCTCATAGTTTTATATTAAATATAATTTTTGATAAATGTTTTTTATACTTTTTAGGTATATTTGGTAAACGATTTTTATATTTCAGATTTTCAAAGAATTTTGAAATAAATAATAAAAAAAAGTTCATTTTTTGAATAATTTTATTATCAATTTGTATTATAAACTAAATGATACAAGTATTTTTTCCAGACAAAATAATTTACATGTTAGCCTAATAGAAAAAATAATTTTTACTTATCATTTACAAAAAAAAAACTATATATATATATATATTCTTCATTTATAATATATCATGTTTAATATTTATTATAATCATATTATAAGAAATAAGAGCGAGATCCATTTGAATGAACAAGCTAGTTTACAGCAAATTGTTTCATTATACTTGCTCAAACAACTCGCATTAAATTAACTTAAACATTAGTACTTTGGAAGTGGCATAATCAAAATGTTCATTCCTAAAAAAATTTGGCGATTTTTGAAATATATATGTTATCATATTTAGTTAAAATAACTAGTATGATAATCTCTAATTATAAGTAGTGTTAAGCCACTATATGAAATTTAATATGAACCAGAAAAAAAAATTTGTTCAAAAAAAAAAAATACACAATATCATTTACAATTTTATATAATAATTTAGCAGAAAACATTAAGATGTCCAAAATTATATTTCTTTTTACACTAGAATTAGAAAATATTTAAAGCCAATTTTTAATATCATTTTGAGCCAATATCCAACATTTTTAGTTACGCAATATAAAAATGAACAAAACAAAACAATCTTAACTTAATGATTACTTAAATTAATTATTACTCTTTTACTATTATCATGAAATTCATATAATTTAAATTAATTTAATAATATTGAGTTTACAAAAATGTATAATACATAAAAAAACATTGTTAGTCAGTCGATTGTTGACTTAAGGCTGAATAATTATTTTGTCTATTAAGTGCGTCTAAAATTGTGTTGCAAATTCAAAACCATTGCTTGGATTTGTTGTGGATTTAAGACAAATCTAAAAATAAAAATAAATATTTAATACAATTTATAAATTGAAAATTATACAAATATATAAAAATTGAGCATATACACATTATCAGTGACGGCGCACACTTTTTTTTTTAATGACGCAACATGTTTTTCAACCAATTTTATTGACAATTTTGTTAGTATTTATATTTAATTTATAATGTTAAACAATATACTAATAAATAACTAATAACACATAATGTCCTAACCTGACCTACCCAACTTAATATTAAATGATGCAACTATGTAATTATAACACTGATTACGCCGCCACTGCACATTAAACATATGCAGGATATTTTTTAATGAAATTTATAATAACAACCGGATCATAAAATCTTATCTCCTACATTTGTTTCCCATATAATATTGATTGGTAATAGAAAATTACTATAATTTTAGTCCATATAATATATTATCAATGTATCCATATACAGAATGCAGGCAATACAATAATATATTATTACTTCATATATTATATTTGATTATTATTAGGATGTATTCTTTATAATACTGAAATATGCAAATATATATATATTATTTAAATTAAATAAATAATACTGAAAAACAAAATCTGTTCATTTCAGCTTTGTAATATAATTATATAACTACCAATTATATATATATATCAGTGCCGTAGTTAGGCACCGGCAAGAGGGCTTTCGCTAGGGGCACAAATTTAATGATATTTATTAATATAAATATAATTTCTCATTACTATATTAATGTACATAGTAGGTTTAAGACATGAAAGTATGGTTTTAATAATATTATAACACATTGCCATATAATCAATGTGTTTTAATTATAATTTATAATCTATTATATTATATTGCCAAGTTAGCCTATTACCTCTTGCTACTTTCCTGTTACATATATATTTGTTTTTATTTCATTTTCCTTAACAAACATACCTATTATATATTATGGTTTTATAATTGGGTATATTATATATAAAAAAACAAAATGAAATAATAGTGCAAACATCGTAAAATAAATGTTAATAATTCTAAGTTATTTTATACAAAAAAGATTCAATAAATATAATATTAAAATTATTTTATGAAAGTATGGATAAACTACAAGTTGAAATTTTAGTATTCTAAATGTGTACTTAAAAAATGTACTTCTATTTATGTAAGCATATTAAATCTATAATTAATAAACATTATAAGTCATTAAAATCCTAACTCTAATTAAGATTTTGAAATAATTTGGGTTATGTTTTTTATAATCTCAATATCAATGAACCATAAAATGTAAAAGAAAAATGTCATAAAAATGGTATTGAGACAGAAAATATTTTAATACGGATTCATGACCCTTAAATATAATTAGTTTATAGTAATTTAAACAATGTCTAATACCTTAATTTTAAAATTATCTTAATAAATATGTTTTAAATGTATAGAATTTGCACTTTTTTATTATTAAATACAATATTTAATAGTGTGTAATATAAAACTATTTATAGGTAAGATTTTAAACCTAAAAACGGAAATCTAATATAACATTATGTTATTTTTTTATATAATTTAAATTGTTTTACTATTATATTTTTGTTTGACTTAGTATAAATATGTAATTTGTAATGTAAAAGTCCTGAACTTATCTAATGCAAATTTAAAATAACTAACTAAATGTATAATATAATAACATAATATTTTTTATTTTTATTTTATAAATTAGATAATAGTCATTGCCCACAATTAACAGGTTCTAAAACAACATACAGAATCACAAAAAAACAAAAATTAATCTTAATATTGCACAATACCAGTACCTATATATATTATAATTTAGAAATATAAGGAAGAGATATTGTTTGCTGTACATTGGTGATGTGAGAGTTGTTGAGGAAATTATGCAGAAAAGAGGAGTATAAAAGGGAGTGAAAGACGGGTAGAGCAGGCTGGAACTTTGAAATTAGTAAAACATAAAAGGGGAAATAACAAACATATAATTTCTTTAAAAAAATTCCACTCATAAAAAATAAATATATAATAAATTAACTCACAGCTTGGATCTTCAGCTGCTTCAAAACGTCTATGCAATTGATCATTGGAAAACTTAACAAAAGCTTCATACTGTTCAGATAATTTCATGTTTAAAATTTTATCATATTCTTCACGTAATTGACTTTCACGTTCATTTAACATACGCTCACAGATCATTCCCACCTAAAAGTTGAGGAAATAATTGATAACGCATATGTCTATCATAACTTTAAAATCGCATAACAATACATAAGTAAATTTGTAATATTTTCAGTTTTTAAAATTGTAATGAACTTTATAATATACAGATATATACTGTGTTCGCTGAGAGAATAGAACTGTACACAAACTAAAACTTGTCTTACCTTGCAGATTATTTGTTACACACCATCTCTAATACCCCCAATTGCTACCAACATATTTTTTTGTAGTAATAATGTTATAATATGAAGGTGCCGTACTGCAAATACAACCATTATAATGTTAATTGAAAACACTTTATACAGTGTAATTTTATCACAGAGGGGATAATCGATGGAGTGACTGCATTTTTGGTCAGTCGTATACATAACACAGTCCTGTCTTGGCGAATACAATAGACAAAATTAGCCCAATATGTTACAACTTCAATACATAAGATATATTAAATTATTAGAAAATGATTGATATTTATTACACATAAGGCCGATTGAAAGGGTAATGGTATGATTATTATAATATAAAACACATATTTTTAACTGTTTCTTATTACTAATTTTAAAATGTAATTAATTTTATACAATATTTAAATGTAATTATGCATTATTATTATTATTATTATTATTATTATTTACAAATAATAAAATAAAATAAATTATAGTTATTTACCCAGATATTTGTTTCAAGTGTTTTTGATGAAATATAAATATATATATTTTGTAAAAATTTTCAATAGGTATTATTTATTTTGAAACAATAAGCAAAATTGAACAAATATGTTAATTTCTAATGTGTAAGTTTCAAAAAGCAGAATGTTATTAATGTTAAAAACTGATACAAATAATACTTTGTATATTATGAAATAAAATAAGTAATTTAGATACTTCAAAAGTTATATTCACAGCATTTTTAAGTTTTAAACTATTGATATATATATATATATAACGTAACCTATATATATATATAAAGGATTTATTCAATTTTTTATTTTAGTTTCAAAAATAATTTATTATGTAATGTTAATATATTATAATTTCATTAAATATTTATTTTACTTGGCGAAAAGTGAACAGCGGTTTATCTTTAGCTGAAGATGGAAATGTATTCTCAGATGAACTATCTGAAGAACTATCATCCAAATTACGGTTCTCAGATAATTCCATGTTTAGTTGACGTTTGCGACGCATTCTTTGAACTTCTTCGGTTAAACTAGCAGACAACATTTCTAAAACAAATGAATTAATTTTAATATTGTAATTTATACCACTTAAATATTATAAATGTCTTAATACTTATATAAATGGATGAATTAATATAATATTTATTAATAAGTAACTAATTCAAATTCAATTTTAGGGATAATATATTTCCAGGACTATTAAATTACGAGAAAAAAAAAATGTCTAATGATAAAAATAATATATTTACAATATTCAAACTATAACTAGGTATTTATATTATGTATTAAATAAAATGTTGAAAATTCTTATTAAAAGACGTTTTTATAAAGGGATATCATTCTAATCATTCTACTATTGTGAATCTATTAAATAACAGTTTTTAAAAGATGCATAGATACATATGCATGTAATATGTGTAATATTTGAAAAATTCTAATGTAAGTAAACATACTCAAGAATTTATATATATATAGGTAAAATATTATTTAGTATTTGATATTATCACTGAATTAAACATTTTTGAAGAAGTCTTATTTATTTATTCAATACTAAGTTCATTATGTATGAATGCTCATGTATACTACAGTCAACTACAAACACAATGTATCATGAGAATTTTACTAGGTACGCAGATAATTTATTTCAAAACGTTAAATCTCCATAATAATATTCTATATAATTTTTTGTATTACATGAAGATATTTTTCTATCAAAACAATTACTAGAAATTCATCTTAAAACTAAATACTTAATTAATTATTATAAGAAAAAGTAAAAATAATCATTTTTGGAAACATTGTTTAAACTTATGATATTAAACTTCTATACAAATCTATTGTACGTACTTACACACATTATTAAAACCTAATTTTATTATTTATATTTTGATTTTAGGTGGATGAACAGTATCATATTTAATTATATATTTTTACAGTTTTTATATTATTTATCATTGCATTTTTTTGATTGGAAGAAATATCCTAAATTAAGTTAAATAATCCTTTTGTCCCTAACATTTAAAAAAAAAAAACAACAATGTATTATTTTAACAATATTGTTCAACCTTTATTTTGTAATAAATTATCATACAGTTAATTAATACTATGTATTAATGTAATAATTATTTTAATATTACAAACAAACACACACACACACACACACACACACACACGCATATATACAGTGTATCTTACTGTGTTTTTCATTAATAACAATTCTTCTAAAATATGAATTTTACAAATTAATACTGTCCCATTTATCATTGTTATATACAAATTTGAGGAAATTACTATTAACTAATTGAAGTCTTAATATTATGTTTTAATTAATTTTAAATAGTAAATTGTGAAAATATACTAACTAAATGATTAGGTAGGTATATAATTATTTATAACAGAATAAATTAGTTTATAATTTATTTATGTAATTTAGATTGCTATCAAAATATTCTGTAGGTAGTTTTATTATGGAATTTCTATATTTTTTTATGAAAAAAAAAATTTATAAAATGTGTTGCTGTGTTTATAATATTATTTATTAAAGAAAATGATTATTCATTTTTTCAAGCACCTATACTTATTTATGTAAGGTAATTAAAATACATAATTTATTTAAACGATATAATATGTCAAGTGCAGATATAATTAAATATTAAATATAGCAAACTTTAAATGCGAGTTGAGTGTTGACTGTGCTGTATTTAAGTAATTAATTACTTTTATTAAATTGATACTTTATGTTTAAATGTTTTTACAAATGTGTTCATAACACATATAGGCATAAGTAGTAATAATTACTTAAATTTATAATTTATAAAATGTTAGATAAGTTGTAAGTGATGATAATGTTAGAAGGTTGTATTTAAATTAATAAATTTAAAATTCAGCTATTGCAATTTTTTACTGCAGCCTAATATTAATTAATTAAAACACTATCTATTTACCATTATTTTCTTTCAGGTATCAACATAGCTTACATAAACTAATAATATCTAATAGTTTAGATAAATATGTACGATATTAACACTTATAGTAAATGAAATATGATACAAGTTAATAAACTTATTGGCAAAGTTTAATTATTATCAGCTAATAATTCAAATATATATTTAAATCAAATTAACATGATTAAAAAATATCGCAAAACATTTTCAATTAGTAATTATCAATAATTAACCATTGTTGGAACTTTGATTTCTAACTAACAGTCAGCATTTCAATTTTCAACACGAATCCAGATTATTAAACAAAATATTTGAACAACTTTAACAATTGTTCGAATTACCTGCTGTGATTTTCGGTATGACATCACCGCCGAAATGTGGGGAAACATATTCAGATCTAGAACTGTTTGGTGGAGAACTGGAAGGTGATATGCTCATAGGCGTGCACCTTTGTCTTTTCGTTGGTCTGCACATAGGGGGTTCGAAATCCAGAGACCGTTTCAACGTAGCGCAAGCCATATTCCGGGATAAATGTTAATGCACAAACGTCAATTAAAAACGAATTCGTTAAAACAAACTTTTAGTACTATTAATAAATGCTAAAACCTCAAAAGAAACACTGAAAGTTGTTTTCGTAACAACAAAATGGCTTCTCTTGAATTAAAGAAACAACGATCGCACGTCGTAGTCACACCAGAAGGCACGGCCACGAGCACGAAAACAAAAATGACGGTCGACCGTCTCGAAAGTCATTTTAAATAACTTTGTGTTAAACAGTGGTACCAACTAAAACTATTGAAATATAATGTTATGCGATCTATGTATACTTGTAAACAATTACAACAATAATAGGTATTCCTCATTATCCATATTTTTATTCTACAATGTTTATTGCATTTTATTCTGTGTCATTAATGTTTATATAATCATGATTAAAGAATTTAAGATATATTTATAAATTAATTACTAATAAATTAATATAAAATAATTACTATAAATATGAAATATTTAATATATTATATATTATCAAAGATTATATAATATTATTAGGTATGTATCTTAAATCATGCGTACCACGGGTAGACAGTAGTACCACAAAATAGATCAAATTTCATTTTTTCTGTAGTACTACCGCAGATTATATAAAACTAAAACTTCCACAATAATATAGAATAACACAGAATTATATTATTTTGTGGTTCTACCATAGATATAAACAAATTTTTAAACCATTTAATTTTTGTTAATATCTATCTACTCGATACTCATATATATATATATACAATTATAATGTATCTAATCAAATAATACCTCATGGAATAATCTATAATGTTCATTCGTCTTAAAATTATTTCGAGACGTACAATATATATCGTACTTATTATCAATATAAGTAAGATTAATTTTTAATTAAAATTAAGATTTTTGCTTTGCCTTACTTCCTAATTATATACGTTTGCCAAAATTATAATATATAGTATAATGTACTATATTCACACTTCTTGAAACATGTAAAACAACACGTGTCTATTACAATATGTATATTTTTTCATATTATATTGGTGACTATATCTAAGGTATGGTAGAATAGTAGATTACTACTATCACTAATATATTGTACCATTTTCAAACTACAAACTATCTATAATTCGTAGTTTTCTTTTTAACTGAATGTTGTATAGTTTAAATTTAAGTATGTACGTATTTCAAATAAAAAATAAATAAATAAAATATAATAAATTTAATATTTAATCTACCTAACTCTATGAGACTGTGATAGTGTGATACTGTGATACACAAATATACACAGATATCTATATTATACGCATTAATTATATATATAAAGATATAAGATACCTGTGACGAATTAAGATACAACCACAGATTATATGAAACCAAGGAATTAAGTTACTATCTTAATTCGTGGATACAAACATAGATACATGTGTTATTTATATAATCTGTGTTTATATAATGAAATATTGATATCTGATAGTAATGAATGCTATCAAAAAAAAAAAAAATTAAATGCATGATAAAGTATTACTTTATCACAATTGGACGTCACTACGTCACTGCTCACCAATAATACGTTTGACGTATCACATTTACGGATTAACACCTTTAGTACCTAGAGTCCAGACCCTATAGTTGTATATTTGGCTTTATCGTAAATTCGTAATCAAGTTTATGTGTGACGTGTAGAAGAATGTTTAACTGTGTAAGTATTAGGTACTTTGTCATAACATATAGCATATAATATTTTTTTAAAATTTTGATTAGATTCAAAATATGTAAATTAACTAAATGATGCTCATAAAGTAAATGCTTTATTTCAATACAATCCAAAATAATGGCCGGCCAAAAGTTTCAATATGATGAAAGTGGAGCTACATTTTTCTATTTTATACTCTCGTTTTTAGCTCTCTTATTAGTTCCAGGTACTTATTATTGGTGGCCCAGAAAACAAAAAGAAGGTAAATATTAAAAAAAATATAATTTTATTTCAATATCGATTACATTTTAAATATGCATAATGTGGTGTTCTAAATTGGTAGATCCAAAATCATTAGCATCAGAATGTTATTGCCCAGGATGTAGAAAAAAAAAACTTATTTTACAATCCACAAAACCATGGGAATTGATGAAAAGAACATTCATGTAAGATTTTATGTTCTTTTTAATAATATGTTGTGTAACTAAATTCTAGATATTTTTATTTACTAATAAACTGGAAGGTATTTTTTCTAATAAATTATGTAAACACAATTGTTAGAGGTCTATTTCAACATTTAAGTCAACATAGTACAATAATATAAGTACATTGTTTTTCATACATATTAATTTAGTTAATATTTAGTACATATCTAGTCATGGTCAATAAAGAATTATTAAATTGACTATTACAATAAGCACAAATATCAATTTGCTTTTTTAAAAATAATGTTTAGAAAAGTAATCATTATTGCTGGCTGGGTATTATTAGCATTCCTCGCATATAAAGTATCTCAATTTGATTATGAAAGTGCAAGTTTTGATCCATATGACATTCTCAATGTTCCAATTGTAAGTACATTTAATATATCTGAACTCATTTTCTTATTATTTATTTTTTTTATTTTTATTAGGGAACTAGTGAAAAAGTTATTAAAAAAGCATATAGGAAATTATCATTAATTTATCATCCAGATAAAGAAACAGGAGATGAGAAAAAATTTATGAAGCTCACTAAAGGTAACTTATAAACATTATGCAATTTATGTTTTAAACTCCTTGTTAAGTGAATTAATTATTGATTATTGAATATTTACTAATTGATCAATTTTGAGTTTTCATTGCTAATTTTACAGTTATTATATAAAAATAAACAAATAGTTTACACATTAGTATAATCTATTATTTTTAACTATTTAAAGTAAATTACTGGTTTATTTATCATTACTATAGTCCGTTCCATCTAAGAGGGCACCGCCTTGGCATATCCAAATGATACACGGAGCAACATTCGGACCCCTTAGTTAAGTCTAATCGCACTGTAATTGGTGGCCGCAATTAATTAATTTATCTGTGATAATGAAACATGTGCGAGTTTGGACGCATTATCGTCCGCTGCCTGGTGCACTCTTAGATAGAACAACTATATGTTAATATCAATAATTGATAATTATTATATAAAGCACAACAATTTTATTTTTTAATATTTTTAATTTTAGCTTATCAAGCTTTAACTGATGACGAATCCCGTAAAAATTGGGAAAAATATGGGAACCCAGATGGTCCTGGTGCAATGAGTTTTGGAATTGCATTGCCATCATGGATTGTCGAGAAAGAAAATTCAGTTTGGGTAATATTAATATTAATATAATATAATGATTTATTATAGCATTGTAAGTTTTAAGACTAAACGAAAAACATTTTATTGTGGTAATATACAAAAGTATTAATACTTAATATATAATTATAACTAGAGTGCCAATTTTCATCCAAGAAAAAAATTTAAATATTTATATTCATATTTTTGTTAGTATATATGTTAATTTTCAAACTTAAATGTATGATTAGATGTCAAAATTGATTTATAACAGCGGAAGCATCATTTTGTTAGTGAAATGACTGCTTTACTGCAGCTCAAATAGATATTCAAAACTGACCTTATGTTGATGATGCTGATTCTTATTTAGTTTAATTTCCTTCTTTTTTTTTCTTTATCCATTGTCGTATATTAATAATTAATGTTTTAATATACAATTAATACTAATAATTATAGTTGGATGTATTACGTACTTGTATTTATATATATGTAAACCTTAAATATGATTTTAATTTATAAATTATGATATTGATTACAGGTATTAGGTTTATATGCTTTAGTTTTTATGATTGCACTACCTACTACAGTTGGTATGTGGTGGTATAAATCTATTAGATATTCTGGAGATAAGGTATTAACAATATAATAATATTTTATAATTCAATTTTATATTAAATAGTATTATAATTGTCTGTAAAATATCATGTCAACAGGTTTTATTAGAAACATCTAGAATGTATTACTATTTTTTACATAAATCAAATTCTATACCTCTGAAACGAGTAATAATGATTTTAAGTGCATCATTGGAATTTGAAAAGAAATACAATAGTGAAATTGTTGAGCGATCTTCAGACGAATATGAAATGCCACAAGTAACCATTACATTTAATTGTATTATATATATATATATTTAATGTTTTATAAATTTGAATCATTCCTCTTTCCCCTTTGGAAAGTCCAAGGAAAACATCAATGGAGACATGTAAAATCACTAAAAAACTTTTATCCGAACAGTTTTTAAACAAAATCATAACAGATAACATATTTTTCTGATAAAGTACTATTGGATACTTTATATCTCTCCACAGCAATATTTTTTATACAATTTTTAATGTAAAATTATTACATAATTTATAGTACAATTGTACTAAGAACAATATTATTACTTATTATTTTATTTTAAATTTTCATATTAATAGACAAATAATTTTATTAGTATATTATATATATTAATAAAGATTTAAATTGTTTTAATTTTAGAGTCAAGTTAAAAAACTTGAAATCTTTCCCCCAATAAGTTCCTCCAATATCCTCTGGATACAATTTTAAATATTAGAATAATCATACTATACCTACATTAGTTGAAAAAATTGTTTAATTATTATTAAAAATAAAAAATATTAAATTAATTATAATAGCCTAATTTATTTAATTTGTTAATCAATTTTAGCTTATAAAACAACTTTACAATTTTGTGGAAAAATCACTTAAAGAACCACCATTGTCTTATAATTATTCAATTAAAGCTAGAGCTTTAATACATGCACATTTATCTCGTTTAACACTTAAAGCAGATACATTAGATTTAGATCGCATGTACATTGTGAAAAAATGTCCATATTTAATACAAGAAATGGTTGGTGTTGTTTCTCAACTAATTTTATTAGCATATGCTCAAAGAGGTTTGTTTAATTATTGAATTTTATATTCATATAAACTATAATTTGAATAATTAAAATTTTTGAACTGTTAGTGCCCCGTTTACTTAATATTGAAACCATAGAAAACTGTATGAAGCTTTGTCCTATGATAGTTCAAGCTCTATGGGAATATAAAAGTCCATTTATGCAATTACCTTATATTACAGAAGATCATCTTAAACATTTTGATAATAAAAAGGTTTGTAAAAATCCTTGGTGAATTTAAAGTGTATTTAATAAACAATAGTATCTTTTTTTTATAGAAACGTGTTAGAAGTATTCAGCATCTTGCTCAATTGAAAAATGAAGAAAGACGAAATACACTAAAATTTGTTTCTGATAGTCAATATGAAGATTTAGTAAAAGTATTAGGAAGAATGCCTTATATAGATTTTAAAGTTCGCTGTGAAGGTTTGTCTTTAAATATTAATTAACACTAATTGTTGGTCGCTGTTGGTTGTATCATGATTAAAACAAACTCACTTTTTGTTTCATAATACATTTAAATTTTACATTTTGACCATTAAATTTATATGCCTTATTTATTATTAAATTATTATTATTTATTAATATTATATTTATTTATATTATTAATTATTATTTAATTATTTATTAAATGGCTATTAAGACTTTTTATTTTGATAAAGTTATACATCATTTCATGTATTTTTTATTTATTATATATTGTATAAGATAAAATTAAATTAAAAATAAATTAAAATTGTTATTTAAAAATTATAATGCGACTAACAGTTACATAAAATCGGGTGCCACTAATATCTAGTTAATATTAATTTTATTCAGTTATTGATGATGAAGCTACTACAGTTTATACTGCGGGAGCTATAGTAACTGTAACGGTACAGTTGAAGAGACAAGATATGAAAGTATTATTTGGAGATGAGTCATATGTAGATAAACATATAGAGCTAGAAAAAAATGTTGCTAAAGACTCAGACAAACTTGATAAATCCGATAAACTTAATGAGGATGTAGTTGAAAATAATGATGATATTGAAAATCAAGAAAGTAAAGATAATGAAAAGGAAAAAAAAGTGACTAAAGGTATTTGGCAACAAAAACGTCAATCAGGGAAAGGTAAAAAAGGAGGAAATGTTAAAAAGCAAAAAACTACGTTATCAGCATCTGCCAAGAAAAAAATTAAAAAGAAGGAAAAGTTAGAAAAAGCCAAAGTATGTATTCAATTATAATTATTTAGATTATTAATCGGGTTTATCATATAAATATGTACATTGTGATCAAAATTTTGTATAGCAAAAAAATAGAAGTATATATATATATATATAATTCTTACCACTTTTGTAACATGAAATTTTAATAACCATTTATATTTTTATACATATTTGTATGTACTCTATCAATCATTTTTAGAAAATAATAATCTTGAAGTTTATAAAATTACATTACACAAATGTATACAAATGTACATATTATGATTTTACTATTTTTAATTTTAAATATTACTACATACTCTTTTTTTTTATTTTTTTATTTTACATTATTATATTATAATATAATAATAATTAATTATATTATGATATGATTTGAAATTTTATTTTATTATAAATAATACAACCTAATCACAAATGAAAAATAAATATACTAATATAATTATAGTTGGGAGATGTAGAAACTAAAGAAGATGAAAATGATAAGAATGAAGAGAAAGAAGAAATAAAAGATGCATCATCAAATGAAGAATCAGATTCTGGTAATGACAGTTCAAGTGATACTTCTGATGAAGAGTCAGAGAAATCAGATACTGAAGAAATAATAGATGATAAAAAAAAGGTAAAATTACAATTAATCGTACATTTTACCATTTTTATTTCAATATTCTGTTCTATAGTAATATTTAATACAGGATGTCCTAACATTTCTTGTAAATTAATTACTTATTGAAGAAACTGCGTAATTTTGAAAATTAGAAAAAGAGATTATGTGCATATTAAGTTCTTTATAGGTAAATAAACACAGTGTAAAAATATTAACAATAATATTTCATTTGACAATGTTTCTATCCATATAAATATTTAGTATAAAATACAAACAATGTAAGCGTAGTCATAGTCTTTATGTAACCTTTCCCAAATAAATTATTCAAATAGAAAAATTACATTTATTTTATTAAAAAATATTATTTAAGTATTAAATTAAACAGTTTAAAATTTTATTTTATTTTAAAAAAATCTAAGATATAACAAGGCAAACTAGTAAATTACGAAATTCACGAAAACTGTAATTTTGATGAATTTGATTTTAAATATTTTAGGTATTTGAATGTAGGGACGTGAATTTTTTTTAAAAGTATTTTCATAGGTAGTCTATGGAACGGATGGTTATATGGAACTTTATATATATATTTATTTATATTTTCCCGGTATATGGAACTTTAGAACGGATTAGTTTATTTTCTGTCTAAATAAGAGCTTTGAAATTTATTCAAAAATGTTAATTATTTGCAAATTTGTGTTTAAGGGTTTGTAAACTTCATAGACTGTCATAAATACTACTTAACCTATTTATAAAATATTTTGTAAATCGACCGTTCTAAATTTTTTTTATAAACTTTTAAAGTTAGAATTTTTTAGTACAATTGAATAGTATAAAATTTTTTATGATTTTATGGTAAATTTTATATGTGCTTTATGATATACTCTAGGTCTCTAGGATATGTATATAATTTAATCGCCTTCAAACTGTTGTGTTTATTTAAGTTATTTTTCAAACTTCTCAAAAGTATTTGATAAATTTTATAAAAATAAATATCAGTATTTATTGTATATCTGACTGAGATTCATTCAGAACCGTAATATCATTATATTCAAATCTAAATAATTATAATATAACACAATAATATTTTACCACTTGCCTCTCCAAGAATTGGAGTGTCTGGAATCGACTTCCCAACTTTTTATTTTTAATTTAATAAATTAGTATAAAATATTTTATACTTAATTTACCTGTTAAATAATTTCTTTCAATCAAGGTTTCAACAAAGAATGATGATGATGATGATGATGATGATTGGGACAAATTTCAGTCGGGAGCCAATAAAAAAGATAGAGTACTTGAGGGAAGAACGAAACAATCACACTTAGTACATTGCCCATATTATCCTGAGGTTAATACAGATTATTTTTATTTAAAATTGGTTGTTAATCTAATATTATCATAATTACAATTGTAGGAAAAACATGAATATTGGTGGGTTTATTTAAGTGACCGTAAAAGCCGTACTTTATTAACTGTCCCATATCACGTAACTGAACTTGTTGACGAAGAAGAAATACAATTAAAGTTTACTGCTCCTAGATGGCCAGGAGTTTATGTATTTGCTGTTTGCTTGAGATCAGATTCTTACTTTGGTTTTGATCAAATGCATGATATAAAAGTCAGTGTAGTAATATATTCCTAATATGTATTTTATATTAATTTTATGTATGAAGTATTAAAATTAAGTATAAAAAATGATTTTTCTTTATTTATAATACTTTATGATTAATAATAATAACATAAATAACTAATAATAATAACATATTATATATAATATACAATAATATATTATTTTTAATGAAAATTAATAACTTAGTTGGATGTAAAAGAAGCACCAGAACCATTAACAGAACATCCTCAGTGGGATATATCTGATGAAGAAGATGACACTAAAGAAGAAGACAAGCAAAGTGATATTTCGGAATATACAACTGATGAAGATGTCGAAGATTGAAGAAGTTAAGGACAACATGATAAACAATATGTAGAAATTAAAGTGAGTCAAATAATTTAATGGTTATAAACTTAAAATATAAATATGAATTTTACAATATTATGTTGTCTTACAATTTATACAAATATATGCAATGTTAAATTTAATTATTCAATGGTCGATTTTATCTAACATTGTAAATTTTATTAAAAAATATAAATAATAAACATTTTTAAATGTATATAACTATACTTTAAAAAAAAATTAAAATCTATCTACTAATTTATAATTATCAATATTTATGTTACGGAGAGTAAATAATTAAATAAAAATTTTAGAGTGTAAGTTCAAAAAAAATAATAATTACTGAGGGTGTATATTAAAATTATAGATTATATGTATGGAGGAGCAAGGTCAAAAGAAATGTGGAGAAATGAAAGATTTTAGTTATAGTTGGTGTTCACAGTGGTTGATCTAGGATTTAGTTTATTTTTTTGTTTTTTTTTTTTGGAGGGGGCTGAAATTATTAAAATATTTTTTTTTAACAAAATAATAAAATAACTCCTATACATGTAGATTACAGATAAAATTATTTGATATGATCGCGAATAATGTTGGGCATGTTTTTTATTATTCTTATTAATTTATTATTTATATCTTATTGATAATAATAAATCCATATATATCTGTTAACTTATAAAAACAATTAAAAAAACCTTTATGAAATATATTTTAAATGTTTGGATCAAAACAATTCAAAATAGAGTAGTTAATGTTAGACCTAATTGAGGGGACTCCTCTTAAATCCATCACTAAGTTTAGCTTTGATCCCTTATCTGTTCTCTTTAATCATAAATGAAATAACAAAGGGTATACAAAGTGAACATAGGCACCTGCAGAAATATTTCTAGGGTAGGAGGGCAAGCATTCAAAATATACTAAAAGAAAAATTAATGATGGAAAGCAAAGGAATGATTTCAGACAATTTTTAATACTTTTAAAATTTTAAAAAAATAAGAATATAAAGTGTTTTTAAATTCTTTATTTAATTAAATATAAACACATACTTATCATATATAATATATTAATATCACATTCTATCAGAAAAGTCCTTTTTAAAATTTTACAAGTTTTCAGGCACCCAAGGCTCTATAAACTGGTTTACTCGTATTAGTATAATGTATATACATTGGTTAGAAATAATCAATTTCAATTTCGAACCAAAATATATTAATATTAATATATTATACAATACTATATTACCAATATGCCCCATCTTGCCCACCCTTGCGGATACCTATGATAATGAAGTGTTATATAATGAAGATAATTCATGATGTAGTATATGCAATTGATAAGTTCAAATATTTGAAATTGGTAATTTTGAGGAGGAAATAAAAAATAGGATAAAGTGTGGTTTAATTAAGTGATGGGTGTAGGAGGGAAGAGGTAAGCTTTTGAGATCTATGGAAGTGTGGAACTAGGATCGGCAATCTAATCTAACTAATCTATTATTATAGTTGAGAGAATAAGGCAAATATGATATATATGTACGGGCCAGGGTGTGGCCAAGTGGTAAAACATGTGTTAAGTGCACACAGAGGCGTATTAACAAATTATAAAGAGGGGGATTCAGAATTTTTTTGGAAGCTTTCATGAAACTGAACCCCCCATGTTTTATAATAAAAAAAAAATTAATTATAAAAAAATAAAATTAAACATGTTCTGTATATACATTATTATACAAAATCTAAAATAATATTATTAATAGAAATTTATTATTTGTTTATTGGTAATGGGAGAGTTAAACCTTTTCAACTCCCCCCCCCCTAAATACGCCTAATACGCCTCTAAGCGCAATGAACTAGATTCAATTCCCAAGTAGCTATAAGTTTTTGTATGTGGTGGTGTCTGAACTTCGATGAAAGCTTGGTACAATTATATGAAAAATCCTAATCATTTAGTTAACTAAAACTTTATGTTCTTGTTAACCAAAAACCATTGTTGACCCCTTAACATGTGGTTAGTACCAGCCAGGTAACAAAACATAGTTAGAAAGGAAAAAGGATAATGTAAATACTGCTAATTATTTTTATACATATAATTTAAATATTGTTATAAGTGTTTTGGAAAATGTTATAATTTCAGACTTTAGCCATTAATAGATTATTTAAATAAATAATAATTTTTAGTTTAACCAATCAAAAATAAGCCATATTAGCTAACAATATTTATTGCTATAATTTTAAAAAAGCGGGAAGGTTCCTCCTTCGTCCCTTCAGTCCTCGGAGAAACAAGTGGTTTGTTATAATTAAGATTTGAATGCAATATTGCATAAGAAAATATGATTCTGAGCGAAACTCAATATATTAAAATATTGAATATATTATACTAATAGTTCATTCCAAAATTTTACCATCTGTAAATTACCTATGAAAATATTCAAAACAAATTTTAAGTCTCTACGATCAAAATTGAAGGAATTATCATGAAATAAAAAAATTTAAAAAACCGAAAACCTTAATTTTGTTGATTTTTAGCCATTGTTTGGTAGTTTTTCTTAAGAAAAACTTGATACAGAATAGGGTACTCTATTTGTGGTAATCGAACCATCATTTCTACTCAAAAAAAATGTTTTCATAAATCAGAAAAAAAAAAGCATCTTTGTAAATCCAATACTTTCCTCGTTTTGCTCAGAATCTAATAAATTTTAAGAATGAATTAAATCTAAATAAAAAAATAATTTCAATTTCATCTTGAATGAATACAAATTATATAATAATTTAAGATGTTTTTATAGTTTGTGTTTTAATGCTCCACAATTAAAATCTCTTTTTTTTTGTTTTCGAAATAAACATAGCAGTCTTGTTTTTTTGTTAAAACCTTCATAAAATGTTGACTATAAAACTTTCATTATACTTAAATAAATGTTTTAGAATTCATTTTTAAAAAAATTTATTTATTTAAAATTTTGATAGCTATAATAAGGGTAGTGAATTTTGTTTATTATAAATTGATTTATTGCTAACTATGTTACAAATTTTGATGATTATTTAATAACAATGTATATTTTGCCATTTTATACATACTTAAGGAAATTTTACTCATTTTAGAAGAAATTGTTATATTTTTGTTTTGTTAATATTTAATGTTAATAAAGTATTTATTAGTTATCTAAAAATAATAAATTTATATTAATCACATTAGAGATATCTCTTTATTTATATTTAATACCGGATTTATTGCGCCCCATTCTTTTGTCATAACAAAATAACATTGTAACTAAAACTACAAAACAATATTGTAAATAAAATATACAAAATTATAAGTATTTATTTTCATAATTTATTTCTTGTTTGAAGCTAGATTAAACATTAAAATTACATTAGCTAATTAAGAGTTGCTAATGTTCTCATTATTGGACAAAAGTCAAAATTGTATTATCCATAACACATTATTTTCATTATCTGGTCAATTTTAACATTAGCTAGCTTTCAGACATCTATTTATGTCATATACAATATACAAATTCTCATAAAATCTATTTTAAGACATTTTTATTCCTTACAATTTATGCTTATGGTATATTTGTTAGAATCATAATATATTACCAATTTAAAATTGTTTCGTTTAGTTATTTCAACTTTTATCTAATGACACATGTGAAAACATGAATAGTTACCTATGAATTAGCCATCAGTAAGGTGGATAATATACCAATGTTGATTATCAATATCTATCAAATCATAAGAAACTAAACTAAAAAATTCAAATGCACAAAATAAAATCACATTTACCAATACTAATCGGTTAATAATGAACTTGTAACATAAATCACAAAATGTTATTAGTTTCATTAACAACATTTGTAGTTATTAACAATCATTATATATTAAAATGTTTAATTAGAAATGTATCAACATTTTATAAGGATTTTCAGATATTTGTTAAACCACAAACTGAATGGTTTAAGCCTATCTAGCCAAATATATACTAGGAATTCCACTAAATAAATCAATCATCAGACATTCGTTTACTAATATTTCACTTTTTACTATTTGAATAGTATATAAAAGTAGATATATTTCATAATATTATCACATGAATTAGACTAAAATTTTTCCTATGATGATACATTTGTTAATTATATACTATATATCCATATATATTAAACATAATAAGATATTTTACCAACACTCATATTCTACAGATTTCATTTTATTGATTATCCATCACTATTTATTTAAGACATATAAATACATATTATATTTTATATTTTTTTAAATTATATAAATAAAGTAAACTACAAAAGGCTTATATTATATGTATTGACAGAAAAAGGATTTATTAAATTGAAAAAAAAATAATATTAATTATACATAAAATTAAATTAAATGGAATTTATATTATAAACATAACACAAGTTTATTTCCATATAAGAAAAAAGATTATTAAAAATATAAGTGTAACTAATAATTATTTCCAGTTCTATTATTCATTATTTTAAATAGTATCATACCATTTTAAAATATAATAAATAAAGTAATACTATAGTACATATTATTAGATAATTATTATAAGTAGGAATTACAAATATAAGATTAAATTCAAAAATAAAAAAGTACAATTCTTGGGAATACCCTAACTTAACAACTAAACAATTTACTCTTTTTTAATTTAATTTCAAAATATTTATTTAATTCAACGACAGAAACTTGGAGGAACTCCATCATCCATTCTAGCACGCTTTCTTGCTGTCATACCAGAAAAAAATTCTTGTACATCTTCCACTTTAACTACTTTACCTTCTTTAAAGCTGTTAAGCCATTCTCCTAATTCTTCTTTAAATTGATTGTACTCTAAAATATTATATTAAAATGAAATAATATATTATTTAGATATACAAGGATAAACAAAAATACTAACGATGAGCCAATTCCACTGCTGCTACTCTATCCATTGACGATAAAGCTTTAGAAAGACCTTCTTCACTGAGTTTTTCTTTAGCTATCATTCTTTCACGACTTTTATTTTCATATGCTTGTAATGTATCTTTTTGATCAGTAATAAATGGGACACCTTCCTTTTTATATAATTCCTAAAAAATTATCAAATATAATTGTGCCATAATGTCCTTCAAGTTATATTATTAATCATACACAACATGAAGCACATTTACAAAGTTCTTGTCGCCATCCTTCTATCCAAAAAGAACTTCCAGTAATTTTCTTGATGTCTTTTGAACTTTTCAATTTACAAATTTCAATATTTGAAGTGCTTGCTTCATCAAAAATATTTGACTTTACAAAAAAAGATCATACATAATTATTTTTAAATTAAAAATATAATAATATATTTAATCAAATATAAAACCTATTTTAAACTTATATATAATTAAATAATTATTTTGCAACCATACCATTTCCTTAGACATAACATTTTCCAAATTTCCAAGTTCTAAAAAATAAATGTTACATGAGAGTCCATTTTTTTTTTTTTTTAAATAAGTGATAAAATAAATTTACTTTCAGATTCCTTTTCTGTATCCAAAACATCTACATCCTAAATAAAATATTAATATATTATATTAATTTATATAGATAATATCATTTAAAAGTTAAAACTATGGTAATTATTAAACTAATATATATATATATATATATTTTACAATTATGCATTAACATTCACAGCTGTAAGTCACTAGTTAAGTAAAATTAAAACATGTAAACTGTATAAGACAGTTAATAACAATGGAATAAATATAATATTTTGATGTTTATATAATGCTTATGTTGATCAGTGTGCATACGGTAAATTTCATTATATATTAAAAGACTGCATACCGAAAAGATAAACATATAATAGATATTTATACATGATAATTTTTAAATATTTTATTAAAGCGAATTATCATTAATTGCATGTTTTTTTTTTAGGCATCAATCTCTACAGAATTACAGTACAGAATTCAGAATTAGAAACAAAATACCTAATTGTATTTATTAAAATTATAAATGTTTAAGTTATAATTATGTATTGTATAATAATCGATTTAAAAACATACTTCAGTCTCATCACCCTTTTCTATGTTTTGTATTGAATCATCAGTTACTGCAAATAGAATTATAAATTAATGTATTGTAAATATATTTAGATTTTAAAGATGTTTGAAATTGTTTAAATGGTTGCTTATTTTGATATATATTATGATTTTTGGTAATAAAATAAATGGATAAATTAATTATATGCTTGTTAGATTTATCTAAACACAATAGATACCTACATATTTAATGATTATTATTTAAATAGTTAATTTTCTTATCACAAATCCACAAATGTACATATTTAATATGGAAGCTAGAACTATAATATGAGTAACAACGAAAAACAATACGTAAATTGAGTAATTACAGCCAAAACAGATGTAGGGAATTAATTATAGTATTATAAATATCATAGATAATATATCTATACATTATGGAACACATTTTTATACACTTAAATTAAAATTTCTCAGGCTAAATCAGTATAACAGTTATTTATTTATTAAAACTAATTTTTATAATATAAAAAGCGGAAAGGTACATTTTCGACATTCCTCTTTTGTCTCTTTGCTTCTCAGAGAAATTAGTGATTTGTTATAATTAAGATTTGAATGCAATAATATTGTAAATATTGCAATAATTTTGTTTTCATAAGAGATATTATGAAATAAAAAAATTCAAATTAATGGAAACCGTAATTTTGCCGATTTTGCACCACATTTTGGTAGTTTTTCTTTTCCCAAGGAAAAACTTTTGAGAAATTCGAAAACATGAGCTTAATAACGTATCAACTAGAAAACTATGAAATTTGGTACGGAATGCATATCCTTGCTATGGTTTGATACCCTAGTATGATTTGTGGTAATCAGACCTTTATTTCTACCCGAAAAAATGTTTTCAAACATAAAAAAAGAAACATGTTTGTAAAACTAATACATTCCTTGCTTCGCTCAGAATCTAAAATATATTAATAAATGTAATTTAAAAGTAAGTTAAGTATTGAACTGTGGTAGTTGAGAGGAAGGGATAATGAAACAGTCATTCATACATTAAATAATTTAATACATACTTTACTACTCATGTTGCCCTTATAGATATCAAATGTTAATTTAATATCATCTTAATTATTATATTAACTTAATTCTTACCTAATAAATTTGTGTAGCTATGTAAAAAACTTAATTTGGAAGTACAACCAGAACATATCATTTCAGAATAATCATCTGGATTCATATCCTTTGTACCTAAATGCTAATAAAATATTTTTAATTATAATATTAAACTCTTAATATTATAACTCTTAAAACTATAATACTTTGCTATGAAACCAATCTTCACAAACAATACATTGTATCATTTCATCAGTATTATCTGGGTCAGGATAAGGGCGTTGACAAATGCAGTACAATCCCTTAAAATTTTGATTGTAAATATTAAGATCGTTAGCTTCAGGTTTTGTCTATTAAGTAATAAAAAGAAACATTATAAAGATTTTTTTTATTATAATTTTGAGTACAAAAGAAAATAATTAAGGGAAGTTATTATTTTATAATTATTTGGAAACTATTTCAAAAACATTATACGAGGCATTTTTCAAAATTCATTGTCACTATTTTTATTTATTTTTCTAGTGACAACACTATCGTCAATTATTTATATCCAAATTGTTAGCTAGATTTATACTTGTTGATTGGCCAGCACAATTTGTAAATACGTATAATAATTTTTATCGTTTTTTAAGTATAAATAAGATATAAGATATCACCCTTTTTTGTATCCAGAAATTATAAGATAGGGTCAGATAATATGATCATGAGATTTTTTGTAGTGTTGTCTTTTTTTTGCATTATTTGTATGACCTAGAGTTTTTAGAACAAATCGTCATTGATGATAAAACGTTAATACATTACATGACACTTTTACAAAAAAAGACATTCATAGTATGGAAAAATGGAAAATAAAAAAAAACCGAATAAGTGAATATATATTTTCCAAACTACGAAAAGCTGGAAAAGGAAGTTCAAAAGTATTTCAAAAATTTAAATGGCACATTCTCTCGTCAAGGAATATAATAAAAATGTATTAATTGCTATGATAAATGTAAATGTAAATTATGTCGAATAATAAAGAATTCATAAGCAAAATTTCAGTGTATTATTTATGTTAACTCCTACTCTCTTTGTTGAGAAAAATAAAAGTAGCAGACTTTTAAAACGTTCCACATACAATATTGAATTATAGTATTTGAAAGTTTTTTTTTTGTTATTTCTATCTTCTCAAATATAAACTCAATTTCATAAAAATAAAAGTAAATTAAAAATATAAATAAATTTAGATACTGTTATTTGTATAATAAATTATTTACTTACAGGTTCTAATTGACAGATAGATGTAAGCTTATCACTACCACAATCACAGCGATAGTTTCTGGATAAAAATAAAACAAAAATAGTAATAATTATTTTACTCATACCTATGACTGAAAATTAATATGATCATATATTCAATATTGAAAATTCATTAAAAACTATTTAAAACAAGAAAAGTTAAATTAGTTATGTCATTATTTTAAGTTGTATTTAAAAGTTATTTATACTTGTGTCTTAAATTTTTTTTTAATGTATATAAAGCATAGTTAATATTAAAATAAATGTTTAATAGTAGGAAAATTATGATGATGATGGTAAATTATTTAAAATCCAAATTTCATATACCCTAATAAATGACATCTTAATAAATAATTTTACCTTTTAGTCCATAATTCAACCAAGTCATGATTATCATGACAATGATACATGCAGGGCGTACATATTGCACCGGGTAATTTACCTTCTTCTGTACAAGTTAAACAAGCATATAATGCTTGTCGTGTCATATAACCCTGTAACAAGCAGCAAATTAAACAAATATAGTAACTATATTAAACTCTACAGTTAAATAATTAATCATAAGTACAATGGTATAAACACAAACCATTGAATAAGTGCAATTCTGGCCTTCGGATGCTTCAAGTATCAAGTTTGCCTGCTCTATTTCAGCATTTTGACTATTGATGTATTCAGCCAAGTCTACAACTTGATCATCCTCATTTTCATTGAATGAATTATTACCTTCAGATTCTGACATAATTACAGTTGAGATGATGTATTTTAATTATTTTATATATTAATATAATATAAAAACTATATTGAATATAATGGACTTAGATATCAATTCAACAATTTCATAACTTTCACAGTCTAATTTCTGAATATTTTATATTAATCAATGCAGGAAGGCACGGCGGACAAATTACATAAAGTTAAAGTAGAGTTACAATACTACCACAAATTAGATGAAATTTGTTTTTGAAATACTACACTGTACATTATTACAGTGAAGGGATAGGTCAAATTTTCCCGAAAATTGATAAGCGTATCGGGAGTTAATACCAACTGATATAAATTAAATCAAATTCAAATGTGATTTTAATACTGGCGAGTTTTTCACACTGAGCGGAAGCAATCGCGTAGCCAGGATTTTTTATAGGGGGGGTAGGGTGTTTTCATTTTAAAATGATAAATATTAACGTTAAACCAGTATACTAATTACTAATCTTTGCGTTAAACGTTAAAATATTTGTCATGGTGTAATCAACTTGTTGAAAATATACATTAAATTATCATTTGTCAATTTGTATATTCATAATAAAAAAATGGAAAGGTCGATTGTGGACATTTCTCCTTCATCCCTTTGGTCCTCCGAGAAATTAGTGGTTTATTATAATTATTAAGATTTGAATGCAATGTATATATATATATTATTCCAAATTTTACCACGAGTGTAAATTACATATGAAAATATGTAAAATAAATTTCAAATCCCTACTATCAATATTAATATTCAAGGAGTTATCGTTTCATGGTAAAAATTGTCAGTCACAATTTTCAAAATATTTTGTAAAAAGATTAAGTAGTTTATGATTAAACTTTAATAAAATATTCAAACCGTTAAACCAAAAATTGCAGGAAATATTAAACATTTAAACTTAAAAAAGTTCAAAATTTTAAATTTAGCAAAAAATTCAACCAATCCGTTCCAAAATTTTACCACACTTGTATATTACCTATGTTAGTAGGTACTCAAAAAAAATTTCAAGTCCCTACGATCAAAACTCAATTAGTTATCACGAAATAAAAAATAAAAAATTACGGAAATCGTAATTTTGCCGTTTTTTTGCCATATATTGATAGTTTTTCTTCTCCTAGGAAAAGACTTTGGAGAAATTCAAAAAATGAACTCATTAAATTACCAAGAGGACACGATTTGCTACCGAAAGCATAATCCACTTGTGATAATTGGACAATTATTTCTATCCGAAAAATATTTTCATATATAAAAAAAAAAAACATCTTTGTAGAAACAATACATTCTTTGCTCGCTCAGAATCTAATATTAAACAAAACGTTTTGTAGAAACTAGTTTATAATATATTTTTAGAATAAATACGGTCGAGGGGAGTGTTTTAACACCCAAAACACCTCCCCTGGCTATGCCACTGAACGGAAGTAAATAATAATGTATTCAATGCTTCATGCCAATAATAACGGTTTTAACTTATAGTTGACAGTTGTTATATTGATTAAAATCAAATGTAGTTATATAATCTATTTTACGTAGATTCAGTGGCGTCATTTGAAGGGGGGCAACTCATACATTTGCCATTGTCTATAATTAGCCAAATCCTAAGATGGCATATTTAAAAAATAACAACTCCTAAATACAACCCCTTAATTGATTACCACTTATTACAATAAAATAAAATACTCACCAAAAAAATGACCCTGTCCACTCTTGTTCTTAAAAATAGTCGGCAAATTTATGGGTCTGCCCTAGTCTAGTAAAAATTGAAATGACGCCACGGTGTAGATTTATTATTTATAAGAGTAAGATTAACATAATAATAATTTAAAAAGCGAGAAGGTCGATTTTGGACGTTCCAACAAAATTTGTTTTTCAATAAAAAAATCTTAAAATCACTATATTTATGAAATTACGAAATTAACTCAAAATTATATTGACTTCATTTAACTTTATAAAATACTAAAATAACTATTTTGAATTTCTAACTTAAAAAAAAAAGATCAAATATTCATAAACATTGTTTGTTATAAAAAATTATAGCTTGAATAAATAGTTCTTTTTTCTAATTTATAATAATAAGACTACAGAATGCATAAATATATATTTACCTTGAAGATATTAAAATTAGTAAATCCTTGTAGGACATGTTGTATAGCATTATAATAAAAACATTATGCATACTTATTTTTACGTTTATTATAATGTAGTATTAGATATGTTTCCCTCACGGTCTTACGTTTGCCTAAACAATTATTATTTTATTAGATATTTATATTTATAAACGTATTAAAATTGATGTCAAAATTACAAAAGATTGTACCTAACGCATGTTAGTAGCTTTTTTATTTTAGTGTGAGATTGCATGACGACTAAATATTTAATTTAAATTGCCCATAAATATACAATAAAAAAAATCAACTACCTTCTAACAATTTCTTTAAAACGTATTTAATGATGACAGACTCATAAAAAAATAAATAAAATTGAATATTACCCGGACTAATATGTTTTAATATAAGACATTTAGATTAAAAATACTCTAAACGCAGATATTTGATGGACATATTTATTACGGAAGAGGATGAAGCTGTCTTGAATTGAGTAATCATTTAATATTAGTATATTATTTGTATGATAACTAACAGCCAATTTACCAAATTTAAAGTACCATATGAATTAATGAACATTATTTAATAATAACAATAAGATATTTAGATATAGCAGTTTTATTTACGTGTTGGTTACATTCTAGTAAAATTGTTTAATCTTTTAAAAAATAAGAATTGTATATTTATTTTATTAGGTGCGTTACCCTGGCACCCGCACTTTAGAAATTGTAAAAAAAAATTATCCAGTATTATGTACTTTATTTTGTACATTTTCGTACAACTAAAAATTAATTTGTACTATACATCCCAAAACCCTCAAAGTTCACTTTTTGATTTCAGGTGTTGCGATAACGTTACCCTAGCACCCGAGAATGAAAATAATTATACGACATTAAAAAAAATTATATAATAATAAATCATTAATTTCTACGGGGACCGAATAATAAGGGACGATAAAGGAAGGTCCAGAATCAACTTTCCCGCTTTTTTTGAATTTATTTACGTTACATCGTTAAGTAATTCGTTCAATGAATCCTGCGCCAGTTGTAATAGTTTCTAACATCGCTGCCGGTTGGCAATGAATACGAAGCTGATATTACGAGCGTGTCCGAAAATTCCCGAAATACATATATATATTTATATTTAAATACCATACCTAATCATACCATAACCATATCTTATATACCATAATATACCATGGTTATACCATAATGTTAAACAATAATGTTCGGAGTACGTGTATTTAATATTTTGATAAGGCTGTCTTATTATTTATAAAACACCATTCTAATAAAGTATAAAGATAAAATAATAACTAATTAAAGACAACTTTCTATGTAAAAATCATAACATATATATTTTATTTTTTATAAATCCAAAAAAAAAAAATACCTATGTTGGAATTTCTTGATTGTTTATAATTTAATATTTATATAAATGTAACTAGCCATTTGTGTATAATTATTTATACATTATAATATTTTATGAAATTTTAGTTTGTTTTAAATTTTCGAAGAAATTGTGTTGAATGAGATTCAATAAAAGGTAAATTTTAAAAATTAGGAAAACTAGTAATTGTTTCTACTTCTATTTTAATAACACATTGAATGTATAATATAATAATAATAAAATGTTGCAATCCAAATAAATAGTTTTTATTCTAGTAGGGTATCATACTATTTAAATGACTACTAGAAGAAGACGAGGGATTTCTGACTCAGATCAAAATTCTCATTTAAATTATTCAATTCAAGACACACCTGTTGCTTATTCCCTCGAAAAAGATATTCATAAAATAATGCCACGAGATCGTACTGCTGAATTTAATAATGCAGTTCGATCCTTACAAGGTCGACAAATAGCAAGAGCTGTTCAAGTTAAAGATGTAAAAAAAGTTAAAGCTCTTCAAAGCTATGGAGAATTTATGATGATAGCTAAAAGTGTTGGCATAAATATTAGTAACACTTATGCAAAATTAGAAAAATTGACTTTACGTAAGTTATTAAATATACCTACTTTTAAATTAATTTATTTTTATTATGGGTAGTTTATTTGATTGATATTAATAATAACTAGATATTCTTAGTTTTTATATAATTTATGTATGTAGATTAATGATTTATTGGTTTTTAAATTGCAATTAGAAATATTCTCAAAATACACATGTTATTTAAACATCTTTTTTTTTTTTTAATTTGATATTTTAATGAACATGCCACATTTTATTTTAAAAACTAAATTTTAAATATTAAAATGATTTCAATGTAGAACGTATGCATAATGAAATATGTAAATGATGAATTTATAAAAGTTAGAATTAAAATAATAAAATGATAATCTCTTAAACCATATTTTGACTATTAATTGTAGTTTTAAAATTTATATTTTATATTTTTATCTAACAATAATAACTAATAAACCACGTTTATTTCTATTAAAAATCTAACATAATTTCGTTAAATTTATTTTAAAAGATGCAAATTTGATCTTTTGTTTAAAATTGTATTTAATTAAATATCAATTTTAGTTGCCAAACGAAAATCATTATTTAATGATAGACCTCAAGAAATTCAAGAATTGACATATATCATTAAAGAAGATTTAAATAGCTTAAATCAACAAATTGCAAAATTACAAGAAGTTGCAAAATTACAAAGAGCAGCCCAGAATAATGTTGGGCGAAAACATTTATTGTCACATGAATCCAGTGTTGTATTATCATTACAATCAAAGTTGGCAAATATCTCTAATGAATTTAAACAAGTTCTTGAAATAAGAACAAAAGTAAGTTTTACATTTAAATTAAATATTATAAAAAAAAAATTAATAAATGATTTAATCTATAAGTAAAATATTTTTAATTACTAATAAACCAATCAAATAATTAATTATTGTATCAAATTCTTAACAAATATCTCTACTGTATAGTGATGCACAACAATATCAATATTGCAATTCAAGATCAAACAAGGTTTCTCGATATCGATGTGATCAATCTATCAAAAAAAATATATCTACTCACAATCATAATTTAATTTATTTTTATTTACAATAAATTTTTTTTTCGATTCTCTGAAACGTTTTTCTTACAAAAGTAAAAAATATGCCAATTAATTTGTTTCTAATAATAATACAATATCAGTATTTTGATATTAATTTTGTTATGCATCACTACATAATGCATGGATACATATGTTATAATATACTACTATTAATTATTATATATACTATAGTAGTTACACTACTATACTAATTACTAATATATAATTCTAATTAATGATAGATACTAACTACCAACAATTATTTTACTAAAACAATATTATTATGCTTATATTTGTGTATTCAACATGTACTTAGGTACAATTATAGGTATAATAGTTATAAAATGTAAACAAAAATATGAACACTTAAGTTAACTGGGTAACATTCTGGCATTTAAAAAAGGAATATCATATTTTGCTAAATAATGTACTCTTATTTATGTATTTCAGTTTATTTATATTTATATTTGAATATAAATATATTTATTATTTAAAATTTTAGAATTCTAGTATACTCTAATGTCTAATAAATAAGGTAAATTATTTTATAATCTGTATATCAAACTTATATGCTACATCTTCTTCATGTGCATATATATTTTAAATATTATTAATTATTACTTATTACTAAATTAAAAAAGAGAAATATTTATATAACTTGTAATTTGTTGTCTGACATCAAAACAAATTTTACAATTATATTATTTTGCGTGGTGATATGTTTTACTATACTGTATGACATATTTAATAATATTTATTTTATCAATTCATCTTAAAGGCCCTAAATAATGTATCGAACATTTTATTTAGAATTTAAAACATGCAAAGTCAAGAAGAGATCAATTTTCACAAGGAAGTAGTTTAGCTGCATTGTCTGACTCATCAGCATTAGTGCCCAGACATAATTCTGTTTTGATGTCAAGTAATCAATGTGCTATCAATATGGATAATAATGAAAATCAAGATAATCTACAACAAATTACCCAGCAAACACAATCAATGGTTGTTTATGATAATACGGTATGGGCTAATAATAATATTTAATTCTATTTATGTAGGTTTACTTAAACTACCATGTTGTAATATATATAGATGACATTTCAACAGTTTAATGAAATTAAACCTCTACATATTTGTGTTTATGTAAAATTATTTTTTTAATACACACTACTTATTTTATAGGATAATTATTTGTATAGTAGAGCAGAAACCATGCAGAATATTGAATCAACTATTGTTGAATTAGGTGGAATTTTTCAACAACTTGCACACATGGTTAAAGAACAAGAAGAAATGGTTGAGAGGTATAAAACAATGAACAATTATTTATTAGTTATTACTTTACTTATATATAATTTTACTATTGATAGAATTGATTCCAATGTTCAAGATGCTGAACTGAGTATTGAAGCAGCACACACACAAATTTTACGCTACTTTCAATCAGTTTCTTCTAATCGTTGGTTAATGATTAAAATATTTGGTATTTTAATATTTTTCTTCATTTTTTTTGTTGTATTTATTTCATAAATTATTGTGATTATTATATTCTGTTGGTTCTTATCTAGGAAAATTATACTACTATTTATTGTCCAATTAATTATATGTACTGCGGTACAATAAATAGTTAATACTAATTTATATTCTATTTCTATTACATTTGTTAATTATTATTGTTATAAAATAATTTGGAAAACTTTTAATTTTAATAAATTAATGATTAAAACTCTGGCAGTTATTGATTCTGGACATTTATTTTTCGTCCCTTCGATCCTCGAAGAGAATCGATCATTGCATTCAAAAAAAAGCGTGATTCTAAGCAAAGCTTGGTTGTATATAGAAACAAATTATTATTAATTAATGATTTTATACAATTAAATTGTCTAATATAACCTAAACCTATTCATATTATTTAATAAACATATCTTTAATGTAGCTGAGTGATTATTAATGTTATATATTTATATGTAATTATATTATAGAAAATTTATATATTAAGTGTCATGAAATTTATCCCCTACAATAACTTGATCTATTACATATTTTTAAAATCTGATTTTTGCAATCTACTTTGTATGAACAAGTCACATTATTCATTGTTATAATTTTTTATAGAATGCTTCAAATGAAATTTAATGAAAGTGGGAAGGTCGATTTTGGATGTTCTAACTTTGTCCCTTCAGTCCTCAGATAAATAAGTTGTTTATTATAATTAAGATTTGAGTGCAATGATATTGAAATAGAAAATATGATTCTGAACGAAACTCAATATAATATACTGATAGGTTGTTTCATAAGTTTACCACGTGTGTAAACTACCTATGAGAAACCTTAAAAAAAAATTTTTTTAAAAAATTCGAAAAATGAGTTAATTAAAGTACCAACTAGACGTAATTTGCTACCGAAAGCATACCCTATTTGTGGAATCGGACCTTTATTTCTACCCAAAAAAGTGTCTTCAGGAATATAAAAAAAAACAATATCATATTCAATTCTTATGAAAAAAACTGTCAACCATGATTTTAAAAATATTTTAGAAATAGATTAAGTAGTATTTGAGTAGGCTTCTATAAAATTTTCAAACTGTTAAACACAAAATTGCATGTAATATTAAACATTTTTGGAATAAATTTTAAAGCTCAATTCTTATTCAGATAATCAAATAATCGTTTCCAAAAAAATTTTTTTAATGTAGAACACATTGTTTTTTTATAATTAAAATAACATATATATTTTATAATCAATTCAATTCAATTCCATATAAACTGTAGTATTTCACTATAGTTTGTTACGGTGGTTTAGTTAGGGATGCTTTTTATGTTTCCTTTGCTAATTAAAACACGTATCTTTTTTATGCAATACTTTATTTATTTCTAAAAAAACAAATTATGTTACAAAAGTTTTCGCACCGACGGACGAGGCTAAAATTAGCGTTCTCGCCGGTGCACGTAACCCAGAGTTCGCGGGCCTAAATAGGTCGCTCTAATTTACAGATCGGGTTTCAAATATATATATTTACAAATTATACGATTACGCGGGGCAATCTCACGGATCCGAATCACTTAAGTAAGTATTGGCGGTCTCCGTGAGATTACTGAGGCAACGAGTCTAAGTAGGTCGTTGGTGAGTCCTAAAAGGACTGTTTTACGCGATGAGTTCACACCGGTGGAATGTCAAATGTTGATCGATCGTCTTCGTTCTCGCGACTAATGGCTTCTTCCGTCGGTTCGATAATCTTCCCGTTAGACAGACAACTGTGCCGATATCCGTACTGGTGTCTGTGGTGGATCTGACGTCGTTCTGAAAAGAACGGTTTATGGGCAAAGTGGAGTGTTCGTCTCCTAGGGATTGCGTTCTGAAAAGAACGGTTTTAGGGTAAGGTGGAGTGTTCGTCACCTAGGGATTACGTTCTGAAAAGAACGGTTTTAGAGTAAGGCGGAATTGTTCGTCACCCAGGGAGAGCGTTCTGAAAAGAACGGTTTTAATATGGGGTGTAAGGTTCGTCTCGTCGGCGATAACACGTCTTCCTCGATAACAATTTCTTCCGTGAGTTGGTTGGATTGTCAGCTGTACGTCGTTGTGGTGGTTCCGGTGTCTAGTTCAGGTTAACAGCAAAATCTTGGGTTTGATCTTGATGTTGACTGAACTGTGTTGATGACTGGAATGATTAATTTATTTAATCGCTGCCGTTTTATACGTTTTATCCTGTGTTATACACGGCTGTGATTGGTCGTCCAATCACATGCCGGTATCTAGTCAACGACGCGCCCGCTCCTACGTCTCATTACCGTACCGACTAGTAAAATCTCTTTTTGTATCTATGAAAGGATCTATGTTATTGCTCCGTTACAAGTTTTAATAACAACTATATTATATTTTCTTATTTCTTAATAATAAATCCTAATTAACTGAAAATGGCTCGTCACTAAATAGTTGAAACCTTGAAGCACTCAAAACACAACATTCGCTAACTGTTTGCTAATATATCGTTCAATGTTTAACTAACCGAAAATTAATTTACATCTAAATATAAACTTGGAATGTATTATTATTATTATTTTTCAACTAAATTTTGAAATTATTTAAAAAATCAAGACTATAAATTGGCTTTAATAAATTTTAATTAATTTGAAAATGAAAATTGTATTTCAGTACTACAAATTATTTTAATGTTAAATGTGACCTGTTTAGTGTTTACATAAATAGATTGCAAATCATGACATAAAAATATGTAAAAAATCAAATGTTAATTACAGGGACATTGGCGCACACGAATGAGTTCAGAGGTAAAAACTGCTATCCCTGAAATTTTAGGTGGGTCGTAAAGGCATTTATTATTTAGGTGACTATTTTGTGATACAGACTAGTGGTCCCAACACAACTTATAATATAGAGAAACAATAGTAAATAACAAAAATAGACAAAGAAATATATTTATTTTAAATAGTCAGTAATTAATATTATTTATTTAGGTATATTATTATGTTTTTAGTCATTTATCTATCTATACTGGCTATACTTATATACCTATTTAGCAATACCTATTCCAACAATAATTATACGATAATGTCGTTAGTAAATTTATCATTTAATAGAAAAACATAACGTGGGGTCCTCAAAAATATTTTCCTCTTAGTTCTTTCGAAATTATAAAGAATTTTTTATTAAACGATTATGATGTGAGCTATAACTTTAAGCCTATAATAATAATTATTATAGTTTTCCATGTGTATAATTCATTTATAAGACAGTTTATTCGATCATGTTATTCTGAATAAATAAACTATTTTTGGGGTAGAAATAATGGTTCCATTACCACAAATAAGGTACCCTTTCCATACCAAATTTCATCTAGTTGGTATTTGGCTCATTTTTCGAATTTCCCAAAAGTTTTTCCTTGAAAAGCGGAAAATCGGCAATTTTTATAGGCTTTTTATTATTATTTTTTTTCTGATGTATGAAAAGCTTTTTTCAGGTAGAAATAATGGTAAAAACAATTTTTATAGGTTATTTCTGATGTATGAAAATATTTTTTCAGGTAGAAATAATTGTCTGATTACCACAAATAAGGTACCCTCTCTATAGAAAATTTTATCTAGTTGGTATTTTAGCTCAATTTTTGAATTTCCCATAAGTTTTTCCTTGAAAATTTTATAGAAGCCTAAAAATATACTACTTAATCTTTTAACAAAATATTGTTTTGTGACTGACAATATTTATCATGAAATGATAACTTTTTGAATATTGATCATAGGGATTTGAAATTTATTTTGCATATTTACATATGTAATTTACATTCGTGGTAAATTTTGAAATGGATTATCAGTATAATATATTGCAATATATTTAGATACGCTCAAAATCGTATTTTATAATGCATTTATATTATAATTGCATTCAAATCTTAATAAGTATAATAAACCACTAATTTCTCCGAGGACTGATGGAGCGAAGGAGGAACGTCCACAATCGACCTTTCCCACTTTTAGATTCTGAGGGAAGCGAAGAATGTATTGTTTTTACAAAGTTGTTTTTTTTTATATACATAAAGACACTTTTTTGGGTAGAATTAATGGCTCGATTACAAGTAGGATATGCTTTCGGTAGCAAATCGTGTCTAGTTGGTACTTTATTTAGCTCATTTTTCAAATTTCTCAAAAAAATTTTCCGTGAGAGGGGAAAAACTACCAAAAAAATGGTGGAAAATCGACAAAATTACGGTTTCTGTTATTTAAATTTTTTTAATTTCGTGATAACTAATTGAATTTTAATCATAGTATTTTGAAAATTTTTTTGAGTTTTACTAAGGTGAACTTATCAGTTTGAAAATTTTATTGAAGTCTAATCATATACTACTTAATCTTTTGACAAACTATTTTGAAAATCGTGACTGATAATATTTTTTATAAGCTCTTAAAATTTGAATATTTGTATAATTAAATATTATATTTTTTTTTTTTTGTGTCTGAAGGCACTTCTTTGAGTAGAAATAATGGTCCGACTATCACAAATAGGGTAAGCTTTCGGTAGAAAATTGCATCTAGTTGGTACTTTATTAAGCTCATTTTTCGAATTTTTCAAAAGTTTTACTTAAAGAGAAGAAAAACTACCAAAAAATGGCAAAATAACGATTTCAGTATTTTTAATTTTTTAATTTCGTGATAACTAATTGAGTTTTGATTGTAAGGACTTGAAAATTTTTCTTACTAAGTATAGTAAAGTTTTGACTTTTTTTTCAATAATGTTTAATATTTCCTGCAGTTTTTAGTTTATTGGTTTGAAAATTTTATCGAAGTCTAGACTAATTTACTAATATTACTTTATTATACAAATACATATGATATACCATATTATACCAGTATACCACAAACTATTTGAATTATAATCTGTATACTATATGATATATATTATGATAATTATGCTATAAACTATGTTATTTGTGATAGGAATTTTTATGTTCTATGAGCATAGTGAATGTGAATTAGTTAAATAATAATGTAACATTTTACATGTGATGAATAATAAAATAGCCAGACTTTCTAAGGTACTAATTTAAATATTTTATAGACATGTTTGTCCATGAATAAATATAAACTTATCTTTATAATATAAGTAGTAAGTAGGTTTTTGGTACTAAAGACATACCTTCCTACTATAAAATTATATAATTATTATATACTATATAATAATCTATAATTATTAGACATTAATAGTTATTTATAATTTGTAAACACTAAATAGTAACATACTAAAATAATACATATAAAACTATGAATTTATATAAATATTTATTTCTCAGAATACCTACATTATATAATAATATTATATTAGGAAATTAAAAATTAGAGGCACAGAACAAATTACTATATTCAATGGCGACTATCTTAGAAGATACAAAAGGTGCTTTATAACAGGTATTCATTATAATAAATATTAAAACTATAATTAAATAATTAAAGATAATGAAAATCCATTAAAATATTCTTAATCTACTCGTATAAATATACATAATAATATTCTAAATGTATATGTACAAAATTATACAATAATTATAATTATAAATAATACTGATTATTGAATGCCTAATTGTTAAAAGGATTAAAAACATTTTATTATTATATTATTATAATTATTTTAACTTAGTTGATTTTTTTTCATAATAAGAATAAAATGATAAAAAAATATTGGGAGTATTATTTTAAGAAAAATGATTTTCAATTCTTATTAAATATATGATAAATGCCTTGAAAAAAAAAATAAACTCACAATTGAATATTATGATATTTTGGGTTTTTCAAAGTCAGAAAGTATGATTTTTTATAGAATTAATAGTCCAATTACCACGAATAGAGTTTGCATTTGGTAAAAAAGTGGGAAAGGCCAATTCTGGACGTTGCTCCTTCGTCCTTCGGCCTTGGAGAAATTAGTGGTTTATTATAATTATTAAGATTTGTATGCAATGATATAGCATTAGAAAATACGATTCTGAGCGGATCTCAATATATTGCAGTATATTATACTGATAATCCATTCCAAAATTTACCACGAATGTAAATTACATATGTAAATATGCAAAATAAATTTCAAATCCCTACGAACAATATTCAAGGAGTTATCATTTCATCTTCATGATAAAGATTGGCTATCACGATTTTCAAAATATTTTGTAAATAGATTAAATAGTATATGATTAGGTTTCTACACAAATTTCAAACTGTTAAATAAAAAATTACAGGTAATATTAAACATTTTTAGAAAAAATATTGAAATCTCTATATTTAGCCAAAAAATTAACCAATCTGTTCTAAAATTTTACGTTTCTAAACATAAATATTACCTATGTGAGTACGCAAAAAAAATGTCAAGGCCCTACGATCAAAACTCAATTAGTAATCAAGAAATAAAAAAATGTAAATAACAGAAACATTAATTTTGCTAATTTTCCTCTTCTCAGGGAAAAAAAATTGGGAAATTCAAAAAATAAGCTAAATAAAGTACCAACTAGATGAAATTCAGTATAGAAAGGATACCCTATTTGTGATAATCGGACCATTATTTCTATCCGAAAAAATGTTTTCATACATCAGAAAAAAAAAGTAATAAAAAGCCTATAAAAATTTCCGATTTTCCGCTTTTCGAGGAAAAATGTTTTGGAAATTCAAAAAATGATCGGAATAAAGTACCAAGAGAACACGATTTCCTACCGAAGCTTACTCCACTATGATAATCGGACAAATATTTCTATCCAAAAAAATGTTTTTATACATAAACAAAAAAAAACATCTTTGTAGAAACAATACATTCTTCGTTCCACTCAGAATCTAAAATTATGGAGATCGTATACGATTATATATAATTTTGTCGATTTTTTGCTATTTTTTGGTAGGTTTTCTTTTCCTAAAGAAAAACTTTGGAGAAATTCGAAAAGATGATACGATTTGCAACCGAAAGTATACCCTTTTTGTAGTAATCAGACAATTTTTTCTACCCAAAAAAATATTTTCATACATAAAAAAAAACAATACATTCCTTGCTCCGCTCAGAATTTAAAATAAATTTAGTAATTTAATAATTTGATTACAATGTTATTAATATATTATGACTGATATTTACAATTGTCAAAATTTATATTGAAACATCTGAATTATCCCCCCATGACAAAATCATTTGACCGCTTTCAAAAAAACTATTTTGTGCAGAATGAGATAAAAATTTTTCAAGAAATGTATATTGTTCGTACATGGTGGTACATAATGTTTAACAATTATGGACATCTCACTGTTATTACTTATTGTTATTAATAATTATTATTTACTATAATGAATTGTATTTAAATTAATTACTTAAATGTAATAGTACAGATTATATAAAATAGTGTTTTTCATATAGTCTGTGGTAATAGTCTTCTTCTACCAACCTACGATATAAGGACATGAGGACACTCTAGTGCTACACCTCCATAGATCTTGATCTCCTCAATCTATTCCACTCATATCAGCTATCTTCATATCTCTCTCTGTATCTCTCAACCACTTTTTCGGTATTCCTTATCTTACCTACTCTTAATTTCTATATCAAATTTCTCTGAATCTTAAACATATTTTCTCATATCATGCACACACCATCTCAGCCTATTCTCAATAATTTTCTCTACAGTTGATGTAACTCCTACTTTTCCTCTTATAATCGTATGCATTCATTTCTTATTTTATCCTCTCTAGTTATTCCACACATGACACATTCCTCATAACATTCTTGTCTCCACTATAGTCAACCTATGTTCTATTTTCTTGTTCACTTCCCAAAACTTCGATTCATACATCATTACTGGCCTTACTAATACCTAAGTCCTAATCATATCTTATAATACCATTGCACGATAAAATGTAATTACAAATTTTAAATTATTTATTTTCTAAATTATTTAAGTGTTAAAATATATATCTTAATTGGCCTGATCGGCGTAAAACTTGGCCTACTTTAATTTTCGCTTCTTCTATAAAAATACTAAAATGGCGCCCCTGAATTATATACATTATTATTTATAATGATCTACCTAAGATTAATACATATTACCATTGATTATAATTTATACTATAGTATATATAATCAATGATACTACATAGCTGTTTTATGATTGTATAATATAGGTAATCGATAGAATATTAGAATAATCATAATAAAATATGAATGTTTCCTTCATTCTTGTTGACCATGATTTAAACATGATATTATTATGAATTTATAATAAATAGTACTTATTAGAGTTCCGCCAAATAAAATAAACACCGTTCTACCGCCGATAATCTAGTCCAGTAGTTTTTGACCTTTAATGTATCGCGACCCCCATTTCATATTTTTTTTTTTTTTTTTGTAAAACGACCCATAATAATTAATGTTAATAATAATAGAAAATAATACAATTTTCTGTATACTACTGGTCTATACAAAATACTTTAATTATTATAGTAATTATATTTATAAACTTATGATATATATGTATAATATATATATATATAATTATATAACTGCAACATTGTTTTAAAATAATATATTTGAATACTATCATATATTATAATATGAAAATATATACTAGCGACCCCCAGGTTGAAAACCACTATTTTAGTCTGAAAATGATGCATCAATAAAATAATGTATGATTGACTTTTATTTTGGAAAATCACAAATGTATAATATGCATTGTATATACATTATGTCATTATACATAGTGCTAGCAAGGCCAAATAGGCGCATAAAGGTAAAAATTTCAGACTCGGTGATTTATCACTTTCATTATCATAGTTGTCGACATTTTTAAAATACAATAACAAATTAATAACAACATTTTAGTTTTGCAAAAATTCTTATTGTTTATTATGTAGCATGCCCAAAAATTATTTTATTAACATAATAAAGTAATTACTATTATTACTACTACCTAAATAATACAATTATTGAATTATAATTAGGTACCAATTATAGTAAATATAATATTACTATTATTATTCTGTGTTATTGTAATATATACCCTCTTTTAGTCATATATACCTATATTTAAAATTTATATTGAGGATTCAACATTATTATTTACGACAAAGGCGATATAAATATAATATAGATTCTATGATCTTTTTCTTAGTAACTACCTACCTACTTAATACGTATTGTATTTTATACATATTATACAATTTTAAGATACCTATCATAAAAATTATTATAACACGCTTCTGAAGACTGGAATGAAGCTATGAAGGTCAAATAGTAAAGTATTATGGTACATCGGACTTTATTACAATAGTCTATAGAAGCAGGGGTGGATAGGTAGTATTTTTGTTACAGGGAAATATTTTAAAAGGTCCATCAAAATGAAAAAAAAAATTGTTGGTTTCATAAATTCAATACAATTATTAAGTATTTTAATAAAAAACTAAAACAAATATTACAAGGTTCATTATTATTAATTTTTATTTTAAAACAATAAAAGGTTTTTTAGTACTTTGCTTTTAGAAGCCACTTTGTCAATGATTTCATCAGAGTCACCTCCATTCAACAATCCTTTCTCAATACTCATGATCAAACTCATGATAAAACTTGTATAAAAATGCATATACGCAATATAAATAATAATTTTATAATTATACGGTAGATATAAGGGAATACAGGTCTTACACTATTGGTTCTAGCAATAATTATTGACATTTGTTATTTCCAAATAAATAAAACAATATTTGATAAATAATATTATGTAATAATAAAATTGAAAATATTTGTATTTATAATAATAATATAATATACAAATATACATATACATATAATATATGACTGTGATAAACACTGACTGGTTGTATAAAAACCAAATATTATTGACGTAACATTTGTCATTCCGTACGTAATTCTCATTTAATAAAGTATAGAGTTCTAGTTATACATCATTTATAGTTATTATACAAATAATTATAAGGGATAAAAACTAATTATTTGACTAAAAATATAAAAAAAAATTAATGTCATAATAATAATTTTATGTAATTTTTTCTTTTTTAATGTAATTTTAAGAAAAATATGGCGTATACTTAAGACGTTATTAAATTATTAACTAATACATCCCTGATGATTAATAATAGAGTTATAAGAATAATATCTATGGCACAAAAGTACAAATAAGTGACAATAATAATATGAGTAGGTACATATTTTAAAAAGAGGGAACGTCAATTTAAGATGTTCCTCCTTCGTCCCTTCGATCCTCGGAGAAATTAGTGGTTTATTATAATTATTAAGATTTGAATGCAATTATATTGCATTAGAAAATACGATTCTGAGCGAATCTCATTATACTAACATATATTATACTGATAATTAATTCCAATATTTTACCACGAGTGTAAATTACATATGTAAATATGCAAAATAAATTTCAAATCCCAATGATCAATATAAAGGAGTTATCATTTCATAAAAATTGTCAGTCACGATTTTCAAAATATTCTGTAAATAGATTAAATAAGATATGAGTATGCTTTTATAAAAATTTCATACCATTAAACCAAAAAAAGCAGGTAATATTAAACATTTTTGAAAAAAATTCAAAGCTCTAAAATTTTCAAATCCCTACGATCAAAACTTAATTAGTTATCATGAAATAAAAAATTAAAAATGACAAAAATCGTAATTTTACCAATTTTTTGGTAGTTTTTCTTCTCCTAGGGAAAAACTTTTAAGAAATTCGAAAAATGAGCTGAATAAAGTACCAAGAGGACACAATTTGCTACCGAAAGCATATCCCACTGTGATAATCGGATAATTATTTCTATCAGAAAAAATGTTTTCATACATAAAAAAAAAAAAAATCTTTGTAGAAACAATACATTCCTCACTCCGTTCAGAAAAAAGCCATCTAATCATATGGACACACTTTGTTCGATTTTTGATTGGGATAATATGAAATATAACCGTTCCGACGTGCGGTGTTCGCGGTCCTAATAGTTATGTTCTGTCTTATTAAATTAAAAATAAAAATAAAATTATATTCAAAATTTACAAGCAAATTGTGTTTTGCCATCGTGGCATCGTGGTATTATCATATTATTGAAAAATAACAATAATAATTAATCATTTTAATTATACCTACCTAAATGATGAATTTATTTTAAATTGAAAAAACATATTATTGAAGAACAAATAAAAATGATTGATGCTGCGAGAGGCCACCAACATAATATACGATTAGGGCCCACAGGGAAAATCCCTTTTTCCCTATGGGCCTATCCACCCCTGTATAGAAGTATAAATCTAGTTTTTTATTATAATATTTAATAGATCTTGCCGCACCAGCAAGTAGAATAGTTAGTCTATTCTATTATCAATGGTATTACAGTAGCAATGCTGAATAGCCACAGCTCACAATTCACAAACCCAAAACTAATTATCGCGTATTAAGAGGGATTTTTAGGAGTCTCAGATTTTATACTAGACACTTTTTTTATAGCAGTATTAAATTGTATAAATTATGAGTATTGAAATGATTTATTGAGTTTTTCAAGTGTTAACCAAGAAAAATATTTTAATTTTGTAGTTTTTAATAATTAAAATTAAACTATACTCAATGGAAAATTTTTTTTATATGTCTCGTAAGAAATGAGATTGGCCCGGGCCTCAAATTATCTTAATCTGGGCTTTACTAATTACTATATTATATTAAATTATATTGTCTATTATAACATAGGTAGCATAGAATAATATTAATATCATTATCAATGCTAAAATGTACCAAATCTGTCATTTGACAACCTAGTACCACCAAAGAATTTATTCTATAGTACCACAGTACAAATAATGATCATTCTTTATAGTATAAAGTTTATACTGTGCCAGTACCTACTGCCGACTTATCGAGTAGTGAGTAGTCACTACTGACATATAAAATAGATAAGTCACAACCTACAAGATGTCAAGTAATGACTATCATAATATCATAATATAGGTAAACAATCTAACTATTAAATTATTAACTATTGACATTTTAGCAATATGCAAACACCTAAACAAAATAAAAATATACATGATCCATGATTACAAAAGGTAACCTTGAAATCTTGAATGAAATATAATTATATAAATGATAAAATATCCTAAAATTATCCTCTTCCATATCCGTATGATTTATTGATAACATAAATTGATTAATGAACAATGAACATTGAATCAGCAGCATACAATCAGCAGTTCGGCACGTGTTCTTTAATCATACTGTCATCATTGATTAGTGGCGAACTGGGGAGTTACTCACTTACAAAAAAAAAGTGAGTATAGTTAGTTACTCGTCACTTCGTCAGTTCAATTTGTGTGTAGATATAACATTCTTATCATTGCAATAGTTTTCTGTTTTGTTTTGAATTGAAACATGACAAAATAAATAATTAATTTTAAATTTCGTAATAATTTGGAAGTGCATAACAATTAACAATTTTGAATTCATATATATTTTTGATTACTAGTATACTACTACTACATCATAATTACATAATTGATAATATTTATGTGAAAATAATTAAAATTATCTGATACGTGATAAAATTACAATTTAATGTTATATAAATATAAGATTGTGGTAATCTCAATTCTCAATTGCGAAAATTAACGTTCAAAATATATTGTTTTTATATAAGTATATGTATAGTAAACATATACCTACATTTAAAAAAAAAATTATTTTTAAAAATTGTTGACATATTAAACACAATACTATATTAAATTATTCTAAATAAATGGATTTATATGAATAAATATATTAAAAGTATTATAATATACAAGTCAATACATATCAAAACTTAAAGATGAAATTGTATAAAGTGGATTATTTAAGTTCTTGTACTGTCAACAAACGTCTAACAAATCCAATGATCCCGTGGATTATAGCTGAAATCAAGAAAAATAATTACCACCAAAAAGTAAATATTTATAATTATATCTACTTAATTTATATTAACTTTTAATATAGTTATTATGGCTAGTACAATCATATGTGTAATATTTTGTTAAAAATGTGGAGAAGTTCTTAAAATTCAATATTTTATTTGTTGCTAATTAATTAACTATAAATAAGAATAATCATTTTAATATATTTTATAAACGTCAATCATAATGTTTGACCACTGCTATAAATATATCTATAGCTGTGCTTTTGACAAGTTTTTAACATGTATTGAACACAATTGTATTTTCATCTTTTGGTAATATTCATTAAAAATGTAATAAGCATAAAATATAAATATTTTAATGCATAACACCTTCTTTAAATTACTCCATGGTATAAATAGATAGTAAAATATAGATTCTTTTAGAAGGTTTTAGGGAAAAGAATATGTTTGTTTTTATATTAATCCTTAGAGACTTGGGATGAGTAATATTATGACTATTATTGTTAATGGTTAATAATGAAAAATTAGACAACAAATTTTAAATTGTTTTGGCATCATAGATCTTGTATTATGTTTGCTACGTTTGGTATCATAATATTTAGGTATATTATCTATGTTTATTACTAGTCATTAGATAATAGATGTTAACTATTTAATCTTCACATGATCGTAAATGTATACATTTAATATTTATAATTTAAACATAGTTATATGCACAATAAATGAGGCTCTTTTAATAGGGCCTCCTATTACCCTTGGTTTTTGCAGCACTGTATATAAGACATAAATACGTTTATATTATAAATTGAGTAAAATTATATTAGGTATTCGAGAATATTAAATATATAAATAACATGTTATTCTGAGTGTCAAATGATAAATAATGTAGTTTAATACATTTTTAATAACTAATTTTTAAAATAGCCATTAAATTAAATATTTACATATAATTATTTCATTTAAATTAGGTTCTCATTGTTTTATAATTTAATTTGTGTAATTAAGTTGTTGTATATTGGTGTAATAGTATGTGACTATGCATTAACTAAGTAATTATACTTTATCATTTTAGATATTAAAATCCTTTTATATTTGTTTGTATTAATGATAATAATGAAATAAATATCAATTTTTATACTGTATCAGGTAAAAATTGGAATCGAGGATATAAGCCTTCTGATTTATGAAAATTGGGACTGTAAAAATAAATTAATTTTTCAACATGAATTAAAGTACATAACCAGATTAGCATTTTTAAATGGTGATGTTGCTACTTTTTTCTATGCAATCCGAGATATAGCGGATGAAAACAATGTTCATTGTCATGTATACAATACAACTCAGCCTGACGAAGTAAGAATATTTTTTATTTAATTAAACTTTAAGTTAATATTAATTTCTAATTTCTATGCATTTATTATTTTTACATAGTACTATTATATTTAGTTAAATGTTTTAATATATATATATATTTTTTTTATGAAATATTAAACTTAACATCTTTAAAACTTTATTATTTTATAAATTATATAATATTTAAATGAATAATTTATTAATTTATTATAATTTAATAGGACATGCAAATTTAATTATCAGTGGTCTTAATTTGAATGTTTTTAAATTTTCACAAACATTATAATTGAATGTATTCAAATAATAACTGATTATCCTTGTATACATATTATTTGACTTGTCAGTTTTTAAAACCTCAATCATAACATTGAAAAATAATAAGAGTTCAAACCATGATGTTTGTTAGTTACATGTATTTACGAAAATCATAATTCATTGTGTTCAAGGCCAAGGTGAACTGGTATTATATAGTAAATACATATCACTACAATACACCATTAAAAAAATAACAATAATAATAAAAATATAAGAGACTTAATTGTTTTTAACTTTTTAATAATAATAAAAAAAAATACAATTTTAATAATAAGTAGTAACAAAATAACATATATAATTGTCCATATAATCTATAAATAGATATATCGTAATTATCTACAAACTATACCATTATGCAATTTATAAAATTATGATTTTAAAATTTTAGATATGACAACCGTATTAGTTATTTTCAATATTTTGTTTAAAAGAATGTTATACCTGCATGTATTTCAAAAATGCTCCATCTAACAAAAAATATAATAAAATCACTGTAATTGTGATGTTTAGGTTGAACTTAGAGTATAAACATCTATTAGCAAATTTAAATAGAATTTTGTTTTGGACAAATTATCATATTCTTTTTTTTTTTAAATATCTACTGACAAATAATTACAGCAAATTACAAAAATTTTAAATTGTTTGTTAAAATTCATAATTGCCATTTTGTAGAGTTAAAATTTGTTTAAAACCCATTGCTTATACCCAAAATTATATAATTTGTTACATTTTTTAGGGACACGGTTATTATTTGAGTAATAACTTTTTGTTTAAAAATTTTCTGGAGTTGTTTGCAATCTGATGTTTAGTTCTAGTATTTTAAAAAACCTAGCACAATAATACAATTACTATTTAATAATTAAATATAATAATAATACATTATAGTGTTTTAATATTTAAATTTTCACATATAATATTTTTATAAAATATTTATAATTTATTAATTTATATTTAATTTTAATTTTAATAAAATCAATATAATATACTTTTTTTTAGTACAATCCAAAATTTATTTTGTATTAATCTAGTAGTATTGTTATTTTAAACTAGGTTTCCAAAAACTTTAAAATGAACTAACATATGTTTACTTACTCATTTATAGGTTGGTAGTGATTGATTCATTTTCTATAATTTTACTTTTTGATATTCTTATAATTAATATTATAAATGTTTTATACATTATTAGAGATAATAAAAATGTATTTAATACTATAAATTAATTAAAAATATATTACTAAAAAATAAAGTTTGCAATAACAATATTTCCAATAATAAATTAAAATTAAAATTATTGAATATCTAATTTTATTTTAGGGTATGTCATATTGCATATGAATGTAATATGTACAGACAGTTTGAACACCTTCCAACTTCTAAATTTAGAATGCCTAGAAAGTTTTTTGTTTTGTTTGGCAATTTGTTAGTTTTTGTCAACAGTATACCGAAAGTATTCGAATTTGGTCTTTTTTTAAATAATTTTTATAGGTAATGGAGTTATTTTCCACAATGAAAGAAAATTCACATAAATCATTACAAAATATTGGACGTTCTTTAAGTAATGCACAGACATTAACTTCATTGTGTGCTGATATATCTCCTAACTCATCTCATTTTTTCGAGGTAATTATGAGTACATGCTTTATGTCTATAATTATATGTCAACTAAAACTACATAATGCCTTTTATGTACATAAATCAATTGTCATTATCAATAATGTTTTTTTTTATGTTTAAACATTACACTAAAAAATAGTTACTATGTTACTTAAAAATGTTATACTTTAAAAAAAAAATAACTGTTTTTACATATTTTAGGTGTTTTATGTTGGTAAAATTAGGGTATCTCAAAAAAAAGTTCCAAATTCATTTATTGATGATGCATTAGAAAAATTTAGATTACATGAATTAGAAAAAAGTAAAAAGTCAATTAGTACTAACTCTTCAAGACGAGGATCCCAAATAAATGTAATATTAGTGAATTATAAATGTATTTATTAATTTATATTAGTTATAAATATTGTTATTATAACAATTTGGATATTTATTATTTTAGTCTTCAGATCAAAACTCAACCTATCTTTCAGATCTAAGACGAGGGTCAATGATACTTTTATCGCCTGGTATTGAAAATCAAGGATATTCTTTTGGAGTTGAAAAACTAAACAAGGATTCAGAGTAAATAATATAAAAAATATATTTAAATTAATGCTATTAAATTTTTTTAATTATAGGATTGTAAGGAATAGATCTGGATCTATAAATTGTCCCATTAAAAAGTTAGAGAATGTATGTATATTTTTAACTTTTAACTTTTAAAATTACTAATTATTATTTGTTTACATATAAAATGTGAAATATATTAATAGGAACAAAATAGTAATATAGCTGAAGAAATTAACAGAACAATGGTTTTTCATATTGGTCGAAGTGATCTACGATTGATAAGTCCAGACCGCAAACAAATACTTTTACATAAACATTTAAAAGATCTAATTAATTGTGTTCAGGTAAGATATAAATTACTATAGTTTTAAAAATGATTTTATTTAAACAACTTAATTATATTTAGGGTGATCGAAATCAATTACATTTTGGTTTCACTTGTAAAGATTCTTCTTCAAATGAAAATTGTATTGGATATATTTTTAAATGTGAATCTGAATCCATTGCAAATGAATTAGTCACAGGTTTTTTATTTAATTTAAGTTATTTTATTTAAATGCATATTATTTTATTATATTATAAATTACAAATTTAGCAATTAATTTGGCATTTAACAACACAAATGAAGCTTTAAAGAAAGAAAATCAAGTTATTGTGTCTTGTGAACATTGTCCTATGGTGTGGTTTCACAAGTTATGCTCTGATATTGAACGTATGTATAGTATATTGCTATTACTTTTAAAATACTAAACAATTGTTTTATATTAGATCTTAATGAACATAAAATTCAAAAAGTAATATTTAAACAGTTAGAAACATTACCAGAAGATGATCAAGAAATTGTACTTACTAAGTTACATGGTTTAGAAACATTAAGTAAAATAAGTTTAAAAGAACAAAATGAATTACTTATAATGTTGTTAAGAACACACTGTGAAAGTAAACAGATGAGACATGTTCATGATTCTGCTGAAAATAGGTATGATAATAAAATTATAGTGTATATATTTTTTTACTATTAACGGTTAACTATTAAATACTAGGCATGAATTTTTAAATCAATATCTCGGTGGAAGTACAATTTTTATGAAAGCTAAGCGTTCACTTACTAGTTCATTTGATCAATTAATGAAAAGAAGAAGTTCAAAAGATGATATTGGAATATTGGCAGCTGCTAAAGAAAATTATTTGTCAAATAATACTACATTTTGTAAAGTAAATAGATATTTGTATATTACATAATAATACTATTATATATTACATATTTATAATATATTTTCATTTTAATACATTTTGATTTATATTTTTCATATTTCATATACTACCATACAGTACTATACTTACAGTATCATACTATAAAACAAAAAAAAGTAATAAATTGAATATTACCAAATTTAACTTCGAATTTTGAACCTAACATCTAGAGTTCTGTTTGACAATTATTAGTAATAATATATAATTTACAATAAATTTATTTTATATTTAATTTCTATTGATTGCCTATATTTTATTTTATTTTATTTTATTTTAGGAACTTTCTCCAAAATCTGATTTAAGTTCAAGATTATTAGTACAGCAAACAGTTTCTAATAGTAAATTACTAACTAATAAATCAGAAGTTAATTTGGCTCAAACCAAATCGCATAGTAGCCCAGCGTCAATGATGAATATGTAAGTTAATATAGAATAAAATAAAATGTATATAAATATACATATATATGTCTGTTGTGGAAGCATTAATTATTTTTTATTTAAGGTTTTTAAAAGTTGGCCAATCTCCAAAATCCTCAATTGTTTCAACTTCAGATAATGATTCGGATGAACAAAATGATCAAAGTCCTGGGAGTTGGCGTCAAGCAATTTTCAAAAATGTTGTTACTCCTAATAAACAAATAAAAGGTAAATATAATTTTAAAACATTAAGATAATAATATAATTTAAGATGCTATTTTATCGTGATACTTTAGATACTATGACTGTTAAGAAGAAATTAAATGCTACTGATTTAAGAGCATTGTGGAAAAAAGCAATTAATCAACAAGTTTTATTAATTCGCATGGAAAAAGAAAATGACAAATTAAAAGGTATGTAATGTTATATATTATATTTGAAAGATTATAATTACAGTAATAATATTACTTATAATAAATATTTTAGAAAGACAAGAAGAAGCAACAGTTAAAAGAATAAAATTAGAATATGATGATATTAGTTCATCTGCTCGAGAATATTTAGGTGTTTGGGAAACTATAGTTAATAAAGAAAACCATAAATATGATGCAAAAATGTTACGCCAAGCAATACGCCAAGGTAAATGCTATTACATATTAATATTAAAAAAAAGTGGAAAGGTTGATTGTGGACGTTCCTCCTTCATCCCTTCAGTCCTCTAAGAAATTAATGGTTTATTATAATTATTAAGATTTTAATGCAATGATATTGCATTAGAAAATACGATTCTGAGCGAATCTCTATATATTACAATATATTATACTGATAATCCATTCCAAAATTTACCACGAGTGTAAATTGCTTGCTTATGTAAATATGTAAAATAAATTTCAAATCCCTATGATCAATATTTAAGGAGTTATCATTTCATGATAAAAATTGTCAATCACAATTTTCAAAATATTTTGTAAAAAGATTAAATAGTATATTATTAGGTTTCTATAAAATTTTCAAATGAATAAACCCAAAATTGTAGATAATATTCATTTTTTTTGTAAAAAAATTCATAGATCTATATTAGGCCAAACAATCAATTAATCTGTTCCAAAGTTTTACCACGTTTGTATATTACCTATGTTAGTACTCAAAAAAAATTTCAAGTCCCTACAATCAAAACTCAATTAGTTATCACGAAATAAAAAATAAAAAATTACGAAAATCATAATTTTACCATTTTTTGGTAGTTTTTCTTCTCCTAGGAAAAAACTTTGGAGAAATCGAATAATTAGCTTATTAATGTACCAACTAGATGCGATTTGCTACCGAAAGCATACCCTACTTTTGATAATTGGACAATTATTTCTACTCGAAAAAATGTTTTCATACATAAAAATAAACATTTATACTATTATTATTATGTACTATTAATAACCTAACCTTCGCTCAGAATCTAAAAGAAAAAAAGATGTTATTTAATTTTTATTACATTAATGTCTATATTAGGTGTTCCGAGAAGCAGAAGAGGAGATGTTTGGATATTTTTTGCTGAATTATATTGTAATACAACAGCGCCTTCTTCCATTGATTTGGAAAAGTTTCCAAATTTTAATGTACCATATGAACAGTTATTAAAACAATTAACTAAATATCAACATGCTATTCTTATTGATTTAGGTATTATTTATTATATATTAAAAAAAAATCATATATCTGTATGAAAAATTGTGTATAGACCTTATACTATTGTTGCGGTCAAACATAGGACGTGCATTTATTGACGGAGTGACAAATTCACAATAATAATATTGCTATATTCTTCTCATATATTTGTTATAAGTCCTCTATCATTTGTTGAAAAATAATGTATTTTAATGTATTATGTATAACTCTGTAAGAAAAGTGGTACATTCATCGCCCAATAGTACACTTAGTGTTTTGCAATAATCCCAAATTGAGTCGTTCAGCCCCTCCACCCAACGGTTTGAAGTTTGTGCGTCAAGAAGTTCCATTTTAAGCCTTTTAATAAAGGATAGATTTCATATATTTAACCTTATGATTTTAAAGGAATACATTTAAAATTTTTTTTTTATTATTCATTTTTAGGAAACATTACTGAAAATGTCTAGCAAAGTTATTTTAAGCTTAATTTTATTTTAAATGAGCGTCAATCAGTGGCGCCAGAGATAGGTGGGCAGAGAAGGCATTTGACCCCTCGTTAAATATGTCATGAAGCAAATTATAATTTTGCCCCCCTGAAAAATTGTCATCATAGTTATACACTTAATACCTAAATATTTTAGAGTTATATTTATATTTAAATTACATTTTTATTTTTAATATTTATATATTATAATATGTAATAAAATGAATTTTGAAAAGTTGTATAAACAAATAAAATTTAAAAATGTAAAACATTAACAGGTTTTGCACCATAATATAAAATTTAGTTTTGCATATAACGCCATGTAGGGTTTATATGTATGGCCCTTCAATATAGTTTGTCTTTAACACCACGTAGGACTTCAAGAACCTTCATTTTCTCTATTTTCTAATGTAATTTATATTCAATATATTCTATTTATATATAAGTGGCCCGTAGAACAAAATGCTAAAAGGGTATGGTGTTATAATGAAACATTCACGAAAAATTAATAAATAAAATATGTGTTTGTACTTATTTATTAAATATTGTTAAAACAGTAATAAACAAATGTATTTAAAATAGTATAATTATTATTAACTATTCATATGATAGTTCTAATAACCCTACATGGCGCTAAACCTGTTAAAATTGTTTTTAATTTTATATTCAAAACTAAATTAGGTAAATAAGACTATTAGTTTAATCTAAAAAATAGTAGTTAAACCTATTTTACAAAAATCAATAAATATTTGTATTTTATTTTAATGTACTAAATATCATGATTTTTTTTTAAATTTTTGCCCTCTCACAAAAAAATAGTTCCTGTGCCTCTGGCGACAACTCAATTTAGAATGTATGTTAATTTTAGGAAAGATAAATATTTTTATTTTTTGTTTTTAATATTTAGAAACTTGTTAATACATATTATATGACACTTACTAGTAACTAATAAATACATATTGTTAGATATATTATTAATGTTATGAATGAAAATTATAGGAAGAACATTTCCAAATCATACATATTTTATGTCACCTTTTGGTCCTGGACAATTAGCATTATACAATTTGCTTAAAGCATATTCTTTATTAGATCCAGAAGTTGGATATTGTCAAGGATTATGCTTTGTTGCTGGTGTTTTACTATTACACGTTAGTAAAGTTATTTTTATTAAATACATTAAAAGGACTCTATACCTGTATATTTTTCTGTATAGCCATCTCAGTCTATTCAACGAAAAATATTTTAATATTTTTAAACACACCCGCGTAGAACTTAAATTCTGGCATTTGAGTTAAACTTGTAGATTACTTTTTATCAAATTTAAAGAGTGGTGAAACATTTTTCGGTATCTCTTGTAGGCTTTTTCTATAATATTATTTAACAACTAAGTTATAAATATTTTTATATTTTAAATAAATATATTTAAAAAAAACTCGAAAGATTCAATAAATATGGGTTAGCGTCCTCTTAAGAATAATGATTATTGAAAATTAAATTGATATTACAGATGTCTGAAGAACAATCATTCATGATGCTGAAACATTTAATGTTTCGACGTTCATTAAGAAAACAATATCTTCCCGATATGGCAGCCTTACAAGTTCAACTATATCAATTATCTCGACTTCTTCATGATCACCATCCAGACTTGTATGCACATTTTGATAACTGTGATATATCACCGACTTTGTATGCCGCACCTTGGTTCTTAACAATTTTTGCTTCTCAGTTTCCATTAGGTTTTGTTGCACGTATATTTGGTATAAAGACATAAACATTATTTTAAACTTTTTAATTGATTAATTAATATTTCTTTACATATATTTAATATACAGATACATTATTCTTTGAAAATATTGATGTTTTGTTTCGCGTGATATTATCATTGTTGACATATCATAAGGATAATTTACTTGCGTGTGATGGAATGGAACAAATTATGATCTATATTAAAAATGATTTTCCTATTGTAAATAAAGAAATCATTGACAAAATTATTAAACAAGTATGCTAAAGTATTTTTTTTTTATATTTTTTAAAATTGTTAAATATTATATTATTTTAAGGTATTTACAACTGACATATCTAAACAGTTAATGGAATATGGAGTTGAATACCATGTATTACAAGAAGAATTATCTACACCCAACCCTGAAATTAAAAAAATTAAGCATTTAGAGGAAATTAATAAAACTTTAATGCAACAAAATAAAATTTTACATGAACAATTGGAGGTAATTGCATATCAAAAATGCAACGTTATAATTTATTATTAAGTGTTTAATATTGGTTTTATAAATTGTTTTTTTTTTTCTGTTTTAGATATCAATTACTAATAATGGACGCTTAGAAATGAATAGATCTTCTAATTTTACTGTAATTAATCGTTTGGAGAATGAAGTAAAAAGTCTAGAGCTTACAGTAGCTACTTTAGGAAATTTTGTATCTGAATTAGCTTATACTCATTCAGATATAGAGATACCTCCTGATATATTAGGTTTAGTTTCACAAATTAATATATGTAGAAATCGACGAATTGATAATAAGCAAACAAACATTAATAAGTTAAATAAATCCCAAATAGGAATACAAAATCAAATAAAACCTATACTTGAAAAATCTTTATCAGACTCTAAGAGCATATTGAACAAATCAATTAAAGAAGAAATAAATTTAGAAGATGTTGATAAGAAAAATTATTTAAAATGCTCAAAAAGCAATTATGAATTATTCACAAATAAAAATAATTTAAATAATAATGGTTTGCATCCACTAGATTGTGTTGATGTGAATGTATGTTACTCTGGAATTACACAATTACGATCAATTAAACCTGTTAGGAGTAACAGTGATAGTAATTTTATTTTACCAAATATAGTTGCAGAAGATGTAGATAGTTCATTTTGTAAACGAGATAGTAATGAGAATATTCAACTCAATACTTCTACCACAAATATATTTTAATTGCTTATATTACTATACCTATACAATTTAGTATTATACAATGTATTTTTTATTTATACTAATTTATTTGTGATAACCCGTATTCTATTATATTGTATTAATTGTCTTAGTACCTATTTACTATTTATTATTTTTCTTAATATAAAATGTTGTGGTTAAATTATTTTTTATATTGTAAATATTGTACGATATCAAATTTAAAATGTATATAAAATAAATGTTATGTAGATTGAGTTTTTTTTTTTAAAATATTATAAACTAAATACATTATTTAAATTAATAATCATAGAAATTGTTACTAAAAAATATTATATTTATTATTTATAGAAATATACATATTTTATTACATATTTATATTATTAACATTAATTTTTTTATCGTGAATAGCCTAGTAGATACTACTCTAAAACAGGTCATTAAAGGAGGTCATTAAATATAATTTATAGGTACTTAAACATTTAAAAATAATTATATTTTTTCTCTTAAGGAGAACTAATTGATAAATAAATACTTGTAGATATAATTGTATTTGCTAAATAATGGCGTTAGTCCGGTTTAAATCAAACAAAGTCATAGAGTTGACAAACAATGTAAAAAATTTGCGAAAAAATTTATTTTGATTTGTAAATTCTAGAAACAAATTTGCAATTAATTTGTTATATATTGGCACAAATTAGGAGTGAATTAAATGAGCTAAGTTCACTAACGTCCATATATGCGTAGTTTACATCTATACAGTTCAATTTTATACATGTAACCATGAACACAGATGTAGGTACCACTAGATTGGTAACAAGCAAGTAAGTGCGCAAAGACCAAAGGGGGCTGTTTACAAAATGGAACATATCGACATCGAGTGTTGTATGGGGGAGAAAATTACTAACTAAAACCTCATCGCTATCTTGTGTTCAAAATTATATTAGTTATCATGAGAAATGTAAAATCAATTTCATCAAAATTACGATTTCCGTGAAATTTGACGTTTTACACTTTTGAGAAATTTAAAATATGAGCTAAATAAAGTACTAACTACATGAAATTTCCTACAGAAAGTATACCCCAGTTGTGGTAAATGGACATTTATTTCTAAAAAATAGCATAATATTCATTTTTACTAAATATTCAAATTTCAGAAGCTTATAAAACAAAATTGTGAGTTGTGATTTTCAAAATATTTTGTTAATAGATTAAGTAATGTATGAGTAGGTTTCTATAAAATTTTCAAACCATTAAACACAAAATTGCTAGAAATATTAAAAATTTTTGGAAAAAATTTCAAAACTCTATAATTTGTCAGAAAATTAACCAATCATTTTAATCAATTAACCAAAATTTTTTTCTCTTTTGTGGAACACTTATGTGAATACTCAAAAATTTTCAAATTCCTACGATCCTAATTAGCAAAAACCTAATTAATTATCACCAGATAAAATAATTTGTAATAATGGAAACCGTAATTTTGTCGATTTTCGTCATTTTTTGGTAGTTTTTCTTTTCTTAGGGAAAATCTTTTGAGAAAAATGAGCTTATAAAGTGCCAACCAAATGCAATTTGTTATTGAAAACATACTTTATTCATGATAATCGGACCATTATTTCTACCCGAAAAATATTTTCAGGGACAAAAAAAAAAGTCATCATTGTAAAACCAATACATTCCTTGCTTCGCTCAAAATCTAAAATAATATAAAATTGTACATATATAATAATCGACAATATTCAAATATAATCGTATTATTATTATCAACAATTTAATGTTACATACGCATATGGGTTTATATATAAAAAGTACATACTAATTAGGTAGGTACTTTTCCGTTTGTGTACACAAGAATAGATAGGATAGAATTAAACATTGTGTTTTAACATATTATTTCAGTATTTGAACGTAATATTATATCTGTGTTTGGGGGGCCAGACCCCATGGACCACCCTCCCACCCGTAAATCCACCACTGGTGGAGGCTACAATCCTCACCATTCTCATTACAAATTCAAAGTACATATCATAATGTAATTGTATTCTGTAACGTAGCCGGGTAGGGGGAGTTGTTAAAACCGTATTTATGCTAAAAATATATTATAAACTAGTTTCTATAAAATATTTTGTTTCAAGCTTTTGTAGTTTTGTTTTTATTATTTTAACTGAATTGACTGTATCCGCCAGTCAGTAGTCTAACCTAACGTCAGCATAATTAATGGTTTAACTTACATAATACATTATGTATATGAATTTATTTATACATTAAATCAGCGTTTCTCAATCACAGGAGGTCGCGTAGGTCAATAATAATAAAACACCAATTTACAAAATGTACCTTTTTATTGAACAATACAAATAATTAAAATAATAATAATAAAATTATCCTGATAAGGATATATATGAAAAAATGAATTATAAGCATTATAAAATAAATAGTTTGATAATTGAATTTGTTTTACATTTAAAAATTGCCCATTATTAAAATGGGCACTCCACTGCTAATGGAAATTCCCAATGAACCGAGACATTTCAAACTTAACAAATTTAAATTACTATAATTTATATAGACATGGTATTTATAAATTGATATTTAAAATAATATATTTCATTTGGAATTATCCTAAGTCCAATACTATATTACTTAATCTTTTTACAAAATATTTTGAAAATTGTAACAGGCAAATTTTCCCTGAAAAGCAAAAAAATCGCCAATTTTTATTGGCATTTTATTGTTATTTTTTTTCTGATATATGAAAACCTTTTTTCTGATGTATGAAATAACGGTCCGATTACAATAAATAGGGTACCCTTTCTACACCGAATTTCATCTAATTGGTACTTTATTTAGCTCAGTATTTAAATTTCCCATAAGATTTTCTTTGAAAAGGAATGACAACTTCTTGAATATTGATCATAGGTATTTGAAATTTATTTTGCATATTTACATTTGTGGTAAATTTTGAAATGGATTATCAGTATAATATATTGCAATATATTTAGATACGCTCAGAATCGTATTTTCTAATGCAATATAATTGTATTCAAATCTTAATAATTATAATAAACCACTAATTTCTCCGAGGACCGAAAAGACGAAGGAGGAACGTCTACAATCGACCTTCCCACTTTTTTTTTTATTAGTTTCCAAAGTTTAACTATTTAGTAAAATTATATATTATACTTTTTGTTTTTAAAAGTTTGATAGCATGATTTCGGATAGAAATAATGGTCCGATCACCACAAATAGGGTATGCTTTCGTTAGCAAATTGAATCTAGTTGGTACTTTCATTATTTAAATTTCTCAAAAGTTAGGATACCTAACCTAACTATAGTCTATTCTATAACCAATGATGTATCACTATCGTTCTACAAAATTATTTCTCCTAAACAATTTAAAATTGCAGGGAGAAATTCGTAAAATGTTTCAATCGAGTTGTAACGCTCAATTCAGCTAGTAGGACATAGTCTTTTCAGTTTTTCTTTTGAAGATGAAGATTCATTTTTTTTAAATGAAGTAAAATTAGACAATAATTAAAATTACCTTCCAAATTTTTCACTTTTGAAATACTCAAGGGGGGTCTGGACCCGGGGACCCTTCGCCCTTGGTTGTGCCACTGAATGTATTTATTATTTAATATTATTAAAAATGTAATTTATAATAATATATTAATAAATTATAATAATTTTTTATACAATCAGTGTTACTAGATACTAATTATCATGATATCTATTTTGTAATGATGTAAACTCAGTTAACCGACATCATACAAGATTCCAACATCATAGAAAAAAAGTACTTTAGATAAATATGATTTAGACAAACACAAATCCTGAATTTAATATTTATATATTTTATATTTAATAATTCAATATCATGGTGTAAAACTGTAGACGTATTAAAGTAAGACTAACGTAGTAATAGATTTGTTTAAATAATGAATGTTTAATCAATGGTAATAGATAATAGAAACACAAATCATTCTTAAAAAATTAATTACATAATAAAATAATATAAATTAATAACTATGGTTGATGATAATAAATTTAAAAGTAATTTGGCTGGTCATGATTGAATTATAATCTTTACTATCAGACAAAATAAAATTATATTTAAATACATTTTGTACCATGGTTATATATTAATATCGTGCTTATGTGAATGTAATCGATAGTTTTAGTTTCTCAACAGTTTGATTATATCGATTGTTCTGCGACTAAACACAAAAGTAACCTTAAAATCATATTTTTGAAAAATATACAGCGTTAACGGAATTTACATTTTACATTTTAATAATTAAATGTTTTTTCATTAATTAGTTTTGCTATTTCCAATAATCACGACAGTGTTTGTTGACGAGTGGTGTTACACTCTGAAATTGTTGAAATCTGAATATTATATTTACTATTTATAATTATATATTCAGTTTTTAAGTGTTAAATGACGTTAATAATACAATTTTGCTTAATCAATATTTTAATATAAGTGCCTATTAATAATTATATGCAAATATAAAGTGTATTTAATGCATAAATTATAGTTTAATTTAAAAATTTTTTTTTTTTAATTATATAACGGTATGTACTCATTATTCATGTTATATTAAACAATATTATATTTTCATTACACATGTGTTTATAAAGTAATTTTTTAGGTTTTCATATGTATACCATAAAACATAAATTCATTGCTCTATTTTGTTTTAGGCATAAAAGTTATAAATGAATTCTGAATTTGTTGAAGGATGGGAAATTGCTCAAACATTAGGCGAAGGAACTTTTGGCGAGTATGTTTTGTTTAATATATCAATATATTGAATAAGATCCACAGTGAAAACTGATATCTTTAAATAGAAATTTATTTTACAGAATTGATTCAAATAAATTGTTGACGTAAGAACTAAGTACTGATCACATTAACTAATACCTATATTTTTTTTATATTTTTCAAATTGTAATTTATCTTTATTTAATATTTACTTTCTATAAGCATAAATAAATGTATTTAATAATTCAGTTACTGTGATTTACTCAACATTTAATTGTTAATTTTTGATAAGGAATATATATAAGAATATAATTGGGAAATGTATTTATACATTTATACAATATTATGACAATAGTCAATTATTCCTTTTTTTTAGTGGTACTTAATATTCTAAATAATATTATTGTGTGGATGATAAATAAATTATATTCTGGTAATTTAACCCCAAGGCCCAGAATATAATTATCTCAATATATACCAAAGCTCCTACAAAAATACCTAGTAATTATTATATGTTTCCCTAACTTCTTAACTAATTGTAAACATATTTCTTATCTTATATTAATTAGCAATTAAAAATAAAATTTAGAGAATTTAAGTGTCATAATTTTATTAATATATTTCAGAGTAAAGCTTTTAATAAACCAAAATACTAATGCCACTGTAGCTATGAAAATAATTGACCTGAAAAATTTTCCTGATGCATTAGCTATGGTAAAAAAGGAAGCAGGTATTCATTGTCGATTGAAACATCCAAGTATTATAAAATATTTTGGACAGCGTCATTGCAAAGATAACTATTATATATTCTTAGAATATGCATCTGGAGGTGAACTATTTGATCGAATTGGTAAGTTTATTGAATTTTATATATTAAGAAATTTATTAAAATTTCTTAATATAAAAATAATAATAATAATAATAAAAATATTATATTATATATTTTGAAAATTAGAACCTGACTTTGGAATGCCACAGTCTGATGCTAAAAAGTTCTTCAAAGAGTTACTTGCTGGAATTGTATGTTTCTTAAATACATTGATTTTCTTTTATTACAACTTTTATAATATTTATCTATTAGGAATATTTACACAGTAATGATATAGAGATAGAGATTTGAAACCAGAAAATTTATTATTGGATGAACACGGAAATTTAAAAATAAGCGATTTCGGTTTAGCCACTGTATTTTTATGTGGTGGAAAAGTAGGTAATATTTTTATAACATTATTTTATTTTATAAAAAAACATTTGAGAAAAAAATCATTAAAATATTTAAAATAGCGGCGTAAACTAGAAAATAGTTGTGGAACTCGACCTTATTTAGCTCCGGAAGTTCTTTCACAATTTCCTTATCAAGCTGAACCATCTGATATTTGGTCTTGTGGTATTATACTAGTTTCTATGCTTGCTGGAGGTAATTATATATAAATACAATTTACTTAGATGCAATACAATTATGTACATTTTAGATTCTGAGCGAAGCAAGGAATGTATTGGTTTTACGATTTTTTTTTTGGTATCTAAAAAAAAATTTTCGAGTATAAATAATGGTTCGATTACCACGCATATGGTATAGTAGGTACTTTATTTAGCTCATTTTTTTAATTTCTCAAAAAAAACAAAATACCAAAAAATAATTGAAAATCGACAGAATTCACAGAAATTGTAATTATGCAATTTAAAACACAAGAACTTGAAATTTTTTTTGTATGTTCTAATAAGTAGTCCACATATGTAATAAAATTTTGGATAGGTTGATTTTCTGACTAAATATAGATCTTTGAAATTTATCCAAAAATGTTTAATATTACTTGCAAATTTGGGTTTAACGGTTTGAAAATTTTATAGAATCATAATCATTTACTACTTTATCTATTTACAAAATATTTTGAAAATTGTAAGTCACAATTTTTTTTTATAACGCTGTCAAATTTAAACATTTCACATTGATGTTTGATTTTTTTCTGTTTTTAAAAAGCTGTAAACACTTTGGGATAAAAATGATGGTCTATTTATCACATGTAGAGTATGCTTTTGGTTGAAAATCTACTTGATACTCTCTTTAGTTAATTTTTCAAATTTCTCAAAAGTTTTTCCTTGGGAGAAAAAAACTATCAATAAATGACAAAAATAGCATAATACACTCAAATCGTAATTTTGACGAAATTTATTTGAAATATTTCATGATAACTAGTGTAATTTTGAAGGGACTTGAAATTCATTTTTGAATACTCGCATAGGTAGTTTACATACGTGGTAAAATTATATGGATTATAAGTGTATTTGTTGTATATTTGACTGAGTTTCGCTCAGAATCATATTTTCAAATGCAATATCATTGCATTCTAATTTTAATTATAATTAACCGCTAATTTCTCCGAGGACTGAAGAAACAAAAGAGGAAACTTAGAAATCGACTTGCTGGCTTTTTACAATTTAAAATGAGAAACATCCGGAATCGTCCTTGTTTTTTTAGTTTTGGATTCATAATTTAATTTGTGTGTTGATCTCTTTGGTACTCTAGCTGTAGGTATATATTTAAGAAAATTCCTAAAGCTTCCGTACCAAAGTTATTAACATTTAATTCTACAACAATGGCAATAATTCTTTATATTATTATTATGTTTATATTTTAATTTTGTGTTTACATACTTTGAAATTACTTAAATTGTGTATTTAAGGTAAATGTTAAGAATAATTTATATTTGTATAGTATGTTATATACTCATCTGCATGTGTAAGACTAGATTGTTTAAATTCAGCCCATCGAGATTTAAATATTTTTTTTAAGTAAATATTTTATTTTAAATTATGTTAACTCAAAAGATTGAAGTATAACATTACTATTTACTACTTTAATTTTTAATTATTTTGAATTCATTTTTCCTTTGAATTTTATTACCAGCCCACCAAGATTCTCTCAGTAACTCGATGGTCCAATCCTGGCTTGCATATATTACATATATTTAATGTTTAAGTCCTCATAACCATTGGCAGCTCATCAGGGTAGTCTTTGAGCCAGCAATTCCCCAAATACTAAAATAATAAATTCTACTTGTTATATTCAAATAGTTTTTTTAAAAGTAATTATATTTTACTATAGATAAATATTCTATTTATAATTTTATTTGTATATTTCATAGTAACACTAATTTGTAAATCTATTTAAATTATTATACATTATATTATGTAAATATTAGAACTTATAATATAAGCAATATACTTAGTGGTAACCCAAATGTTTGGAATTTTAGAAGTTAGCTCATTAATCACAATACCTCATACCTAAACCTAACTCATCTCTAAAATGTAATATCGCTTTTCAGTGTTAATAATTTTCACTAATATTTCTGTACTGAATAGTATAATCTAATAATATCTTAGATAATTAATTACTATTATATAAAAAGATACCCATCTTATTTTAGACTGAGTGACTGATCTTCATAATATACAAATGAACCGCCCCTGAATATACATAGTTATTTATATTTATGTATATACAATTTATATATATATACAAATTACATTATTTAATAATTTATATTTAATTAGAATTACCATGGGAGATGCCATCAGATGATGATGAAGATTATAAATTATGGAAAACTACTGATTATGCTAATCACTCACCATGGTGCAAATTAGATACTTTGGCTTTGTCGCTCGTACGGAAAATATTGACACCAACACCATCCAAAAGATATGATATATTAAAAATTCGGTCACATCATTGGTTCAACAAGTCAAAAACATGTGGTATACCACATTTTAATTTAATCATACTTATTATTTGAAACACAATCTAATACACATTCAGGTACCAAGTGACTTCTGAGTGAATAATTGTAAGCATCAGTGAGCTCTGGGTACCTTTACTGTGTGTTTAGATAATTATTTTCAATATCATCTTTTTAAATTTTAGTATATAAAAAATATTAAAATATATAATTATAATAATGATATAATATATATTGTGTGTTTAATTAGATGATAAACAAACAGGTATCTCCATTTGGTGTGACCGAGACTCAGATGACGCTCGACCATGTTATTCTCAACCTGCCCCAGCAGCCATTTCATTTACTGTATCTATTCCACCTAATGAATCTGAAATACATTCATTTTCTCAGCCAACTCAAGTTGAAGATTTATTGCTTTCTTCACAACTTTTGACATCACAACCAGCTACAACATTATCAAATGTAATGCGATTGGTATACAATTTATTATTCTATGTACTATTTATTTATTTATTTTTCAGAACTCTATACAAAAATTAGTCAAGAGAATGACAAGATTTATAATTTGTTTATCGCCTGAGGAATCATTGGCTAATTTATCACAGTTCCTTGATGATTTAGGATATACATGGAAAATTAATACATCGGGATTGGTAAATTATTAAAATATATGTATATGAATGCGTAATTACTGATATTATAAAATAAACATTGTATTGCATTATAGGTTACAATTACTACGACTGATCAGAGATTAGTATTTAAGTCAAATGTGATTCCTATGAATCAACAAACATTGATGGACTTTAGACTTTCGAGAGGATGTGGTTTAGAATTTAAGAGGCATTTTGTTGTCATTAAAAACGTTATGTCTAAAATAATATCCAAAGGTCCGTTAATGTGGCCTGTGGCTATGGCAACAAATTCTATACCATAATAGTTAAATATACAAAGAAATCAAATAAGACTGATGTATACTAGATAATTTATTAATTATCCATGTTACTCTTTAGGTGATATATTATGCATAAATGAAATTCATTTGTATATATAGATATGAAAACAAAATAGAATTTCAAAATACTAAAGTATTTAATATTTTATATTATAGTTATAAGACCAGAAAAGCGACTAGTTTTTATTAACTATTATTTATATTATTACTAACTATTTATTTAATTTATTTTTTCACATTAATTATAGTAGCCTTGTACTCATGTACTTTTACTAATAATTTATTGAAAATATAAAATAGATTATTGATTTTTATTTTTTTACATTATTTTATGGTCAGAAAACTAAAATCTGAAATTATTAACTCTGTATAATCAGTATGAAGAAAAATTATAGTTACACGATTAAAATTGTATTTATCATATATATATGATTAATATCAGAAAATATCTACCAACAAAATTAAACCTATATAAAATATGAAACAACATTTAACAATTATATAGATATTGCGTCTGCCATAAACATAAATCAATTATTTTCTTTAATTATAAGTTTTTAAGTTCTCGAGTCTCCTAAATGTAAAATGTAAATTCTGAAACTAATTTTCTATATTTTTAGATAGGCTAATATAATTTATGTTAGATAGGCGGAAACAGTATAAGTAATGTGCACTTAGTTTATTTTTATTCAAACAATATTTTACAAATTTATTCATGAATTACGAAAAATTTAAATTTCATTAACTATTTTTTAAGGATTTACTATTTAAATCTAATCAACGACATTAGATGGAGATGGAAAATCATAGGCGTTCTTTTTACAAAAACTATTTCAAATGTAGTTTAATATTAGTTATTAGTTTATTACATTCTTTTTTATTTGTGTCATTTTATAAAGCAGAAACTTATTGCATCATTACATTTTAATAATCTACAAACGTTTAAGGAACACCTTTTAAGTTGTGTAGGAATAAAAATACATATTTAACAAGTAAATACTAAAATATATCTATTCTAAGTATTAAAGTTGTACATTATTTGGCCAAATGGTTACAATAAACAGATCACTTAGTTTACTAACACTATAATATTTTTTTATCACAAATAATATTTTTGGTATTTGATAATATGTTTAAATAATGAAATCTTATAAAATAATGTTTTGAAAACAACAAATCTTTGGCATGTATGATAATTATAACATAAAATTACTAATAAACCAAAATGTATTACTAACATATATAATTTAATATTTAAAAATATAAGTTTTACCTATTGCACATATGACAACAAATTAAAACAAGCCAAATTATATAGATTGAGCAAGTTTTTCTCATTTTTATTGTTCTCTAACTAATTTTTCTCTAAAAGTATTAAAGTTTATATATATTTAAATGGTAATAAAAATAATATTGAGCAAAAATATAAAACTAAAACTGAAGAAAATTAATATAAACTATATTAAATAGGCAAATAAATATTTTGATAATAATTGCCAAAAGATAATCAAATTGCATAAAATTATGACTATATTATGGATTACTCATTGTAGAATCATGTCTAGTTTTTCTCATTCCTATATCAGTTGTATCTTCATTACCTTTAAGCATTTTCTGGCTTAAATGCATTGTTCGATTAAAATCTATTGCTGTATAACCGGGTATTTCTGTAGGAGAAGTAGGTAATGATTCACTCTTTCTTTTTGGAGTACAAGTGGCTATTTCAACTTCAGTATAAGTAGGGATATCTTTAGGTAACTCAAAAGGATCATTTAATAAATCTTCATCTTCTTCAGTGTCATTAAGCATATTTATGTAAGAAGTACGTGGTAAAAATATAGTATCTGGATCTAGCATGAGATCTGGAGGTTGGGTGTTATTATTTGATTCGCTACTATACCGTAATCTGTTAAAACTGACTTCATCATAAACTTTTTCTATTGTATGTGTGCTATTATATGATTGACCAGAATAATTACGTACTTCAGAAGACATATCTTTAGCCATATTTGTTCCATTATTAGTCTATAAAAATACATAATTTAGTTATGTACCTAATTAAAATATATTGATGGACCATAGAGTTACAACCATTAATAATTTCTATAAAAATTATTGAGTAATCACATTAACTATAAGACAAATTTTGTTGTCTAGTAAATTGTAATTTACAAAAACAAATAGTATAATTTTAATCTTAAATAAATTAATTGATTATTTTTAACTAGTTCAAGTATGTATAAAACATTTCTATTGTAATATATTCACCGAATTATAGTAATAGGTTTGAATATAATATATAATATCTTATTGTATATTTTTCTGTTAATTAACCTAACTGTAATATTAAAATGATGCATTTATACCTATATTTGTTGTTTTCATCTAACAAGAAATATAGCAAAATCACAGTTACATAGAACTTAAATTGTGTCATTTGAGTTAAACTTACAGATTAAATTCCTACTATGAAATTGAAAAATTTGTAACATTTTTGAGTATCTCTCATGGGTTTTTTATGTACAATAAAATTGTATTTATTTGAAATATAAAAACATTTAAAACACTTATAACTTTGTTGTTGAACAATAATTTTACTATATTTCTCATTGGATAGAGATAGCTAAACAACAAAATATAGGGGTATAGCGTGCTCTTAATTACATATAAAATATTAATGATAGTACCTGTAATTTTCCTTTAACAGCATTGAAAATGTGTTTAGCATCTTTACTTCTAAATGCAAATATTCCTTGTCCATAAGGAGATGAACGGCCAGCTTCAAAACAAAACATTGAATCTTCATAACCATATCGCCGAACCGTACTCAGTGGCCATATAATAGGCGATTCTCCATTTTTATGCAATACCAAATTGCATGTTGTAATTTCCATTTGGCCATGATATTTTTCATTTCCACTATCATCTATATTTGTGACCTGCAAATTGTATTTATATAATACAATAATAATGTATTTTCTGCATATTAATTTGTTTGAGTATAAATGATTTAAATTATTTTTTTTTTTACTTTGAACACATAAGGTGATATCGTTTTTCTATTGCTGTAAACACAGCCCATTGTAACAATTACATGGCTCAGAAGAAATATTTTTAAAGTATAATTATTAAAATAATTAAATTAGTTTTGTTAAAAAGATAAAAGGATGAGATATTAAAATAAGTTTTTATAAGTTAGAAAATAGTAAGGAAGTTTGAAAATTAAAATTAAAAATTGACTTCAAACCCTTCAGGGTGCGGTGAATGTGCCAAGGATTATCATTTAATCAATTTATAATTTATCTCTCTTAATTCGTGATAAATGATAATCTATTCTGTGATAACTTAATATATAAATATAGAATACTATTAAAATAATTAAATTCGTTTTGTTAAAAAGATATAAGGAAGAAATATTAACATAAGTTTTTAGAAGTAAGAAAATAGTAAGGAAGTTTAAAAATTGAAATTGACTTTCAACCCTTCAGGGTGCGGTGAATGTGCCAAGGATTGTCATTTTTCAATTTTTCTCTCTTAATTCGTCATAAAAGTTAATCTATACCATGGTCTTAGAATCTGTGATTAAATTATCACAAATAGATAATAGTCTTAGAGATAAGGAAATATTCTTAAAGTTGAAATAGTATCTATCACTTCCACCCGCCGCCATTGAATATGTTTCCGCTTAAAAAGGCAAAATGGTAATCATGATCACCATGTTGAAAACATTGATGGTTATACGCTATTACTATAGTTGCTACTTTAGTACACTGTCGAAGCAAGGAGAATATGCCAACTTTCAGAATCATATTTGCCTATTTAACCAGAACATTAATATGAAAAAGATAGTGGACCTTATCTTCTACGACCATGGAATAGATAGATAGACGTGCGAACAGAGTGTGCCGAGTGTGCCAAGGTACCACCAGGGCACCAGCTATTATGAGTTAAAGGTCCAAAATTTGAAAATCTCAGAAATTTAATAACTCGATTTATATTTTATATAAAATACATTGTCTATGTAGCACATTATACATAAAATATAATATACATAAGCAGTAATATCATAGAAAAGAGATTAAATATTATTATTAAGCAGTTATATCTAACCTATCCTGATATAATATGCAATAAGCCACTCTATAGTGGTATAGCTAAAAACAAAATTAAAGATATAAAATATTTACAAAATATTGCTATTTTAACTAGGTACTTGTATAGTTGGATCAACATGAATATCAATAACCTGAATAATAGTATAAAATAAAGGGGCTCAAATTATTTGAGGCACCACCTGAAATTCAATTCTGCGCATCCCTATGATTATCCCATAACACCATCGAGATAGATAAGAATACTCAGTAGCACGGTCTTTAAACCCCTACACGAACAATTATATTGACGAGTTAGATTGACACCCGCGTCAATGTACTTCAATCAGCTCGTCAAACACAGCCATCAATATTCATTCGATCCTGGATTTCAAAGTATTCGTGTCGTATTCGAAGTGTAATTCTCGTGATAATTGCTTTAGCTTTTTTATTTTTATTGAAATAATCTTTTGATCTCAATTGCCATAGTTCAGGATGATCACGATATAAAGTTATCTAAAGGCAGAGGCGTCATTTGGGGGGGGGGGGGCACTCATACATTTGCCGTAGTCTATAATTAGCCAAATCCTAAGTCTGTATATTTTAAAAATATTAATTTTATTATATGATACCTGATAGTTCGAGATGAAATAATTTTAAGAATCGTATAATTGCCTAAATACAACTCTTTAATTGATTACCGCTTACAATAAAATAAAATACCCACCAAAAAAAATGACCCCTCCTACTCTTGATCTTAAAAACAGTCGTCAAATTTATGGGTCTGCCCTAGTTTAGTAAAAACTGAAATGACGCCACTGTCTAAAAGGTTAAAAACTCACACTCACCAACCGATTCGTCGCCAAGTGGTATCAATAGTTCCGCTAATTTGATTTAATCTGTGGTTCCATCATGCTGTCTTATACTGATGAATGATAACAATTTTGAAAATATTGACAATAAACGCTCCTAGACGTTCAATATGTTCTATAATCTTGTTCTCAATCTTGCCCGTCAATGATCATCAATCAAAATCTCTATCAATCTCTCTCAATGATTGACAATCCATATCAATATTCTTCTAAACGATCAATATTTGATTCAATATTATTGATACGAATATTGACAATATTATTGATCGTGTAGGGGCTGCTTTAAACACCATACAGTCAATACACCTTGGACCCATTGAACTCCATATGATAAAATAGGACAACAAAATTATGGGAAATTGGCAAAATTGCGGTTGCCGTGAATTTAAAAATTAATTTTAAATATTTTACCATTTTGGGATAACTAATATGCGGTAATGAACGTAGGGACTTGTTTAATTGTTTGAGTACTAACATAGGTAATATTTACGTCTAGTAAAATTTTGGAATGAATTGGTGAAATATAGAGCTTTAGCTAATTTAAATTTATCAGAAAATATTTTATATTTTATACATTTATTGTAAATGTATGTTAGTGGTTTAACCAGTGACGGATCCAAAGTCATGCCTCCCTGTCGAGAGACTCTGGAGACATTTTAGATAGCTTCATATTTTTATAATAATATATTTAGAAATTAAGCAAAATATATATATAATTTACCATAAATCCAAAATATTTAAAGTTTTTAATTGTATGATATGATATTGCATTAGAAAATACGATTTTGAGCGAATCTCAATATATTGCAGTATATTTTACTGATAATCCATTCCAAAATTTATCACAAATGTAAATTACATCATATGTAAATATGCAAAATAAATTTCAAATCCATAGGATCAATATTCAAGAAGTTATTAATTCATGGTAAAAATTGTCAGTCACAATTTTTAAAATTTTTTGTAAAAAATTTAAGTAGTATATGATTAGACTTTAATAAAATATTCAAACTGATAAATCAAAAATTGCAAGAAATATTAAACATTTATGGAAAAAAATTCAAAGTTCTATATTTAGCCAAAAAATTAACCAATCCGTTCTAAAATTTTACTAACCGTAAATATTACACATTGATTATAGAATAGATTATTCTATGATATTACCTACGTTAGCACTCAAAAACAATTTTAAGTCCCTACGATCAAAACTCAATTAGTAATAAAAAAAATTTAAATAACGGAAACCGTAATTTTGCCGATTTTCCGCTTATCAAGGAAAAAATTTTGGGAAATTAAAAAAATGAGCTAAATAAAGTACCAACTAGATGAAATTCGGTACGGAAAGGTACCCTATTTGCGGTAATCAGGCCATTATTTCTACGTATTTTCGCGAGAAGTACGGAAAGCAAAATGTTTACAGGCTGTTTACTGATACGCATTAGTTTAGATAACAAATTTATACATCGCCAAAATGAGTGAAAACTGATAATACAAAAACAAATCTTAATCACTTATTAAAATATCGATTTTATTTCACGACACTACGACAGTACGAGTGTACAATATAGTGTATTTTGTATTATAATTTTTATAATAAGAGGTAACAGAAATACAAAACTGTTGGTGAAGGTGTTTAGTGATAAGAGCAAACGTTTTAGTAAATATTTTACTGTTTTAATTAAAAACAATCGCCAAAACGATTTTTAGTAAACTGTTTCCTTTCGGTACCTTCGCGAAAACACGCTTAAGGTAAATACATCAGTAAAAAAAAAATAAAAAGCCTATAAAAATTGCCGATTTTCCACTTTTCAAGGAAAAACTGTTAGGAAATTCAAAAAAATGAGCTAAATAAAGTACCAGCTAGATGAAATTTGGTATGGAAAGGGTCTTCTATTTGTAATAATCAGACCATTATTTTTACCCGAAAATACGTTTTCATACATCAGAAAAAAAAAAAAATAAAAAGCCTATAAAAAAAATTGTCAGTCACGATTTTCAAAATATTTTTGCAAAAAAAATAAGTAGTATATTATTAAGCTTCTGTAAAATTTTCAAATCGATAAACCCAAAATTTTAAGTAATATTAATTTTTTTTGTAAAAAAGTTCATAGATCTATATTAGGCCAAAAAATCAACTAATTCCTTCCAAAATTTTACCACACTTGTATATTACCAATGTTAGTACTTAAAAACATTTTCGAGTTCCTACGATCAAAACTTAATTAGTTATCACGAAATAAAAAATGAAAAAATACGGAAATCGTAAATTTGCCGATTTTTCGTTATTTTTCGGTAGTTTTTCTTCTCCTAGGGAAAAACTTTTAAGAAATTCGAAAAATGAGCTGAATAAAGTACCAAGAGGATACGATTTGCTACCGAAAACATACCCCACTTGTGGTAATCGGACAATTATTTCTATCCGAAAAAATTTTTTTATACATATAAAAAAAAAAAATAAACATCTTTGTAGAATCAACACATTCCTCGCTCCGCTCAGAATCTAAAAAGTAAAAAAATATATGAAATAAATTGAGAATAAAAATGAATATATTTGAAAAAAAAAATTATTAATAATGAAATTGAGAATAAAAGTGAAACTATTGAAGATAAAAATAAAAGTGAAATAAATGAAAATAGATATAATTGAGAATAATGAAAATAATGAATATATAACTGAGAATTAAAATAAAGAGTCGTTTAATAAAACGTTTAATTTGGTAAATTTTGAAGAAGAAAACCCAAGTTCAAGTACACGAGTAGGAATATGTATAGTCAACTAGACATTAAACATAGTGAATTAAATTTTGAGAGAAAAAAAAAATGGCAGATAGTAATAAAATATTGTAATTTTGAGATTAGAAGCAATAAGAATAATACCACCATGCTCAGGTGGTATTTAGAAGATGGCATTTATCAATTTATAAATGGATGCGATTTAGCAATAAATTCAGTTAAAGCTAATAATGTACAATTATTAAGAAAATTTATAACTACTAAATTAAGTGGAAGAGCATTAGAAATGATAAAATATAAGCATACTTTTAAATGGGTATTAATTAAAAAATATTTAACAGATGTATTTGAAAATCCGTTCTAAAATTTTACCACATGTGTAAATTACTTATGAGATTCCAAGTTCCTTAGATAAAAATGCAATTAGATATCACGAAATACAAAAATTAAAAATAACAAACAGAAGTAATTTTGTCGATTTTCCGCCATTTTTTTTTTAGTTTTTCTTCTCCTAAGGAAAAACTTTTGAGAAATTCGAAAAATGAACTAATTATAAAGTACCAACTATATATGTAGATGAAATTTGGTTTGGAATGCTTTAATTCAATCAAAAAATAAATGTTTAGCCATTTCGGAAGAAAATGCATATTCTTTATATATATAAATTATGTATAATTAGACAAATATGTACATGTGCAGAAATACTATATTTGTTCAAACATACAAACTCTCTTAATTTTTCCATTTAATAATAAATACTACTTTAAAATAAAGTAATAAAGTAATAAAGTTCTTGTTTTAATTCTAATCATAAACATATATTTACGTAATACAGTCATCTCAAAAAAAATTTCAGCATTATAGGTTTCATTTATAATATAATAAAAATATTTAGAGGTTAACATAAAATAACGTTACTACAGTACCTGAAATCAAAAAATTAATTTGGGGGTTTTTTGATTGTAGTACAAAATAAAGTACATAATATTGGATAATTTTTGTTTACAATTTCCTAAGTGCGGGTGCTAGGGTAACGCATCTGTTGTACACTCATACCATCGATAGTAATGTTATAAATTAAAATATTAACTAATAAATCCAAAAATAAAATTGTACATTTTTCCTCGTATTTATATCGTTTAATTGTATGAATTTTATTATGATCCTAGAATCTATAGTTCTATACCAGTATTATTTTTTATTAGACTATTGTCTATTATAATATTTTATAATATTTATATTCTATATTTTATAGTACAATAGTACCGCCGCGCCGTACCGGTTATTGTCGATATTGTTGATGATAATATTATAATAATTTTTAATAATATTGTAATTATTTTACTATGGGTACTGTCGAGTGTCAACTGTTCTATATTACTATATTAGTTTATCATTAACTTTTACATTATATTATATTATTTTATTTTATTATAAAATATTTTTTGCACACTACTACTTACTTGCAAGTCGTACAATTAACTGAGGGCCCAGTCGGCGATTACCAACTCGCTACTGGTTGTGGCACACAGGGGTTGCAGGCAGTACGGTTATTTTTCCTGAGCGAGGAACCTTTCAGAGGGTACCTGTTGTCAACATGTTGCGTAACGTGCACTCACGAGGGAGGTCTGCCAATGTTAACTAACCTAATGTTCTACTTGACATTTTTTTAATAAATCATAGAAAAATCTCAAACATATTAAATCTATTGCTTGGCATATTAGTGTACGTTATACTACAAAACATTTGAGCTGAATTGAAGCAAAATTCATGTCCATGAACTTGGGTCCACCCGTGTCGTTTTTTATTTTCTAAAATATTGCCAAAAGTTAGCAAATAATAGCAAATTTGTTCCCAAAATTAGCAAATCATTTTTATTATTTTTATATAAGTGGGCCAAGTGCATGTTTTCTATAATATACGATAGACATCATATTATTTCTGCACAGCATTATTAATACATTTATGGACTAATTATTCCAATTTCTTCTAGTATAAGGTAGATTACTTTAGTGAATTAGTAGAATTTTACTAAAAATAAATTGCATTTTGAAAATATAAATGAAGTATGAAAATTATTTATTGTATGATACTATTTTAGATATTTTACGTATGTATGGTATGGTATTCGTAT
>CM023360.1:23667984-23739947 GCA_013282895.1 Eriosoma lanigerum | reverse complement strand
ATACGAATACCATACCATACATACGTAAAATATCTAAAATAGTATCATACAATAAATAATTTTCATACTTCATTTATATTTTCAAAATGCAATTTATTTTTAGTAAAGTTCTACTAGTTCACTAAAGTAATTTACCTAATACTAGAAGAAATTGGAATAATTAGTCCAAAAATGTATTAATTATGCTTTGCAGAAATAATATGATGTCTATCGTATATTGTAGAAAACATGCACTTGGCCCACCTATATAAAAATAATGTTTAAAAAAGTAAAGTTAAGTGGGAATGTCAATTATGGACGTTCCTCCTTCGTCCCTTTAGTCCTCGGAGAAATTAGTGGTGAATTCTATTTATGATTTGAATGCAATGATATTGCATTAGAAAATACGATTCTGAGCGAAGCTCATATATTACAATATGCTATACTGATAATCTATTCCAAAAATTTACCACGTGTATAAATTACGAATGTAAATATTTAAAATAAATTTCAATTTCCTACGATCTAAACTTATTTAGTTATCAAGAAATAAAATAATGAAACCGTAATTTTGCCGATTTTCAAGAACTCTTACTTTAAAAGCTTACGAAAAAAAATTGTCAGTCACAATTATCAAAATATTTTGTAAAAACATTAAGTCGTATAGACTTGTCTAGACTTCGATAAAATTTTCAAAGCAATAAAATAAAAACTGTAGGAAATATTAAACATTATTGAAAAAGAAAGCCGAAATTCTATACTTAGTCAGAAAATCAATCAATCGTTTCTAAATTTTTTTTTGTAATGAAGTTCACCTAAGTAAATACTCAAAAATATTTAAATTTCAGAAACGTTATTTTGCCGTTTTCCGTCATTTTTTTAGTAGTTTTTCTTCTCCCAAGGAAGAGCTTTTGAGAATTTGGAAAAATAAGCTAAATAAAGTACCAATTAGATGCAATTTGCTACCGAAAATATAACCTACTTGTGGTAATCGAACTATTATTTCTACCTGAAAAAGTATCTTCATACATAAAAAAAATAAATATCATAATATTAATTTCTACTAAAATCATTCAAATTTTAGAAGCTTATAAAATAAAGTTGCAACATACGATTTTCAAAATATTTTGTAATAAGATTAAGTAGTATATGTATATTAAGTAGCGTATTAGACTTCGATAAAATTTTTAAAGTGATAAATCAAAAATTTCCGGAAATATTAAACATTTTTGGAAAAAAGTTAAAAGCTCAATACTTAGTCAGAAATTGAACCAATCGAAATTTTTATCTATAATATAGAACACGTATGTTGTCACTCAAAACAAGTTTCAAGTCCCTAAGTACAAAACTCAATTAGTTATCACGAAATTAAAAAATTTAAAATAACAGAAACCGTAATTTTTGCCGATTTTCCACAATTTTTTTGGAGTTTTTCACCTCCCAAGAAAAAACTTTTGAGAATTTGGAAAAATGAGCTAACTAAAGTATCAATTAGACACGATTTGCTACCGAAAGCATACCTACTTGTGGTAATTGGACCATTATTTCTACCCGAAAAAGTGTCTTCATACATAAAAAAAAAAAACATCTTTGTAAAACCAATACATTCCTCGCTTCTCTCAGAATCTAAAATAGTAAAAATTATTTGCTAACTTTGAGAACAAATTTGGTATTATTTGTTAACTTTTGGCAATATTTTAGAAAATAAAAAACGACACAGGTGGGCTAAGTTCATGGACGTGCAAAATTCGCAACTTAATTCGAATGTGGTGTGACTAATCAATAAATATTAACACACTATATTCTATTGACACATATATTCTATTGTGGTAAGGGATGGTTCGTTATCTTGGACCGAAATAAACTACGATCATAATAGGATCCCGTTTATTATAGAGATTTAGAAATATATTTAGAATATGCTAAATTTCAAAATAATTTAGATCCTTCATTTTAATTATTTGGTAATTAAAAAAAGTTCTTTATATTTTAATTTAATTGGGCTTCGTTTAATTTTACTCAATGGGAATATAATTTTATTTATTTGAAAATTCAAATTATTATTAGTGAAAATTAAAAATGTATCAATATTGTGTAGTGGATTGTAAATATATATTTGTTTTATTGCTGTACAGTTTTATATAAAAATATAACATATAATAAATAACCATAGGTAGATTTGTAACATGTTAATATATTATATTATAAAATAACAATAATTAAATAAAATATAAAATGATTCTGATCAATATTATAATATGCTTTTTAAAAGCATTACACGAAACACTAATTAATGTTACTTGGGCAAATATTTAACATTATTTATATCATAGAACTGCATAACCTCTATTTTGAATATGTCGTTTAAGAAATTCAATTAAATTTAACACGTGATTTCTTATTTGTGGACTAACCAAAAACTTATGTACTTGATCTGAATTATCTGTTACACTTTTTGAATCCATATTTAAAAAACTTTGTGATTTACGTACATAATCAGCAACTCGAGAATATGTAGTATCATTCTATTGATTTAATAGAAAAATTGATGTGAGTACATTATAATATTATAAGATTTAATAATATTTAAAATTTACCTGTGCTGACATGCAAATAGTTATCGTAATTAATGAAGGATCATTATGACGTTGTCCAGGAGTAACAATTTGAATTATCGGTAAGCGTAGCACATTTGGTAACATTGAACTTGGATGTTTGATTAAATATAAAAATTTATCTGTTAAAACCAATGTTAACTCTGAAAACTTTTGTTCTTGATCAAAATCATCCATAGATGCATCACAAGTCAATAAAACTTGTTCCATTTGGCTCAAATATTTGTTTAATATTAACCAAGAATATCTCAGTTCTGATGTACTAAATCCTACTTCACTATTGCTGAGAATTGATCGTAACTAGAAAAAAAAAATTATTTAATTTAAATAATTACCCAACCAAACTTAACCTAACACATTGGCCCTATGGGCAACATTAACTTTTTTTCCTCTAGAAATAAAATTAAAATGTTTGTTATTTTACTATTGGTTTAGATTAATATTTTTGACATAAATATTTTAACTATACTAAATAATATTTTCTTCAGATATCTATAAATAACATTAAAATATATTATATTTTGTCTATTAAACAATAACAATACAAATATGATTACAATTATCTGTTATAAGTATTTACCTGTGGAGTTTTAATCCATCCTACACCAGCTAAGAATCCTTCACCAGTCATTGCTACAAGTTCAGCAGCTCCACTAATGGGTTTGGTTATAGCTTCAACTAAACCTATGGCGACAGTGTTGACAAAACCCCTTCTTCTTTCTGGACCTTCTTGAATTGCATATTGAATTGGATGATTTACTAATCCGCCAACTGCTCCTAATAAACTGATCCCAAATTCACTTAGACCTTGTATGATTCCCTGTGATAAATTTTGTGGCCGCAAACGTCTAATTTCTTCAATTTGTTCTAAATCTTCAGCTTCTAGAGTCAATCGATTGAATGTTCTTGACCAACTAGATGCAAATTTTGTTACTGATGATAATGCACCAGTCGTAACATGTTTAACTAATGATGCAGATCCACTCATAACGCCAATAAAAAATTCTTTTGGTCCTTCAGTCATGCCTTGTGCAGATAACGTCACAAAATCATATAAACCAGTTCCAACAGATCTAGCGAGACCACCAGGTGAGCCCCAAAATTCTAATGAACCTAATGCCCATCCAGTTCCGTATATTGCATTAAAAAAATAATGCAATGATAAACTTCGACCAAGTTGATAAGATGAAGCTATTAAATTGGTTTTTGTAAATTCAGTAAAATCTAAAGGAGATCTATCAAGAGCCACATAAAATGTTGTTGATGTATGTAAGCTTATCATCACTTTGAATGGTTTTATAGAAAACGTTCTAAATACTAAAGTATTGCGGAATTCTTGAGAATGTGCCAACACTAAGTAGTGAAGTGGGATGAAATTGTCCAAATTAAGATGTTCTTTTGTAGTCAATGTTGTATTAATTGTTGGTTTAAAACGTTTCAATATTTCTAACATATAATAACAATATCGATCTTCAATAAATGCTTCAAATGTAAATAATGTTATTTCTAAATCAAGAATTACTAAAATGCATAAAAAAGTTATATTTATTAGCTTACATAGTATTAAGAATAATTAATAAAATAAAGTATAATTTGAAAATACCTGGTGTAAAATTGTAGGTTTTATCTAATGCAAATTTTAAGATAATTGCAGAGTCTAATTGTCTTAATTCATTGATTACATTAGACAATTGTTTTAAGAAACTAGTATCACAATAAACATCTTCAAAATTTTTCTTTTGCTTTACTAATACTACAGGAAAATCATAGTGCCCATCCATAAATGCATTATTATCAATTTGTATATTGTTTATTGAAATGAATAGATTCATTTCTTCTTTTGAAGCATCCTAAAATATGTTATATCATTTTACTATATAATTATATATTTATTTTGTTTTGTAAAATTAATAATTAATATGTCAAATGTATACAAATTAACTTCAATTAGTAATTATTAATTAATTATTATATTATTTATTACAATTATTTACAATTTATACTAGTAATAAATAATAATATAAATGTATTGTAATGATACGTTTTTTTAAGTTAGCATTAATACATTATTAATATATAATTATTAATTATTGTTCATGAGAATCACTAACCAAAAAAATTATATACAAATGAGAAAAATGACATAAAAAATATTGAAACAGTAAAAAATAATATTTTACAAATAAAAAAAAATTTACTTTAGGTATATATAATTTATCTTATTAGATTCTGAGCGAAGTGAGGAATGTATTATTTTTACAAAAATGTTTTAGATTCTGAGCGAAGCGAGAAATGTATTGATTTTACAAAGATATATTTTTTTTTATTAATAAAGACATTTATTTGGGTAGAAATAATGATCCGATTACCACAAATAGGGAATGCTTTCGGTAGCAAATTGCATCTAGTTTATTTAGCTCATTTTTCGAATTTCTTAAAAGTTTTTCCTTGAGAGAAGAAAACCTACCAAAAAATGGTGGAAAATCGGCAAAATTATGGTTTCTGTTATTTAAAATTTTTATATTTCGTGATAATTAAGTTTTGATCGTATGAACTTGAACATTTTTTGAGTACTGACATAGGTAATATACATGTGTGGTATAATTTCGTAATGGATTGGTTGATTTTTTGGCTAAATATAGAGCTTTGAATTTTTTCCAAAAATGTTTAATATTATCTGCAATTTTTGTTTTAATGAGGGGAAATTTGTATAGAAACCTATTCAATACTCATATACTATTTAATATATTTATAAAATATTTTGAAAATCGTGACTGATCATTTTTATCATGAAATGATAACTCCTTGAATTTTGATCGTAGGGACTTGAAATTTATTTTGAATATTTACATATGTAATTTACACTAGTGATAAATTTTTGGAATGGATTATCAGTATAATATATTGTAGTATATTAAGATTCGCTCAAAATCGTATTTTCTAATGCAATATCATTGCAATTCAAATCTTAATAATTATAATAAACTACTAATTATTCCAAGGACCAAAGGGACAAAAGAGAAACGTCCTAAATTGACCTTCTCGCTTTTAGAAATATTCAATTAGTAATAGATTATATATAATAACATAATATAGATGTTTGATACTCAAATTATAATTATATATATATATATGTGTGTGTATCCAGTTACAAAGTATAATGTATCTTACCAACCAGTATATATTTATATATATTGAATTGTATGATTAATTTTTACAGACTCACAAGTCAAAAAATAAAATTAAAGTTTTACTATATAAATGTATACAAAATGATCAGAATATTATGTTACTTAAATAATTTAAGTAATGAAAATGAAACATTAAAAGGAATGTAATTCCCAATAATAACACACACATTTTGTTAACTCTATATATAAATGTTAATTATTAGTTTTTTATTTCACATTTTCACCTTACTTATATTCTCTAACTTCCCCTTATGTGTTCATTTCTTATTCTATCTTTTCTAGTCACTCCACACATTAATCTTAAGCTGCTTTCATACCTAACAAACATTTTGGTGAATGTACATATTGTCAAACATATAAAATATCTAAAAAAACATTTGTTGAACGTTTGGTTGATGTTGACGTGTTTCTAAACAACCTTGTTTTAGTTCAAACAAAAATATTCGCTCACAAAGCAAACATTTCTGATAATATGTATATATTTGTATGCCAATGTACCGACAAGTAACGTTATTAAATACACGCTGATACTTATAAGTAATGATAACTTTAAAAAATTAAACTAATTTAATATTTAAAATCTATACTTGACATTCTTGCAAAATTATTAAATTAATCATCTTTATATAAATCTATAATAATGGTTTTGCCACTTTAGGCTTTTTAATGTGTAAAAATTTGTCTTTTCCACCATCTTTTTAAAAAAATATTATGGTGAATAATAATGTACGCAGCAGAGCTAAAGTAACATGCAACTTCCAATAACAACTCTATTTGCAAACATATAGTGAACAAATGTTTGTTACTTTGATAAAATGTTTGACAAATGTTTGACAGCCATTTGACAATCATTCTACAATGTTTCTCTAAATGTTTGTTAAGTATGGATGCAACTTTAGTATTCTCATTTTCATTACACTCATCCTCTGTTACACTATTTTATTTACTGTCCAACATCCCAAATTATACAATATTGCTGGGCTAACTACTATTTAGATTATAACAACTAGCATTCAGTCTCACAAATCTTCTTGTCACACAAAATAATTGATACCTTCCACTTTATCCTATTGTCCTTCTCATAACTACCACTCAACAATCATCATCTTCATTATATGATTAGTTTTATAAATTATCATTTTCTTTAAAATTATATGCATATAAATCATATATTATTAAATATATAAATTATATGCATATAAATTATATATTATTAAATATATATAAAAAATGTTATTAATAATAACACAAGAAAATTAAAATTACAATTTTAAATAATAATAAATAAACATATTTATAATTAAAATATACTTTGTTAATACAATACAGATTTATATATAAACTTCCTTTATTTACCTGATTTTCATCTAATGTTGCTGCAATGTTATCTAACGTTATTGAAATTACTGCCTTTGAACTAAATCCAATGTCATCAACAAATAAAGTAAATATAAATGTATGGATATGACATTTTATTGAAGGCCAACGCTCTAAAAATAAATTCAAAATAAATTATTATTAAATTTAATGATTTAATTTGGTTTCAATTTTTTCAATATTTGCATCTTAGAAATTTATTTTATTTTACTATATTACAAATTTATAATTTTTATTTTTTTTAGTTATTTGTAACTATTTTAAATTCTGAACGAATCAAGGAATGTAATAGTTTAGTTTTTTAATAATAATACTTTTTTTTTTATATATATGTGTGAAAGCACGATTTCGGGTACAAATTATAGTCAGATTCTAAGCGAAAAAAAACTATCAAAATATAACAGAAATACGGCAAAATTCACAAAAAACGTCATACAATAGTCTTTAAAGGTAATACAATTTTGGACCGGAATGGTTTATTTTCTGACTAAATAGACCTTTGAAATTAATCCAAAAATGTTTAATATTACCTGTAATTTTGGGTTTAACGGTTTGAAATTTTTATAGAAACTTGCTCAAACATTACTTAATTTATTTACAAAATATTTTGAAAATTGTAAGTTACAATTTTTTTTAATAAGCTTCTAAAGGTTGAATATTATAGTGTTTTTAAAAACATGAAGACGTTTTTCGGGTAGAAATAATGGTTCGAATAGCACAAGTAGAGTATGTTTTCGATTTCAAATTGCATCAAGTTAGAACTTTATTCAGCTCGTTTTTCCTAGGTTCTTAAGATTTTCCTTGGGAGAAGAATAACTACCAAAAACTGATGGATAATCACTTAATTTGATTTTAAACATTTTGAGATAACTAATTCTGTTTTGATCGTAGGAAGTTGAAAATTTTTTGGGTAATCTTATAGGTAATTTATACACGTGTACAATTTTGGAACAGGTTATCAGTATAATGTAATCTGACCAAAAAATAAAAAATAGAAATTTTTTTAAAAATTCAAAAATAGAAAAAGTTAAAATAGAATCATCACTTAAAGTTGCCTCTTTTGGATAATTTTTTAAAAAAAATTTGATACATAATAATAGGTACACTACCAAGCTGAGTGCATCACAGCTAATCGTGATGGTAAAAATACACTGTACAAAAAAAAGCTATAAAAGTGGGAATGTCAATTTAGGATGTTCCTCTTTGGATTCAAGATTTGAATGCAATGATATTGCATTAGAGAATACAATTCTGAGTGAATCTCAATATATTAATATATATTTTACTGATAATCAAATTCAAGATTTTACTACGGGTGTAAATAACACATGTATAAATTCAAAATAAATTTCAAATTCCTACAATCAAAATCAAGGAGTTATCATTTCATGATAAAAATTATCAGTCACGATTTTCAAAATATTTTGTAAATAGATTAAATAGTATATGATTAGGTTTCTACAAAAATTTCAAACCGTTAAATCAAAAATTGCAGGTAATATTAAATATTTTTAGAAAAAATTTGATTAAAACTCAATTAGTAATCAATAAATAAAAAGATGTAGAAACAATACATTCCTTGCTCTACTCAGAATCTAATAAATAAATAAATATTACAATGGATGTTGTAATTTAAAATTATAACTTGAAAGGATTAAAAATACTAAAATATGGCTGAATTAGGTAAATTAAAAATATTTAAAAAAGAATGTTTCGAAAAATTGCTTTTTAAGAAACCAAGTTCAGCATTAAATAGATTACTCTGTATATAATTATATAAATAAAGAAAAAAAATATTACTATAGATTGGTGTAGAAACCACATTTTGTGAAGTACTTGTAGGAGTACGAATGTACACGTTTCTTACATTATTCAATATTTCATTATTTGATGATAATGAATCTAAAATAATTTTAAACAAATATAACCAAAAATTAATTTGAGAATAATTTTTCGAAAACAAAAAATATTTTTCTACCATTAAATTGATCATATTTAGCTAGTCTTAATCGCACTTCATTAGCTGAAAATTCAAATTGTGCAGCTGGTTTAAAAACAACATCTAATGTAAATGCTCTTTTTGTAATTAAAACTTTTATATCATTCATTTGACCAGGTACTGGCACTAATCTGCTTTCACAAACATTTAACTCTATATTAGCAAACCAACCTAAAATGTAAATTTGTCTATTAAGTAATTAAAATAATAATAGTAATAATAATAATAATAAAACAAACTAAGTAATAAAGAATTTATATATAACTTACCTTTAAAGGATTTTTTATCAATTCCAATTAATACCCTAGAAATTTGATTATTAGGTACTGAATATGGTAAAGACAAATATGCATTTTGCTCAGGTTTTATTCTGTAAGTCCAATTCCAATCCGTAGAAAATGACATTGGTTCTTTAGATTTAGACTTAGACTTGGATTTTTTAATTAAAGCAAGAGTCAATGACACTGGACAGTAATTGTAAAAAACAAACTGTGGATATGGCTGATTGTACACGGTAAAAAAATATTGATTATTCAATTCTTGTAATGTGACACAAATTAATGGATTTATATCACAGCTCGAAAATATAACAGGTAATGGACGTTCCTCATTTATTAAGTTTGTTAATTTAATTGGACAACTAATATTACCATTAGATATTAGGATTAAATATTGAACTAAATCTTCATTAGGCATAAATTTTTTACCAATTAATGTCCATAAAGTCAGTGGTTTACCCCTAAAATAAATTAAAAATAAATATAAATTAAATTTGGCACATATTATAGAATTTATATTTATTTTATTTTAAAAAAGCGGGAAGATCGATTCTAGGCATTCCACCTTCGTCCTTTCGGTCCTCGAAGAAATTAGTGGTTTATTATAATTAAGATTATTATAAAAGCAATTGGAAGACTTGTAGAATTGAAGGAAGAAGAAATAATAATTTTTCCATTATGTTTTTAATATGCTGAATTTTATTAATGGTTGATTTTTTTGTATTAGACTCAGTTAGAGGATGTTGGAGGATTAGTTGTAACTTATAAAGCAATTATTTAAATAAATAAGGTCTATATACAAGAAATAAGTTTAACTATAAATAGTTAAAAATCTGATAGTTTAAATATTATAAAAACTTACAGATCATTTAGATTTTTAGGCAAATCAAAAGTGTAATCATCAACATTTTCTGGAATTTCTAAAACACCTGAATTAGGTACAGCACACACTGCTAGAACTTTTAGATCAATTGAACTGTGATTTGATGCAATATATAAACTTTGAATATGAATAATTCTCATATTGTTATGGTCCATAGAACAAATATTTAAATAACCAATCTAAATTCATGATTTTTATTATTATTATTTTTTTTAAATGATAACAGAAGTACAAAAATTAACTTGCATAGTTTTTGCAGTTTATAACAACAGATGTATAACCCTGTAAAGGAATCAATCCATTGACTTGAGGCATATAAAATGATTGGTTACTAGATAGTTGAAGTGGCTGTGATCGATGAGTAGTACAACCAATATTTAAATCAATATAGAACGTATTCTAAAAATAAAACAATAAATGTAATTATTTAAATAATTAAAATTAATTAGGTAATTTTAATTCAAAAAATATATATTATTAAGTAAATCCTAATATAACTAAGTAATCATTTAATCAAATTATTGAAAAGATGTATATTATTTGTAAATCTTCGCATGTAACATAACAAAATTTACAAGCCAAACTTTTACTTCAGAAACTTTATACTGTTGGAAGTTTCAAAATTATATTTAGAAAAACATTATAAAATGTTTAATATATATATTTTTATTTTATAATGGTGTTATAAATATTTAATCACTTAAATATTATTAATTTTTGAATTTTATAAACTACATTATGTATTATAATCTATTCAGTGACATAGCAAACTTCGAATTGCATAAAATCAAACATTATATTAATGACCTACTCCTCCTAGCTTTACGTATAAAGCCTTGAAAGCATTGAAATGCTTAAATTGATTAAAATGAAATTTTACCTCTAGTAAATCAACAAATTATTAAAAAATTTAAAATATAAATTTGTATTGAAATCAATATCTCAACCATCTAATCTACTTAAAATATTTGGAAGTAATTGCTTCTCAAAAACATAGTTCACTATATCAAGGAATTTATAAATGGGTATAATTGTGATAACTGCAAACTATAAATTGTTAAATATTAAAAGAAATTTATAGAAATATTAAACTATTTACAATTTATAAATTATATAGTGAAAAATAGCATAAAACTTACTTCAATAACTGGAGGTGCTACAACACCGAAATTTTCTAAGGTACATAGTATGTTTGTTGAATCACATAATATAATTATTTGACCAGATGTATTGATTACTAGGGCCCATGGTTGTATAATAATAATACGACCTAAACCGTTACTGTGATCAAGATGTCCATAATGTTGTACCTATAAATTAATATATTTAAAATAATAGTAATACTTCTGCATGAAATACAATTTATAAATATTTGCATTTAACATAAATAATTCACAACTATGAATTTTACTTTAACAGTAGTTTGAGTATCTGGTATATCACTTGATTTCCATTTAATGTTTGTGTATTGTTTACCAATAAATGGCCATTGGAGATCAGAATCCATAATTGTATATTTCCCATTAAGAAGGTCTTCAATGGAAAAATAACTATCACTAATTGAAGTAGGAGTATCAATATCCATATAATATGTAATCAATACTGAAGGGGTGGATGCTGAAGACATTTCACTGAAAATATTATATATTTTTTTAAACCTATATTATTGAAATTATTTAATTTAATTATTATTATATATAAATATACTAACTTTAATTTTATGGTTAAATTATAAACATCTTTCATAGTACCAGGCAAATCAATATGTTGTATGCCATTTAATGTGATAGCCGATTTAGCTTGAAAAATAGTATTATGTTCTAATTTATTGTCAACTAAATCAAAGTTCAATAAAGTATCATAAGGTAAATATGAACGAATAACATACATTGGCATTAATAAAATCTAAAAAAAATAATAATAATAATAATTCAAAAATAATTAATCAAACGTAAGGTATATTTGTATTTTATAACTTACCAACATGCGTGGTACTTTATTGATATTTTCTATTATCAAACGACACCAGATACTACGATATTTCTTCATATTATCTTTTTTTGGAACTGTTGAGGAATTAATAATGACTTAATTAACATGAAGTTATATTTTTAAAAGATACAACACTAACTTTTTACAAGCCATGAGTTTTGATTTTCATTAATTTCAACAACATGTAAAGGAATAGATCCTGACCAGGGCCCTTCTTTTCCAGGAGTATAAAAACGTAATTTTAGTGTCACTTTAAATCCATTATATAACATTATTGATGGAGAAATATTTTCAGGAAGAACCGTTAAAGTCTGTAAAGCTAAGTTCTGATGATTATTTTTTTGTTCATCAATTTGTTTAATTTTTGTAAATCGGGCATCCAATAAATAATTTGTTTTGTTTAAAATACTTAATTGACTAGACACAATAACCTAAAATGACGTATATATCTATAATTTATATTTTTTCAGTAATATACTTATATATCGTCCCTGTTCACGTAAAACATACTAAGTCCAAAAATGGATTTTTTGGGACTTTTATACCATAAAATGCAGAATAAAATTATCTACTACGTGCTATATTCAACTAAATCCAATTAGACTGTAAAAATGTTTAAAATAAAATTTTTAATTTTAATTAAGTCCGTTATATAATTTATCATATACGCAAAATATGTTAAGTCCAATTTTTATTTTGCATGTTTATTCGTATGTTTATATTTGTTAAAATTATATGAAAATAGAATAAGTCCAATTATTCTTCAATCCATGAAATAATCTAACCACATGTTTAAAAATATATTAATAAAACAAAATCGGTGGAAATTTTAATACTGTATACCTAATATTATAAAAATGGTGTTTAACTTTGTTATAATATAATAATTATCTGTTAAATGATTTATAAATTTATTGTTTGTAATTTTGAAATATTTATTAATTAGTAGGTAAACATAATATCATTAAATTTAAATTTATTATAAATTACAATTATCTACTAATATTAGTAAATCCTAATTTCATTATGTGCTGTTCTAGTAGAACTAAAAATATAATTTCATTGTCTTAATTGTCTTTATTTATTTATAATAATTATAAAATTGTTAACATTATTTTTATATAATTTTTCTGAATATAAACATGATTATTTTCTTAAATTCAAAATAAATAATAATAATATTGAAATTAATTGTATGCCTTTAGATTTTACTTTTATTCACCAAATATAAACATGCAAGATACACTAAGTCCATACAAATTATGCAAAACACATTAAGTCTAGAATTGTAAAATTGTTTTCATATATAACTAAAAATTACAACTTATAATTATATTAATAGTGACAAATAATTATATTAAACTAATATGTATAAAGGAAAATAAAATAAATTACGGAAAAATGAAATAAGTTACACCAGGAAAACATTTTAAAGTTTGTACTATTTTAAAAGGCTTATTCCTAAAAATTATGTTTTTAGACTTAGTTTATTTTGCGTAAATGGGGATGATATATTTTATATTGAAGTAAAACAAACTTTTATGATAGAAGGTGATATATTCGTAATTGATACAATTAAAATATAAGATTCTCCTTCATGATTTTTTACTGTTAAAGACATCAAAGCTCCAGGACATAAATTAATATCACTACTCCAAGATAATCTAAATATTTATTAAAAATTAGTAATTAGTAATTCATAAAATTTATATATATATATATATATTATAGTTGAAATATCGAATAACATTATGCTTTAAAATAAGTAGTAATTTATAAAATAACTAAAATGTCCAAGTAAAATATAGAATTTATACATCTCTATTGTTTACTATGTTATTACTTAAATAAAGAATATAATGATTGTAATATGTAATATGTACATTCTACAGTAATAATCATTCTAAAACAAGTAATGACTCAAAAGAAGTAAGTTCTCAAGTGTACACATTATAAGAAATGTGCTACAAAATGTTGTATTAACTGAAAATAATATATTACAAAGTACACAATACTAAATTTCAAAATAACTCAGTATCAACAATAAAATAATACTAATAATAATAGTATGTTATTATACATAAAAAAATAAAATAAACAATTGGTACCAATGAATATACTTGTTATTTTTGGTATTTTTTAATGTATAATACTTAATATAATATAATACATAATAACAGGGATTAAATTAAAATTGTATGTAATGACTAAAGATTCTATGAAACAACTAGTTAAAGCATAGTATTTAAAATTATTAATAATCTATTATATCCTAAAACTTAATGATATAGGTAATTGTTAAATAAACAAAAATTAACTTGATATGTATGATGAATGTACCGGAATAAGTATCAATATTAAAAAATTAATTGGTTTTTACAACATGAAAATTGTTTTATTATTTTGTTGAAACAATAAAGGCTATCATAAATTAAGTAAGTCTAAAGACAAAAGCCATTGTATTATATAAAAAAAAATTTAATAATGGATTAAATTTTTAAAAGTAACATTTTAAAAATGATTTGATGATGTTGAAAAAAAATAATGAAAAGCATGAATGTAAAAGCATGAGTGTTTTAGTTGAGACTCATTTTAATTAAAATTACACAATAAATAGTGAAATTTAATCTACCTTTGTAGTTGAATCAAGGCCAAAGCCAAGGGACGTTTGGGGATCAAATGTCAGTTTTTGTTTAACTTTTTTATATTTAAATATTTTTAGTGAAAATAAATATTTAAAATAAAAACCCCTTCAAAATGTTGTTCTGACTACGACCTTGAGTTGAATTGAGTTAAATTCAGACCTTCAACTTGTTAGTAATTTAAAAAAAACTATTATAATAATAAATTAATGTGATATGAGCTTGGAAAAAAAGCTTCATATTATAAGTGTTTGCAAATGAATTAATAATTTAAAGATATAAATATTACCTCCATTTTAATGAAAAAAAACATAATACAGATAAAAATTTATTTTAAAAATTAAAATAAGATTTATTCCATAACAACCTACCAATTTTAAAGAATGTATGTAATTTTTACAGTCCTAAATGTGTATATTATATTATAAGGAATATATTGAATTTTTTTTAATAAGGGTTTATAGATTCTCAATTATTATTATTATTTTTATTGTATAGTAAAGGGTCTGAAGTATATAACTAATATTTTTCAATAAATTATTATTATATGATAACTAGTTAAGGTGTATTACTTGTCAATGTTTCCAACACTAAATCTCACACGAGGCTGTTCGGTAGGTACTTGCCACGTATATTGGTAAGATTGTAAACTATTAAGAATGATAACTTCATTAGTGTGTGCTTGACCAAATCTATAAAAACAAATTAAAAATTTAATATATTAACTAGTAAGTAATGTAGGTATCAAAACTCTGTAATATTATTAGCATATGTCTTCGACAAAAATTAAAGACCTATAAACATATAGTTTGATTCAATTCTAGTTACAACCACTAATTTAAAATTAAAATTTGTGCAAAATCACAAAATTTAATTATACCCACTTTTAGTATAAAAAAAAGGAAACTTACATTATTTGGAAATTGGTATCATTACAAATAATATATGGCATGGTTATAAAATGATAATTATTTTTCCATAATTGTATTGCTGCTGTCAAAGAATTAATCATAGTTGGACTAAATTGACATGCAATAGCTCCAGTTTGAATGTTATACTGAATATCAGGTACTATTTGAATACGATTTAATTAGATATAATAAAATATAAAAATATTATGTATGATAATTAGTTTATGGTTATTATTACATTATAAAGTTTATTTATAAAATAGTTACTTGGCTTGGTTGTATGATGACTTGTAAATAAAAAAAATGTCTTTATAATGGGAATTTGTGTTAATGTTCCATAATTTAAAAGTTCTATTTTGACATGTGCTTGAGCTGATGTAATCATTTCTTCTAAAAATATAATAATAATAATAATATATCGCTCATTTTATTATAGATAATTTTTTTACTTAATAAGATAATTTTTTTTTTTAAATTTGTTTTGTGAATTTGAAATTAATAACCTAACTATTTGAGCTATAAACGCATGATGTGGTTTGATTGGAGGTAAATTATTAGAACCTTATTTCTACAACAGGACATTAAATGGAAGACAATATTTAAAATTTTTATGAATTAGCTACCAATCATGCTAGACAATATTCCGCTTGTAACAAGATGAATCCCCAGTACAACATTTCTGTTTGTAATTATTTAAATGAAAGCTTTTTAAATATTATGGATAGGAAATAATGAATTTATTAAATGACCATCACATTTAAAAACAGTTGTTTATGCAGATTCTCCAATTAATCTTATTAATTAAGAGCAAAATTAACTGCAGCATATGTATATACAACTTACTGAAAAGCAAGTTACAAATACAACAAACAGAGAATTTCTATGGAGGGCAAAATCATGCTTAAATCATAATGGAGGATAATTTAAACAATTTATTTGATGAATAATAAGTGCAAAGGTAAGTAGGAGGTATGGAAATAGGATTTACTCTCCATCAATAGCATTAAAAAACATGATGGTAAAAGTAACTTTTTAAGTAATAAAATTAGTGAATAATACAAAAATATCAAAAGATATGAGTACAAATAATATCAAATGTCTACATAGTTATTTTTTAACTTAGAAAGTTGATTCAAATTTAAAAATGTCTAAAGAAAATAAAAAAAATAATTTAGGAAAAAAAATTATGGTTGCCATTTAAAAAAAAAAACGGAAAGGTCGATTTTGGATGTTCCTCCTCAATAATTAACTCGATATAGTACTATATATTACACTGATAATACATTCCAAAATTTTACCACACATGTAATTTACCTATATGAATACTAAAAAAAAATTTAAAGTCCCTACGATCAAAACTCAATTAGTTATCAGTGATAATTTATAACAAATTAAAAAAATAAAAATAACGAAAATCGTAATTTTGCTGATTTTCCGCTATATTTTGGTAGTTTTTCTTCTCCTAAGGAAAAACTTTTGAGAAATTTGAAAAATGATAAAAATAAAGTACCTACTATTAGATGCAATGTTCTACTGAAAGCATACCCTATTCATGGTAATCGGACCATTATTTCTACTCAAATAAATGTTAGACACAAAAAAAAATCATTGTAAAACCAATACATTCCTCATTTAGAATGTAAGACAAATGACATTAACAATTACATACTGTATATATATATATATAGTTATATTAGCAAATGTAGTAATAAATAATAATAACACTTATGCAATAAATACCTTCTTGAAGTTTGAATCCAATATTTATTTGATCCAAAATGAAAAGAACAAGTTTGTGTTTTGGTGGAATATCAGAAATGCAATCATATCGTTCAAATTTTTTCTTCTTTATAATATCATATGATATATTTACCTATTAAAAATATTTTATATTTAGTATTTAAATTCACTGTGTATAACCATTATTACTTTAATTGATGATGATGATAATGAAAATTGTAACTGTGGTACCAAACATGGTGAAAAATATGAGTCAACTCTAAGACATCCAACTAAACTCCTAGTTATAAATTAAATATATAAATAAATTTATAAGTGTTATATTATAGGCATATAGTGTGGCTTATATACTTAATTTGTAGAGGAGAAGGTATTATATATGAATTATCCATAGTTATACGCCAAGTATTTGAAACTGCTTGCCATGATTCAATTCGCAATAACATAGGTTCATATTTTGGAAATATAAAACAAGTATGCTCCCTGAAGCATTTCTGTATCTCGTCATACCATTGTAAATGGAGTGTAATATCTACATCCATCTTAAAAATATTTTAAGTTTAAATTACATATTTAAAAAATATTTTAATGATTTTAATGATTTTGCATACATTGATAGGAACTGGTTGTATTTCAATTTTTGTTAATGTTCTAGGTTGAGGATATCGCCATGTAATTTTTGGTGGATTGTTAGATAAATATTCAGAAAAAAAAATTTGATAAGGTAAAGGCAATTCAGAACTATTAGTTTCAATAAATTGAAAAGCTCCAGCTCTAAGATCATCTTGGTAAAATTGTTCATCTAATTCAGAATCTTTAAAAAATTATAAATTAATATTATAATTTAAGGATAAAAAAAATGTTAAACTCACTTTGAAGGAGATTTTTTGTTGTATTTTTAGTATATTTAAACAAATATTTAAATTCATTCCAGATAAGTTTTAATATATTAAATTGCTTTGGAGATATATGAAGTGAAATATAATCTGTTAATATTTTCAATTGTTTAGTTGGTCTAAAATATTCTGGAACCCATGGATCTGACGATAAATTAATTTCTAGATTTAATGTACATGGGTGTAATATTAATTCATTTTTATTAGAATTTGAGTAATTATTTCCAATTGATATTGTTACACTATTTAATGTTATTTCACCATTCATACGTTCAGATGGTTTTTTCCACAAACAATTTAATTTAGAAAACATATTTTCAATGCTGACCACAATATTATCTAAAATATATTATACGTTTCTAAAAATTATTTTATTTTAAATATATAATTTAAGAAATTATAACTATTTAGATTGTACCATTTTTTTCAGCGGTTAATTGAAAAAACATCTGTTGAGTTGATATATTCATAACTATTGGCTTAGAGTACCAAACAGATTCATTAACTGGAATTTCAATCATATTTTCATTAGTTATTTCACTATTTTTATTTGTAGCTGAATCAATAATGGAATTGCCATATTTAGTTATACCAAATTCATCCGCATCATATTGAGAATGAGATACTTCAGAATCAATTTTAAAAGTCTGATTAAGAATTTTATGTTCATCAAGTCTAAAGAATAAAGAATTTATTATAAAAACAAATTTTTAAATAATCTAAGCACGTTACATGTTATATGTCATTCACAGATAATAGTATAATTGGTAAAATATTTTATATTTTATATTTTATATAATATGAATGAATAATAATGTTATTTATGTATTTTCATAGGCTATTTGATAAAAACGAAAAAGTTTAAAAAAATATAACATAACAATGGTAGCTAAATAATTAAAACAATAGTAATATTTAAAATGTAGTACAATATTTTTTTTAAAAACCATTTACTTGTTTTGGGAAATTTTAAAATTTACTTAAATTTATCATATTTCAGTAGTATTATAAATTTAATCATTAAATATAATTGTCAACTTACTTTAAATCAGTACATGAATTATAATTCTTAGAACCTTTAGTATCTTCATTAGATAAAGAAACTGTATGAATAATTTTTCTTACAAGATCTAATAAATAATTAAAGTGGTTTATCTTTTGTTTATCTAATGATAATGAAATAGCTCTTCCCAAATTAAGTTCAACCTAAAACCAACAAATATTTATAATATATTATTCATAAAACATACATTTTTATCTATTACGTATTTATATCATATCTATAACTAACTTAAAAAAAAAAAAAACAGGAAGGTCAATTCTAGACAAACTTCTTTCACCCTTTCGGTCCTCGGAGAAATTAGTGGTTTGTTATAATTAAGATTTCAATGCAATGATATTGCATTAGAAAATACAATATATTATACTAATAAGCTGTTCCAAAAGTTTCCCACATATGTAAACTACATATGAAAATACTCAAAAAAATTTCAAGACCTATGTTCAAAATGAAGAAGAAACTAAAATCAATTTCATTAAAATTACAATTTACATGAATTTTGCCGTTTATCTGTCATTTTTTGGTAGTACTCTTTTTCTCAAGGAAAAACATTTAAGAAATTAAAAAAATGAGCTTAATAAAATACCAACTAGATCAAGGGTGCCCAATTTATTTTGGAAGCGGGCTATAATTGCAATTACATTTAGCTGGCGGGCCATGTTATGAACAAGACTCGCTTACACTTATAATTCATCTAAAATTCTATTTTCAAGAGATAAAAAATGGCTTAAAATTCACAAGTAAAAACACAGAATAAACGCTGATTAAAAGATAAAAGACTGATTTTGGTCGCTATTTGTACAATACTTCGAATAACAATTTATTATCTAAACTCGACGATATACGACGACTACGTCGACGGACGGTCACGATAATCTATAAACATAAAAATTATACCGATTAACATCGTGGCAAATGCGGGTTTGGATAAAATGCATTCGGTCGTCACCGGAAAACCCGATAACATTGCTGTGTGGAATGGTCCTAATGCTAATTTGATACACACACGTACATAAAATAAAATATACAACAAAATTTAAACTTTAAAGAAATATTAATAATAATTTAAAATGCTATAGACTATAGAGTATAGATGTTGGCGGGCAAATCCAAAAGCGTTGACGGGCCACTTTGTGGCCTGCGGGCCTGGGTTTGGGCACCCTTGAATTAGATACAATTTGGTACGGAAAGGTCGCCCTATTTGAGATAATCGGATCATTATTTCTACCCAAAAAAGTGTCTTCAAACATTAAAAAAAAAAAAAAACATTGTGAAACCAATACAATCCTCGCTTCATTTAGAATCTAAAAAGGATTACATAAAAATAATTATAATATATTTTACATACTTTATATTGACCAATTGTGATTGGACGAGAAATTTTTAATGTGCAAAATGCTAAAGGAATTTCATCCTTTGTATTGGATTTCGTTTCAAACAGTGAAACTGAGTATATCTTGGAGTCTGGTATTTCTACATTGTATGTTTTATTTTTTGGAGCTAATAATATCATCAGATCAAAAACTATTACCTAAAATATCGTTTTAAAATAATAACATGTATAATAAAAAAAGGAATAAGTTCATACTTGACAAGAATCAGAAGTACTAGAAAGAGAAAAAAAAATATGAGGTTGATGAATAACAGCAAAGAGTAGAGGTTCAGGCATCTTGATTTCGTTTTTTACTTTAAAATTGAAAATATTTAAATTTATTTGATTTCCTGTGATAATGATATCAATTGGAATTTTATATACTCCATTAGCCTCTCTAAATTAAGTAAAATAATAATTTTTTGTAGTAGTAATTAAAACTATTATACCTTAATACAATGTTTACATATATAATATATTTAAAAAAAATTATATATTTTTTTTTTACTGGACATAGACTTGATATCGTAGCCGTTCACACAAAACACACTAAGTCCAAAAATGGATTTTTTGGGATTTTTATACCATAAAATGCAGAGTAATTATATTATTAGTGATAAATAACTATATTAAACTAATATGTATAAAGGAAAATAAATAAATTAAGGAAAAATGAAATAAGTTACATATACCAGGGAAACATTTTAAAGTTTGTACTATTTTAAAAAGCTTATTCTCAAAAATTATGTTTTTGGACGTAGTGTGTTTTGTATGAACAGGGACGATATTGTGTTTTAAAATTTTAAAGCTTAAAATTGTTTGTTGATTAAAATTTTGTAAGCAAAATAATTAATGAAAATAATGGTTTTTAATGCACAGTTCTAAATGTTGGACAGTAGAATGACAATATACCTATATGATATATAAGAAGGGGTTTAATAGTAAAAAAATACAAAAATATAGATTTCGATGATACAAGCAAGTTATAAGAAAGAATGAGTTAGATATTCAAATCAGTAAAGACAATATAAGTAGATGGAAAGAGAAAAAGGGTCGTTAGATTTTATGGAGGGATATGAAATGAATGAGTTTAAACTCTAAATTGAAAATGATGTAAAAGATCAAGTTAAGTGTAAATTTAGGGTGGCTGATAGTTTTTTAAAAAAATGTTTTACAAAATAATTAAGATGAAATTAAATAATTATATAAGATAAATCTAAGCTTTTATTTAATTATTTTAAATTGTCCTACATATATTATCTTTATCTAATAATAAATACACTGAGCATATTTTAATTAATATTGTAAGTTGTATCAGAAATTTGTTTTAAAATACTGCTTATGGTGTATAATTTAAATATACAATAGTAAATTTACTCTAGTCAAAAAATATCTCAGTAAAATTAATTTTTTGTTGAGTAATTCTATTTAAATATATACTTCTTGGTAAAGAGTGCTATGTTTGACTGAACATTTATTTTATTTTCAACTAATGATATTGAACTGTTTTCTTGATCTAAAAATATACTATGATCTTCTGTAGAATGAATACCACTATCATGAGTTAATGACTCTTTTATGAGTTTCAACTGAATTGGTTCATCTTCTTGTTTAATATGAGCGTAGTTTGTTTTTAAATGACTCAGTATATATTCATTACTTTGTAAAATTAATATATTTAATAAATATAGTTGTTCTATAGACAATGTAATTGTTATCTCATTTAATGTATTTACCTATAAAAATAAACAAATGAAAATTATTTGACTAATGAAGATTAAATTTATAAAAATATTTACTTCTATCCAACTGCCACACACCAATGTATTTTCCGGCTCATATATAATTGCAGGTGCAAAAACTAAATGGAAAGATACTTCATTAAACAATGTTGATGTATTGATTTCATCCAAATTTGAATTTCCTATAGCCATTGGTCTTTTTCCTTCATTCCATAATAATGCAGCATTTGGTTGATGATCAGTGTCCAAATTTGATGACTCTTGATAACATTTTAAAACTTGTTTCAAATCAACCCAAAATCCTGTTTTTAATGAAAAACTGTTTATAACTATTTGGTATTGACGATCTTCGACTATAGATCCTGGAATGTTTAATAACCCTCTTTTTTCAGCTTCAGCATATAAATCTTTTCTAATAGGTGTTCGAGTAATAGGATTCCCAGGATTTTGATTTATTTTTATAGAATTGACCTTAAAAAGTTGTTGATAAATTACTTAAATTGATAATATGTTTTAAAAGTTTGTATTACTTGAATAATAACAGTATCTTCTTTTTTAATTTTATTGTCTTCTACGGATATCGGTATGAAAATTCTTATTAATGTAATATCCAAATAAAATAATGGTAAAGTTGAACTTAGTAATTCTTTACTCGGTGGATCTAACAAATTATTAAAGTTTGATGAAGGATTTAGCATGTATTTTGAATTAATAAATATTTCTAGAAGAGGATCAATTATAGATAAAAATGTATGAAGGTTTAAAGGAGATATCACAACATCAATTGGTTGTATTTTGATTACAATTTCCATTATGTATTCATCCATAAGTTGTTGATTTAACTTGAGCATCTCATCACTGACCTAAAAACATAAGATTAAGGTAATGATATACAATTTGTATACTTTTATAATTATAGGCTAGAATTGAAAATATTTTCAATATACTAATATCATATTTAATTTATTTTAGAAATTATCATAGAATTGTTTTTTATTATTATTGTCAAACATTGAATATTTATAAATATAAAAATATATCAGGAATGGGCAACTGGCGTATTGTATTTAGTTGGTTCACAAATACATTTTTAAACATATATTTTATAATAACAAAAATTATTTTACTATTTTTTTTTTTCAAAATGTCTAATCATAACAGAGTATCCAGGAATTTTTTTTTTTTTTGGGGGGGGCTGATCAGTTACATATTACATTACAAAAAAAAACTATATTTAAAATGAATATTTAAATTATACAATAAATTATTAATCAGAATATCAGATTGTTAATTTTAGTCTTCTAGCTTTTCCGCTGTTCCAAAACTTATCTAGTACCATCTCATCAGTAATATTTACATCTTTATGGATAGACAACAGAGCTAGTCCTACAAGACGTGACTTAGATGTTGTATTTCAAAGATAATTTTTCAACCTCCTTAATGTTGAAAAACTTCTCTCAGCAGTGGCTATTGAAACAGAAAGTATTGATAATAATTTAAGAAGCTCATCTAATCAGCCTTATCTAATTAATATATGCGAAATGCAGCATTACAGTAAATTAAAAAAGCAAAAGTAAACCAAAAGAAAAAGGAAAATAGACACTTTTGTCTGGGAGTGGGTAAGAGGACGACCACTAAAGACAGCACCAGTACACACGCAACGCAACGCTGTATAATATGTATTATTAAATTATATTTATTTATTAAGATTATACCTATATACTATATATAATTTAATTAATTACATTTCCTGAAATTTTGGGGGGCTATAGCCCCTTCAACCCTCCCCCTGGATACGCTACTGAATCATAATGTACTTACTCATAAAAACAATAAAATAAAATTATACCTAAATAGTAAATATTATATATATATATATCATGTACTGTATAGAATAATTAATGTCAATTCAATATGATGTGTTTATGAAAATAAAAATATTTATGTAAATACTATATATTATATGCTGTGGCCCGTAAGAGATTAAGGTTTAAAAATTAGTCCTTTATTAAATATGACTTGCCTGATATATATCAAAATAATTTTCCTAATAAAAGTATGTCTATTTAAATAACTGCTAGCTCCCAGTTACCCAGTTAGTAATTTAAAATATAAATTACAATAATAATTATTATTGAGTAATATTATTACTATAAAAAGATCTCTAACATATAATTTTAACTTTATTTCATGACTTTAATTATTTATTTTTAAAAGGTAAATTCACATATTGTATGGTACTTATACTCCATTACATTGGTAATAAAATGTTAATTACAAATTGAATAAATAGAACATTATATACAATAACAAGTTGCAAATGTACCTTAAGTTTTAATCAGTAATGTATGAAATAATATTATTATATGAAAACATTTAAATTATAAAGAAACAACAATAGTAGCTGTTTTAATATTATAATCGTGGATGTTTGCAATGGAGAATTTAAATTAAAAACAAATTCAATATTTATTATTAGCAAACTGCAGAAATCAAAAATAGAAAATACAAAAACAGAGTTGCTCAAGAATGTATCAAAACACACAGAATAATTTTCTCATTTAGAATCTTTAATATCAACATTTAAACCTTTGAAGAATACTGATAACTTTACTAGATATTTATTTATTAATTGTAGCATAAATAAAACAAAATATATTACCATATGTAAAGGTATATTATTTTTATTTGATTTAGATCCTTGAAAAGAGCTTTTAAAAGCTCGAGTTAATGTGAAATTTAAAAAACCATCAGTTTTTGAAGTTTTCTCTGTGGTATTTAATGGGTCATAACCTTTAAGTATAATTCCTAAGTATGGTCCATGTCGCCATTGTTCTTCTTTAATATTTCTAGAATTTAGTAATCATTGTGTTATCACAAACTTAAGATAAAATAAATAATAAGTATTAATAGTTTACTTAATAAAGTGTTGTATAGATGCAGATGATATTTTTAATTTTAATTTTTGATATGAGAGCCCAAAGTCTAAAGAACTAATTACATCCTCCAAGTCCAATACTAGCTTTACATTTTCTAATAAACCTTTTTCTGGATTATTTTTTATAATCAATGAAAAACGAGCTAAAGTCCACTGGAACCAACCGGATAACTTTATATTTTCATCTCTTTTTTTTATATCTGAAATTGTAAACAATATGATTTAAAAATTGGTTAGACATTTTATTTATAAACTAGTGATAATTAATGTTACCATATTTATAAATTTTGTTTTCCACAAGTTCGTCTTCAGGAATAGATGACATTTCATGTGCTATTGATCTGCTAAAAATTGTTCCATATTCTACATTTGCAAATATTATCTTGTATACTTCAATTACTTTTTTTAATAAATCAGCGATTAGCCTTACCTACAAATAGTAAATTGTTTACATTTAGTGATTATGTGTAAGAAAGTATGTCATTTAAATTTTAAGATGAACACAGGACACCCATTATGGAACTTGCATATTTACTCCGCCACACTAAGTCCTTTATAATCATTAATATTTAAGTTTAAATAATATTATGTTAAAAATAACATGAGTCTACTAATATTTACTTGTTGTTCTGTAATGCAAATTGAAATTGGATCAGAATCATAATGTATACACGCAGCTAAGCTTTTTAATGATTGAGTATTATTGTTATGCAATTGAGATGTAATAGCCAATGTACACTGAGCGCTAAATGGATAAAGAAGTTGTATTTTTTGTGTATATGATCTTTGGTATACACTATCATTAGAACTATAAAGCGTATAACATTCTAATTTGTGAAAATTAAGTGTCCACGGAAAATATATACTATCTAGAAAAAATATTAAATTAATTATAATTATATTTTATTATATATTTAAAATTAATATGAACATCAAACTAAAATTTTAATATAATAGAATATGTTAGTATTGATTGTAATGTATTAGTATGAGTTAAATTATGCATCTGTATTCTGTCCGAATAACAGACATCTGTGTTTTGTAAAAAAAAAATGTAAAGAAAATTAAATTTTAAACCATTTAGGCGACTAATATAACTATTAAGATTAAAATATAAAATATTTTTAATAAAGGTTCTTTTTTTTATAATTGAAAATTACATATTTTTGTTACTCTGTTCAAGTTAAACAACTTTGCAGTTTTCAATTATGGCGATTCGGCTACAACTATCCTCTCTCCAGTATGTAAACAAAACTACCTGTTCGTTAAGATAACAATGCTTACATACTGGCATGTGGATGGTAATAAGATCAATGCATTTTAAATTATTTATTCATATTGCTTGTTTACAATTGACTGAGTGTTCTCATCAGTGGTAAATTGGTAGTTGTATTTCAACCATGCGCGTGTTTGACAACACTTATTTACACAAGTCAGTCAAGTGTGTTTCTTAACTTTAACAGAGTATAGACTACCAAGCAAATAATTGTATTCTATTTATTTTTTAAATAAACTTTTATTTAAAAAAATAAAAATCTTACTTGGAGACCATAAAGTGTCAGGAAAACATACGGGAGTTATATTTAAATATGGTTCAATTTGATTTTTTGCCACAACACATTTTAAAGAAATATTTGAAATTCTTATTATAAGTAATTCAATTCCATTATTAGTTGACATCTCAAGTAGTTTATTGAGATCTACACTTTGACAACTGGATGTATTTTTTAACATTGATAATGATTTGTTTGGAAAATATAAAGTTATTCTTGATGTATCAACAAACACCATTAATGATTTCAATTTATTGAATAAGTGTACAATTTTCATTTCTTTGGACTACAAATAGCAAAAATAAAATTAACTAGTAATTAATATATTATTAAATATATTACAAAAAAATTATATTTCATATTATGTTTTTATGAAATGATTCTGGTTTTATGCAATAATTTAATTATTTCTATACTCCAACGCTACAATTTTGGTACAAACGTTTTTATTTTCAGTTTCAAATAAAAAAAAAAAATGAAAAATCAAGACATTCAAATTTTTTCTTAATGTGTTTTTGTCGTTTAAAGATTTTTTGAAGTTAATGAAAATATAATTTAAAATATTTATGTTAATAATAAATGAACCTTAATGATTTACTGGTCGGTGAATAATTAAAATAAATTATATGATCATAAACTTAAATCATTAAAAATAAATGAAAACACATTTTTATGTCAATATTATTATAAAATTCAAATCTACAAAATGGTTATATTAAATTTAAAAAATAAATATAATTTTAATTTGAGATTCTGAGCGAAGCAAGGAATGTATTGATTTTATAAAGATAAATTTTTTTTTTTTTTGATGCATAAAAACATTTTTTTGGGTAAAAATTATGGTCCGATACCACCAATAGGGTATGCTTTCGGTAGCGAATTGCATCTCTAGTTGGTACTTTATTTAGTTCATTTTTCAAATTTTCCAAAAAATTTTCCTTGGAAAAAAAAACTACCAAAAAATGGGGGAAAATCAGCAAAATTATGATTTCCGTTAATTTCATAAATATTTTGTGATAACTAATGCAGTTTTGATTGTAGAGATATGACAATTTTTTAGAGTAATCTCAAAGGTAATTTTCACACATGGTAAAATTTTGGAACAGATTATAAATTATATTATATTGAATAGAGTCATATTTTCGAATTCAATATCATTGCATTCAAATCATAATTATAATAAACCACCAATTTCCCTAAAAACCGAAGGGACGAAATAGGAACATCTAGAATCGACTTTCCCGCCTATTTTTACTTAATTATAAAAACGAATGTACCATAATATTGTAGTTATAAGTTTAAAAAAAAAAAAATGTTGCTTTGGGAATCAAAATTTTCATATACAACCCAGAAGCTAAAAGCTAAAAGTTTCAAATTTAATGTACTATAAATAATATTACATAAAAGTTATGTTGAAATAAATATTGTTACTATTACTGTCAAATAAATTACTTCATTTTTTAAATGTGTATAATTAGCTGAATGAAACGATACATTTTCTGAAACACTACTATGAATAGATGGTTTATTCTTTCTTTTTGGATCACTACTAATGCTAGTTTCAGATATTTTTCGACTTGGAGCACTAAAAATTGTATAGATAATGTTAAAAATAATAATTAAAATGCTAAAAATTAAAAAATTACCTAAAGAATGCTAAATCAGATGTAGAGATTTTTTTCTTTATTTCCTTATGTTTATTTATTTCAGGAATGTAAACTAACCAATTGAATAACATAGGATCAATATTCATATCTAACTGACCAACTTTAAGATATATTAAAGACATTGTATTATCATCCATTTGAGATGGAAATTGAAGAATTACTGTAATATACAATACTTTAATACAATTTTCAAACATATTTATTATTGTTTTTTAAATTAAAATTAATAAAAATGATAAATTTTTTGATGTTTAATATGTATGTATCTAAATACTTTGTATATAATATACATAGTATTGTAATTAAGAATTACAAATTATTCTTATTAATTAAAAAATAAAATTCTTATTTAAAAATTATTAGCATTAAAAATAAAATACTTTATATAATTTATGTATTTGTATTATTAATTGATGGTTTTCTATTACTGTTTCGTTTAAATGTTAAATAAGATTACTTACCGTGGAGGAATGGTACAGCATTTTTAATAAACTCTGGAGTTGAAAATAAAACCACACTTAAAATGTTTTTTTTTAATTTTTGGTGTGTTACTATTTCAGCATTAATATTATTGAATATAACTTTAATGCAAGATATTAGATTATCTAACTTATAATTTACTTTAATGCCTTCTAAATTGATTTTCAACACAATTGAACCTAAATATAATTCAATTAAAAAAAAAAAAAAAAAAAAAAACATTTCATGAGTAATTGTGAGTTCAAAAATAATATAATATTATATAAATACAATAATTACTAATTTAGATTGATTGGAATTTTTTTTATATAAAATATAAAATAAATTGCATATTTATTTAATTTAAAATTTAACAAGTGATTATATACTATATTATATACATAGATAATACTATTTGTACTGAAGTGATTTTATATCTTTATTTAATATAAATATTTTAATAATAATTACCAGGAACATCTTCCAATAATGATGATTTAAAAATATAATTATTAATATGTATAAGCCGTCGATGATTTGACATAATAATTGAATGAATTATATAATACATTAAAAACAAATTTTCTTTAGATGTTGTGAGACTTATAGAATCTAAAAAATTTACAATAAACATATTTTTAAAAATTTTTTTTTTTTAAATCAAAATGATTAAATATTTACCTATGTCCAATACGCAATCTGAATTATAATGAGGAATACAATCTATTGTAGTATTAAATCCTATATTATTAATTTTTAACAAATTATGTGTTAAATTAGGAAGTGCAATTTTTAGTACTAAATCTTTAACCTTAAAAATAATTAAATAATCTATTAATATTAATAACATTATTGTTGAGATTAAATATATGGAGATACATAAAGTCTAGAGCCCCAATGACTATATATTTTATTAAGGAAAAGAAGTCTGCAAGTTGTTCATCCCTTATTCTTTCCCATAATTCAATTTAAAAAATAACATTTTTAATTTATGAAATAAAAAACTTGGTATTACCATTTAAAGATCAAAATTTGATTAGAGTTAAAATTATAAAACTAATCCTGTTTAATAGAATAAGGTAAATTTTAACATTTCTAAAAAAAAAAGGAAAATGTTAAATGGTTGTTTCTGTGTATGGATTGAGAATAATATACACTTATGACAATTTAAATTTTTTTCCAAATGAAAAAAACATTTGTATTTGTATTTTAATCTTAAATTCAGTTTTTTGACAAAACATGTACCTATACATGTATATTATAACATTGTAAATATAACAGATGTATACAATAACACTACATACCCTTAGAACAGTCCTGGTTTTTAATAATTCTTTTTTTTCCTCGATAATATGTTGAATTATATTTTGTGGTATAAATGACCATCTTTTTTTCTTCTTAGGTGTCACAATACGACAATCCAATACTTTTAATTCAAATATAGCTGTTGGTGGATTTGAAAATACTGAATCAAATTGTTTTAAACAACTCTTTTGATTTTTCTATTAAAATTTAAAAATTACTATTTTTATTATTAATAAAACAATATACTATATTTTATTTATTATTAATTTATTGAAAATTAATTTGATCTTACCTTATGTCTCTGAGATGATGGTGTTGGCACATGACAAGCAGGAAAAACTTTAATCATAGGGTTAAATATTGTAAACTGATACACCATCATTTGGACATTAGAATTAATTAAAGCATTATACTTATCTTCTATATCTGAACAATTAAAAATTATCATTAAATGCAAAATCATCAATAAATCATCATTTAAATACTACCTAATTGTGAAGATTGTGAAGGAGCAGTAATTAAAAATAAATCATTACTAAATATTAACTTGTATATAAATTCAACTCGATGAATTAAACCTGATGAAATATTCAAAATACTTGGTCCACCAACAAATCGTAATAAACGTTTTTCTTCAGGTCTAAAATATGTATTATTTATATATAAATAGTAAATACTATGATTATTTATATTTTAACAATATGAAGATAAGTATAAGAATAATGTAATCAAAAAATACTTTTACAATCTGAAATTTTAGCTTTTTTCCTTAATTTGAAACAATGAATATTAAACACATAAATATAATTAAAATATATATACATAATAATGTGAATTCCATAATTAAAAACAAAACCCTCAACATTTATTTAATTTTAGATTCTGAGCGGAGCGAGGAATGTATTGATTCTACAATGTTATTTTTTTTTTTTTTTATGTATGAAAACATTTTTTTAGGTAGAAATAATGGTCTGATTATCACACATAGTATATGCTTCGCTTGAAAATGTTGTCTACTTGGTACTTTATTAAGCTCATTTTTCGAATTTCCCAAAAGTTTTTCCTTAAGAAGCGGAAAATTGGAAATTTTTTATACACTTTTTATTATATTTTTTTTTTCGTGATTTCTTATAAGGTTTTAATAGTAGGGACTTGAAAATTTTTTTGAGTACTAACATAGGTTATTTACAAGCGTTGTAAAATTTTGGAATTGAACAGTTAATTATTTGGAAAAATATAGAGCTTTGAACGTTTTCCCAAAAAAAATTAATATTACCTACAATTTTGGGATTTTGGGATTATCTGTTTGAAAATTTTATAGAAGTCCAATACTATATTACTTAATCTTATTACAAAATATTTTGAAAATTGTAACAGGCAAATTTTTTTTATAGGCTTTTTATTATTTTTTTTCTGATCTATGAAAACTTTTTTTTGGGTAGAAATAATGGTCCGATTACCACACAAAGGGAACCTTTCTATACCAAATTTCATCTAGTTGGTACTTTATTCAGTTAATTTTTTGAATTTCCCAAAAGTTTTTCCTTTAGAAGCGGAAAATTGGCAATTTTTTATAGGTTTTTATTATAATGTTTTTTTTGATGTAGAAAACTATTTTTGGGGTAGAAATAATGGTTCCATTACCACAAATAAGGTACCCTTTCTATACCAAATTTCATCTAGTTGGTACTTTATTTAGCTCATTTTTCGAATTTAACAAAAGTTTTTCCTTGAAAAGTGGAAAATCGGCAATTTTTATAGGCTTTTTATTATTTTTTTTTCTGATGTATGAAAAATTTTTTTCAGGTAGAAATAATTATCACAGTGGGGTACCCATTTTATACCGAATTTCATTTAATTGGTACTTTATTTAGCTCATTTTTTGAATTTCCAAAAGTTTTTTCTTAAAAAAGGAATGATAACTCTTTAAATATTGATCATAGAGATTTCAAATTTATTTTGCATATATACATATGTAATTTACATTCGTGGTAAATTTTGAAATGGATTATTAGTATAATATATTGCAATATATTGAGATACGCTCAGAATCGTATTTTCTAATGCAATATAATTGCATTCAAAGCTTAATAATTATAATAAACCACTAATTTCTCCTAGGACCAAAGGGACGAAGGAGGAACGTCCACAATCAGCCTTTCCCACTTTTTAAAATTTCAATAGTAAACAAATTAAAAAATTAATTTGTCATTAAACATATTGTAATATATATATATATATATATAAATCACTGAAATAAATTAAAATTATACTCAAAATAGTGTTAGTGTAATTTATATTTACACAAAGTAATAACTTTCATTTTCATCATTGCAGTTATGCTGGTATGAATTGGACATTAAAGTGAAAATATAGTCAATTGCAAAGGCAGGAGTTTTTTCTAAAAGAATAGTTTCTGCAAAAAAAAAAAAAAATATATTACTTAAATTATATAAATATAGTTATTTAAACAAACAACACATATAATATTTATTTAAAAAAAATATTATAAATCTAATATAATAATGAAAATAAATATAATAGCTTACCACTAAATTTACTTAAATGATAATCAATTAAAAATACATTATCATTATTATGATAAATATTATTATTTTGAAATAATGATTTTGAAAGATATGTATCTTGTGATGATCCCGATAAAAAATAAGTATTCTGAAAAATAATTAATTATATTAAATAAGTTTTATGCAGTGGCGCCAAAATCTATTTTGATGTAGGGCAATTGCTCTACATATAAAAATTGGTGGGTGGGTGGTTGTTAAGTATTAAATATTGTAGTTGTAGTTATTTAAATATTAATAAATGGTGTGTATAATAACTAATAAGTAATAAAAAAATAGATATAAATAAAATAAAAAATAAAAATAAATAAATAACAAACCGTATAACAATCCTGAGCACTACAAGTACAATCTCCCAATGATTCAATGTTAATTTTACTAATGCCAAGTTGTATATTTATCCAATCTGATGGATGAGATACCATTTCAATCAAAGAGCCATTAAAAGTAATTTGTAATAATGACCTATAATCATTTAATTTCTTGGTCGACTTAATCTAAAAAAAAAAAAATTAAATATTTATACAATTTAACTTTAATTGATTTATTTATTTGATATATTTTCAACTATTATCTGGTTACATTTTAATACATTTTATTTTTCAAAAAAATTAATACAATTATTTATTTTAATAAATAAATTATAATATTTTTAAACACTTACTTTAAGAATAAAGAAAAGAGTATCAATATATATTCCAGTGTTTAATGTATGACCACTAATAACAGTTTCAGAACTTAAAGGAACTTCATTAAATTCACTAGCTAAATTAATACTTGGTACCCAACTCCACATCCAATCAACCCAACCATCATTATTAGTTATATTAGATTCTGAAACTAAAAATTAAAATTTAAAAACAATGAATTAAAACACATACTTTAAATTTTTTTATATTTTATATAGACTATTTATTTAAATTAATAATAAGGTTTAGTAATGTAACCTATATAGTAGTTTTACATATTGAGCAATTTACTTGAGCTACAGCTACTAGGACTTCTGTTGTGTTCTTCATCAGTATAATTATTTGCTTCTGAAGCATCAGTCGGATTAAGTTCTAATATCATAGTTAATAATCTTAACAACATTGGTAATTGAGGTTCAGTAAGAATAAAAGCAATTTTTGAACAAAACATATCCATTTGTGTAATATATGGTCGAGCAGAGTGAACAGATCGAAACATACGGCATAAACGGATTGATAATGAACATTTATATAATAGTGGCTCTAAGTATGTCTCTATACAACCTGAAGAATTTCTTCTGTCCAAACAAATGGTCACATCAGATAAATTTATAATTTTTCTTAAAACTAATTGAGATGGTGTTAATTCTGCAAAAAAAAAAAAAAATAATAATAATAATAAACTTGCATTAAAATAATTAGTTATTATTAACCATGTATTTATTTATTTAATTATCAATGCAAAAGATTATACACGAAATATAATAATTTAAAAAATGGAAAATAGTATATACTTTATTAAAAACAATTGATAATTTTGGTAATTATCAGATATTCTATATTTAGGTTAACTTAGATAATGAACTAATTGGATTAGTAAAAATAGTCTTTTGCATAAAACATAATTTTAGGTATAATTAATAATTTTATAAGAGGCATTGGTTATAAGTAGAATCTGAATTGCATATTTTTTTTTGAAAGTATACAGTTTAGTGGGTGTAAGAAATTTTGACGATTTGTTTAACAATGTGTTACGGTCACATTATGCGACCCGAACGGCTGCTCCAATTTTTGCTAAGTAGGCATAAATTCTTAACCGCCGATCCCAGTACGTATGACAAGTGGGGAGACACAATATACAACACGAGAATAATATAAACAAATAAATACGAGAGTCGACTTATTACCGTTATTGCGCGAGGTTTAAATTATAATTTTATACTTAAATTATTTTTATATTTTATTTAAATAATTGTTGTCTGTGCGCATCGTCTCCGCCTGTCATCCAGATTTCCATTGGTCAATCGCTTGGATCCAGATATCAGGTGTATAATTTATATATATATAATTACATAGGTATTTCGTTGCTAAATAAATATATTCCATTGTGTTGCTAAATTGAGAGTTTACTTATTTGAACTGAGATTAAATACGAGCCATGGGAGTCTATGTGGGGCTATATAAATTAAATAGAGAACTTTAGATTTCCTAGTGCAGAGATAGCTTAGCCAACTATATCCTCAGGATTCCACTAGTCAAATCTATCGACGGACGTTCACTAGACGAACAGTACCGTTACAAATGAATGCATAGGAAAAGTTGTAATGCATAAAAATGCAATTTTAGAGATAACATCATATTTGAAGAATTTTGCATATTTAAGCATATTTTATAGACTGTATTGTAAAAAGTAATTTTTTCACTATATTTTTTATTTATTTTTTTAATAAATAAAAAATTTATTTTTATACAAAATATGCATGATTGATAAATCTGTATCTTCATGAACTTTTTTTTTACCTAATAATTAGTTTAATGAATATTGTTTGCTAACTATGTAATTTTTTTTTTTTTTTGACTGAATGATGTTTAGCAAAGGTTACTGAATAAAACGAATTTAAATATTAACCTATATAGTTTTTTTTAATAAATTATATATTATTATATAAATTAAAAATATAAAATAACTAGAAAAAAATATATATTTGCATATAAATGAATATATTTTAGATAAGAGCATATTAGGCGCATATTTGCATATTATTTTAAGCTTTTTTAGTGCATATAAATCCGTACTTTAGTTATGAGTAATAATTAATTTTACTATACATATTATTACAAACTATTATTATTTTCTATATATTATATTAAAATTTAAATAATACATGGTTTGTAGTTCCCAAAGTACTCATGATTTGTACTCAAACTCAACACTTAATTCAATAAATATTTTATTAATATATGACAAAATATCATGTTTTAAATCAAATTAAAAATTAATTAATTTATTAAAAATTTAACTAAATATTTTTATACTAACCAATAATATCAGAAGTCCAGTTTTCATTGCATGAATCTAATGTAATTGACTTAATATTCATAGAAAGTACAATATCATCTTCAATATATTTAAGAATAACATTATTGCATATTATGGAAAGGTTCCCAATAATTTTGTTGATTAAACTTTGGACATAAGATGGAGGTGGTAATTCATCAAAATCAGTACTAGTTCTAAAGCTATAAAAATAATATATTTTTATTACTATTATAATTAATTTTTTATTAAAAAAAAAAATAATAATAATATTATTTGATATTGTTTTTTTATATGGATAAAAATAATAACAACATGTAATATAACCATAGCTAATTTTCTATGTTAGAATAAATATAGTATTTCGATTTAAAGTTAATTAAAATATCATCAATGTCAAATAATAATTTTACAACAACACATCCCAGTTAAATAAAATCTAAAACTTTATAAAATTATAACTTACTTACCTTTTATTGTTTTTTGCTTTCTTTTGTTGGGGAGTCTTTAATTTTAAAACACATTCTAAAAATTAATAAAAATGCATTTTAGATTCACTAACTATTTACAATAAAATAATTTATAAATATTAATTTGATTAAATAAAATGTATAAATTGACAATTAAATATGAACTGATTTTTTTTATTTATAATTAATACCCTTTTATTTTTATAATAATAAGCTAAAACTAATGTTCCGATATTTTAGATTAAAAAAATTTATGAAGTACATATTTTTAAATAAATAAATAGTTAAATACCTGATCATTTTAAATGCACATAACTAGTTTCAAAGTTAAAATATTTAAAAATTTGTAAAAATTTTAGTCTAATATTCATTATAGATAAACTGTAATAAGAATTTGATACATAGATTTGCTATATTATGTGTATGTAGGACTGAGATAATAAATATCCTCATAAAAACAAATTTATTTTATAACGTACACATTAAAAATATGAATATTATGAATATAAAGGCTCATATATATATTTTTTTTTATATTAATACCATATTTAATCAGTGCCAGCACTAGATTTTGCAAGGCTTTTATAGATGAATTATATAGACCTAACTTACAGGGGTCAAACCAAACATTCACTACCACAACTAATTTTTGGCCCCATTTGTTGGCTAAATATTTTACAATTTTTAATTATTAAAATATAGTCTAATAAAGTTTCGATTTTCGTTATACCCTCATCCATTGATGACTGCCAATGAAGGTTTTATTAGATCAATAAAATTCAAGCTCTACTAATCAAAAGGTCTTGGGCTAATCTCTACGCTGGTCTTGTATTTAATAAAAATTATTTTAAGTGGTTTATTTATTTATATGAACATTTAATTAACAATTCTTTTGATAAATTTAAATAAATAATTTTAAGATGAACCAAATGGAATAATTATTTATAAATATAGTAATAATTACTAAAAGTAATTTTATTTTATAAGACTAAAATTAAAATTAATTGTAATGAATCAACAAGTTTCATGTTAATATCACATTACTTATACCTATAGTGTCAATAGTAATTTTAACTGGTTCGGATCCTAATTTTGTCCATGGAACTCGAATTAATAATTGATTTATATGACCACTTAATACCATGAATGGTAAATTTAATTCTTTTTCCAAAACATCCAAGTCTAATTCTAGATTTTGAAATAAACCTTCTCCGTCCCATAACGAAACCTATAATTGAGCAGAATATTTAAAATTATAATTTATTATCAACTTTAAATTTAAAGCTTGGTATATTATATTATACTTGGGCGTCTTGGCGTCTTAAATTTTTTACATATTTTTCAACATAACTTAGTATAATTGATGTAATGTATGATTCAATTCTAAACATTTTATAAAATGTATTTATAAATATAATTTTTTAATTCAAGATTTTGTACGTGTAAATATACTTCTAATTAGTAATTAGTTTAGTTTACTGCAATAACCAATAATGCAAAATAATCTACACGTTTCGTGTACACTGGTAAACAAAACAATTGAATCTTGATAGCTTATCAGCTATTACACCTATTTGCCACACATAGAGTACTATAATCACAGATTATATGAAACATATAATATAAACTGTGGTATAATAACTATAGTATAGATAGCGAATTCCTATATTATTAATATTGTTATCAGTGAGGCATAGAAAAATAAAGCCGCCATTTTGTCCGTTGGCAAAATAATATTTATTATTTTATACTACCCATATATAAATATATATACTACCTACTACTCTAAATTATAAATAAAATGGACATAAATATGCAAGTATTATATTATATTATAAATTAATATTATTTTGTCAATTAAAAAATAAAGACAAATGTGTATTATAAAATTATATTTATTATTGATTATTAAATAATATTAATTTGGTTAATAATAAACGTTTACTGACAATGTTGGGTAATTGTGATTTTGCAAGATGATGCAAACGAACATTTAAGTATTTTTTACAAATTGATGTAACTAAATTGAATTTATAGCTTTCTAAAAATTCATCATCAGAACAGTTTAAGTTTGGAAAAATATTTGAATTATACACATAATTTTTTGTATAAATTATGATTTTGGAACTTAAACCAAATGTCATAGTAGAAACCCCATTTGTTAGATTAGACAATGTAATTTCAACAAACTTAATAATTTTAATAACATTAATGGAACTTCTAATTAATTCACCTCTGTTTTTTACATCTAGTAAAACTAAAAATGAAAATTCATGTGAATAATTATGATTCCATGAAATATGAAATAAACTTTCTGTGTATTAATATCTGCTTAATATTATAAATAACTTAGTGCGGTCGTGATAATAGAATAACCCGCAACTGTCACTACTACCATTGTTTATATTATATAATCAAGATTTTCAAAGAAAATACGATACGTATTGATATACACCGAAAAGTGTTCAAGAAGTTACAGTGGTCAAGGCACAAAATAAGTAAAGTGTATTGAGATTTGAGTGTATCTATAGTTATATATTTAGCCATGAGTCTTATTCTATGGTTTTACATATTAATTAAACTTAGATAATACATATTAGCATTGATTATATACACGGCTGTAGATAGTTCTATCTACAACCCTAATTATATATATTATTTTTTTGTAGTATATACATAGACTTATTATTATTTTATAATTATATATTATTATTATTATATGTCTATGAGAGTATGAGTATGTATAATATTATAATTAATAGGTATGTATTATCTAAGGTCTTAAATATTTCGGTAAATGCTTATCATATAGAATTAGGAATGAAAAGGTTCATTTTCTGACTAAATATAGACCTTTTAAATTTATGCTAAAATGTTTAAAATTACTTGTAAATCTGTAATTTTGAGTTTAACAATTTGAAAATTGTATAAAAGCATAATCATATAATGTATTAGTCGTCATTAACACTCTTAATTCACAACATTCATTAAGCATCTAATTAACTAAACGTGATATACATCTTATAGACTTATAAGTTATAGTATTTTATGCATCAGTAGCGTGCCGAAGATAGCTTTGAATGATGCCTAGGCAACAAGTTTATAAGGGGACGTTAGGTGGTCAAATATACAATTTTAATAATATTTATCGTCTGAAAATAAAATAATATTATGATAAATAGAATACTAGAACAATGTTACAGCTATATAGGCCAAACGCCAAGAAATACACAGCTGCAGTAGCTGTAACGTAACCTAATACATTTTTAAAATAAATTATGTAAAAAAATGGTTTTTGAATAAATTATGAAATCCAGAAATTGTTAAAATAATTTAATTCGTAAATTGTTTGAAATATAATAATATGAATTCATAACCCCCCCCCTCTAAGGGTTTGGCCCTTAGTACACCACTGTATGTGACATGGGTGGTAGGTATAATGATTATAATTTGGCTTCATATAATTTTGAAGCTGGGCACTCCACTGCTATGCATTAAACCTTAGATCATATACATATAATTCATAATATAATTTATCGATAAATACTAATAAATGTCTTAATGTTATAAAGTATTATAAGTATATATTAATATTATATAGTATTTGGTGGTAGGCACCATTTATGTAACTCGGATCCATAGGAGCACATTCAGTATAAAACTTGGGAGCGATAGTTATTTACCCCAAAATGGCTTGTAGGTCCCCTTAGCATGCCTATAGAGCATTGCCCTTATTTAAACACGATATCTATTGCCATTGGCGGATCCAGAAAATTTTGATAGGTGCACATTATTTATTTTTTTGTAAAATTTATTTGTTAATATAAAATATAAAAAAGGGGAAACGTCAATTTTGGATATTCCTCCTTCAGTCCTCGGAGAAATTAGTGGTTTATTATAATTATTAAGATTTGAATGCAATGATATTGCATAAGAAAATACGATTCTGAACGAATCTCAATGTACTAATATATATTATACTGATAATCCATTCCAAATTTTACCACAAGTGTAAATTACATATGGAAATATGTAAAATAAATTTCAAATCCCTACGATCAATATTCAAGGAGTTATCATTTCATGGTAAAAATTGTCACAATTTTCAAAATATTTTGTAAAAAAATTAAGTAGTATATAATTAGACTTTGATAAAATATTCAAACCGTTAAACCAAAAATTGCAGGTATTATTAATTTGTTTGTAAAAATGTTCAAAGATCTATATTATGCCAAATAATTAACTAATCATGAAACGGTCGTGTTGACGACCGTTCATATCTCACCCGTCCACCCCGACGACTTTCAATTTGCTTATTGTGACGGGTCTGCTCGAAACATATGCAAATACCGGTTTACGCTAAAACGGAACGTATCAACGGCGGCGTTGATCGGTGAGCCACCGCGATTGCCGCCAACTCTCTTTCTCGTGGTATGAGAACCAGCGCGTCAATACCGATCCGAACTACTGTCCAGCATAAATAAACTGTAAAGTTGTATTTGTAAAACTATTGTTTTTATTAGTTGTTCTGTTATTATATTTATTCAAATAGTGTTGTTGTTTTTTTCTGTATTAAATTAAATTAATTTAATTTTAAAATTTGCGTTGTGCGTTATTGGTCACCTTTACCTCCACAACAATCAGTTCCAAAATTTTACCACTTGTATATTAACTATATTTGTACTAAAAAAAAATTCAAGTCCCTACAATTAAAACTCAATTTATAATAAAAAAATTTAAATAACGGAAACCGTAATTTTGCCGATTTTCCGCTTCAGAAGGAAAAACTTTTGCGATATTCAAAAAATGAGCTAAAAAAGTACCAACTAGATGAAATTTGGTATGGAAAGGGTATTCTAATTGTGGTCATTGGACCATTATTACTACCCGAAAAATGCTTTATTAGATCAGAAATAAAATAATAAAAGACTTATAAAAAAAATTGTCAGTCACGTTTATCAAAATATTTTGTGAAAAGATAGTATATTATTAGGCTTCTATAAAATTTTCAAACCGTTAAACCAAAAATTGCAGGTAATATTAATTTTACTAACTAATTAGTTGATTATTTGGCACAATATAGATCTATGAACTTTTTTACAAATAAAATTAATATTACCTGCAATTTTTGGTTTAACGGTTTGAAAATTTTACCACACTTGTATATTACTTATGTTTGTACTCAAAAAAATTTCAAGTCCCTAAGATCAAAACTCAATTAGTTATCACGAAAAAAAAATATAAAATTACGGAAATCGTAATTTTGCCATTTTTTGGTAGATTTTCTTTTTTAGGAAGAAATCCGAAAAATGAGCTTAATAAAGTATCAACTAGACACAATTTGCTATCGAAAGCATACTTACTTGTGATAATCGGACAATTATTACTACCCGAAAAAAATGTTTTCATACATAAAAAAAAAAAAAATCTTTGTAGAAACAATAAATTCCTCGCTCCGCTCAGAATCTAAAAATTATTAATATTATAATGTATTTATATAGTAACTTCCTATCTTCTATATAATAAAATATTTTTAAAATATATGAATTTATTTAATTCCTAAATATAAAATTATAAAAATGTAAAGCTATACCAAAATCTGTCGTTTCTCGACAGTGGAGCATAACTAACGTGACCATACGTCCCACTTTGGGCGGGACAGTCCCGCTTTTGAACGATGTGTCCCGCTGTCCCCAACGATCCCAAAAATGTCCTGCTTTAAAAAAAAATGGCGATCTGCATTGCATTTTATCAAATATGATCATGTATTTAATTGTTTCAACAGAAATCAATACTCGTATTCGTATACGATTATACATATTAATTTATATGAAGTATAAAGTATAAGTATTTATAGAAGTATAGAAAAACAGCAGAATAATTTTTTTTTAATATTTTATATTATGATATGCTTAATTCTTAATTCTTAGTAAAATAAACATTATTTAACTCATTTTGAATATGTCTTCTTATTATCTTTTTCATTATATTATACGTAATATTATATTTATATTGTTGGAGTCTTGCGCAAAAACTTAAAAAACCTAATTTGCTTTTTCTATTAAAATTTACAGGCGTCCCGCTTTGAGGGGAAAAAATTATGGTCACGTTAAGCATGACCCCTTCCATAACTGAATATTGTTATAGATTAATATTATATCATTTTAAAATATATGTTTTTTTAAAACATTACAATTTTATTTCTGATGAAAATTTAAATCTATAAATTTGTTTTGTACCATACTCGTCTGTACCAATTTTTAAATCTGCATATTATGGTAGTATGGATGATAATGATTAATGGAAAATTAATAATTACTAATGATGGTTATAACTTGAATTTATTAGTTTATTACAATATAGTTAATAATTGACAATCGTAAATGTATTTTATATTTTAATTAAACATTCTGAGAGGGGTGTGCTAAGAACTTTAGTATTTGCACTAGTGATGTGAGTAAGAAATTTCTTAACAAAATAAATAAATATATATATTTTTTACGTACAACTATTTTGTTTTTATAAATTAGCAACACTGTTATTGTGATATCTTTAATCACATACTTGTAATCATATATTAGCGGGAAAATGTTTATGTTTGTGATTACTGATTAGATAATTCGTTATAGTGTTATACAGCGACACAGCGTCTTAACAATAAGTATTTTAGTAATATTTAACTCTAAAAGTTTAAAATATTATTCAATCTTGTATTCTTGACTTTAGTTGAGTTATTATTATTAAATATGGAATATTCTCATGTCTTTCTTGAAGTTGAAAATAAAATTGAAAAAACATTTTTTTTTTTTAATTTCCCATACATTTGTTTTATTATTTTGAATTTTTGAATAATATTTATTATTTAATTATAAAATAAAATAAATTGTTTTGACTAAATAAGACTAATAATAAAAAATTGAGTCTATGTCTATTTAAAAAAATATATATTGATTATTATTTATTTAAATTAAATTTACTAATACCATTTAAAAATTAGATCAAATTAGGGAATAAAATATTTGTCTCAATTTAAAGATTAATTTTAAATTCTTTAAAGTTAATTAACAAAAAAATTATGTTTGATAAGTTAAATTAAAATTAAATTTTTAAAAAAACATATTTTTGAAATTTCTTCAAAATTAAATTTCTGAAATTTAACATCTCTAATTTGCACTAATGTATCATAGCACAGACTATTTTAGTTTGTGGACCATAATAAAGATATAACTATAGGTGATAAAATGTTTATAAATCACAGACCGAAATATAAATATATAATTTAAAACAAGATGATAAAAGAATTAAATACAACTGTAGTATGTCACCTAGAAAAGAGATGTCATGCTTAGTATATTAATTGGGTTACATATATACTAGTATTTATAATCAATAGTATAATATATTATGTTTTTATATATACTTTATTATATTCATGAGTCATACTAGAGAAAGATTGGGTTATAGTAGTAGTTATAGATAAATGTCCCAACTTTAATTCAATACATTATTATAGGTGGGACCATTGATTATATATTCTATAATCATTGGTTAGCACATACAAATAAAGTACACATAGAACATACTTCTTAATTTAGATAATACAGTCCTCGTGTCCATTTCTGAGGGTTTATAATATATTTGTGAATATATAATATATTACTTTCTAATTTTCTGCATTATTTCTATTTAATAAGTGGTTAATAATTAATTCACTTAGATAGCAGCATGGTGTTTTAACATGACTTGTTCCTGAATTTGATAAAAACATTGATATTATTATGCAACTATTGTGATTAAATTTGGGTATAACTGGTAAAAGACACATAATATTTTAAACCCATGTAAAATAGCATAGAATATAGAATATATTCACTGTTGTAGAAATATAAATAAATAATACTAATATAATTACATACTTTGTGAGCCATAATAAATTGTTCTTTTTACCAGTATTAGCATAATTTTTATATTGAACATACTAATAAAAATAATAATAATATTTATTGTTCAATAGTAGTTATTATAAAAAACTAAATAAATTTATTTAGTTCAAAAACATGAACATATAAATTTTAATTGATAAATGAAACTAATACATTTTAAATCAAAATTGTGTGTTCACTGTTTCCATTTTAGTGTGTGATAATAATAATGTATTTTTATATTTATTTTACATTTGTAGACAAAATATTTAAATAATATTTAGTTTTAAATTTATTGAAATAGGTATTCAAACATTATGTTTTAAAATATAATGCAAATTTACTGTTCATTATTATCATTTAAAAATTGTTAAAAATAAAAGACAAACAATTTATAATATTCTTGATTAAGTACTTTCAAATTCTTCACAGTCAACAGAACTATCTGAAACAAAAAAATTAATTTAAATACAATTACTAATAATAACATATTTTAAATAAAATAATAGAAATGTATATAAATTGAATATAATATTTTATAAGCCAACAACTTAGATTGACAGTAGATTTTCATGTGATCATAACGTCTAGTAAAATTTTCAAACAGCTAACTCATGTTGTTTTAATACTGGAAAAAAAATATATATATTAATAACTGATTGACGAAATTAAATAATATTTTAGGATGCGTACCATAGCACAAATAGAAGCAATCAATATAATTCACAATAATTGATTTATTATAAGTCCTATAGAAAAATATGTAGGATACCAATGTACAATGATGTTTCTCCAAATTTAAATATTGTGAAAGCCTCATTTAGTATTGATATTTCTCCAGAGAAGTTTTTATTGGAGCATAGTGAGAGAGACATAGTAGTAATGTTGAATGTAGATTGACAGATATGTTGAATGAAGGTAGAGAAATATGTTGATAGAAGTAATGTTGATTGTAGATAGGCAGATATGTTGATAGAAGTAATGTTGAATGCAGATAGAGAAATATGTTGATAGAAGTAATGTTGAATGCAGATAGAGAAATATGTTGATAGAAGTAATGTTGAATGCAGATAGAGAAATATGTTGATAGGAGTAATGTTGATTGCAGATACAGATATGTTGATTGAAGATATGTTAATAGAAGTAATTATAGAAGTTGATAGTAGTTGCTGATTAAAAATGTAGATTGAAAGAAAATAATCGAATGAGGCCTTTACAAATGATCAAACAGTTGTGGCCCTATGAAAATGATGCAAGTATAACTCTGCCAACCAGTTTGAAGACTGAACACAGTTAGCTAACCTGCCAAATTCTTGTTGATAGAATTACAAATAACAATGTGACATAAAAAAAAAAATTCTGACCTATAAATATTATTTATTCAAATTAAAGCAATTAATAATAATAATAAACGATTACATTGGTTAAATGATTGGTTGTTCAATAACAAATACATATTTTCTTAATCATTTGTTTGAAAATTTCTTGAATTTATTTTATTTATTTTAAATTTAATCGAACTATATTAATATGAGCAATAAAATAATAATAAAAAAAAAAAAAAAAAAAACATTAGACATAAACATAATATAAAAGTACAGAATTAAATTACTTTTCATAATACTACTAATAATTTATTATTTAATTTTTTTTTTTGTATATTTAACTTCCACAGATTAATAATACCCAATTTTATTTAATTTTAACATAATAGTTTGTTTGTTATATCTTATAAATAATTAATAAAAACTATACTAGGTCAAAAAAATATTTCAAGGTTTTTTTTTCTCAATATAAACTAACCTCTTTTTTAATTACTGCTATTACTATTAGGGGTTCCTTCGTGTTTTGCTTGATTTTTCTTTTTCATGGAACGTAGTGCCTTTTCCCGTAAACGTTGTTCTGATTCATCTCCAGATTTTATATCAGAACCCTAAAATAATTTAAACTGTATAATTATTCAAATAATATGTGTTTATGAAAATTGTTTTTACGCTTTCTTCAGCCTTGCGTTTCTTATGTTTCTTATGCTTCTTATGTTTCTTATGTTTCTTGTGTTTCTTATCCTTCTTCTTTTTTTTGTCATCACCATCACTCTCCTATAAGAATATATATTATTAGTAATATAATTTATTTAAAATAGTAATTATACATACATCTGAACTAGAGCTGGATGATCTTTTTTTACGTTTCTTTTTCTTTTTTGATTCATCATCTTCAGATGAAGTAGAATCTTTAAGTTTTCTTTTTTTTGCTTTAACTTTATCAGAATCCGAACTAGAATCTCGTTTACCTTTTTTTTTAGATTTTTTTAATGATTCATCAGATGAACTAGATTCTTCTTTTTTTTTAATTTTAGATTTATCAGTATCAGATACAGAAGTATCACGTTTTTTAATGGATCTTTTTGATTTATCCGATTTTTCCTAAAATAATTAAAATATATCATTTTTAATTATTAATAGACACATAATATTATTTACAAATTTTATGACAACAGGCACATAAAATAATTAATGATGGAAAAAATTTAAATAATTCTATAGTAATAAAGTAAAGTAAGTTAAAGAAGACGTTATCCACATTGTTGTTAGTAATATATTAAGATAGAAAATCTATATACCACAATTTTAACACAATTTATTTATAAAAAATTGTATCTAGTATCAAATTTGAAAATATAAATTGACAAATATGTTCAAAAGCAAATGTTGTAAAAAGCATTCAATTTTTCTTAATATTTGTATTTTTTAAACAAGATTTAAATATTTAAATAATTACTCTCAGGGACTATTATGTTATATATACAGTAATTGTGAATATTGGGGTATTTTTACCTTTAAAATAAAGCTTAATATTATGAATGTTTTTTGTTAAATACCATACATAATAAATCAAAAAAACATTTTTATGATTAATTTATCAATATAACATTAAAAAGAAGTTGGGTGACCAAAAACTTGCAAATGTATTTTTTATATAAATATGTGGATAAATTATTATAAAAAATTATTTTAAATTTTATAAATTATATTACTAATATCTAATAAGAGTTAAAATATTAATTTGAAATAGTATAAAACAAAAAAAATTTATACTTCCAATTTTTATTTATATTAATAAAAATTAAATAACCAAACAGAATTAATGACCATGATGTTAATCTTGTAAATTAATGTCAGCTAATATCTATTTTAGTACAATACTGCAATAATTTGTAATATTAAGTCTTACTGCTAAAAATAACTCACTTCATCTTTCTTTTTTAGAAGAGGAGATGGTGATTTGCGTCTAGAATTTGATAAATTTCTAAAACAAACATTTAATTTTCAAATATATAATTATTATTTTTAAGACATTTTATTTAAAAATTACTTCTTATCATAGCTATTTTTCTTTTCAGATGAAGGTGATCGAACTCTTGATCTTTGTGGCTGTGAAGTCTTAGAAGATTGTTCATCCCTAACACCCCTAAAAAACAGAAAATTATTATTTGTAAAAATAATTCTCTTAATATATATTTTTAACATACAATCTTTCTTTTATTGATTTACGTTCTGGTTTTTCTTCAATTTTTTTAAAGGGTGATGGGGTTCTGGATAAACTTTCTTGAGAAATCTGTTATCATTTGAACACAGTATAGTAAATTTCAAAATAAAATATACAATAACAATAAATAATTAATAATAACAAAAACTATTATTTTAATTACCTTAGATTTAGAAGTGTTATCTTTTTTTATAGGAGAAACTGTTCTAGAATCCTTAGTTATACTCTCCTTGCTACGTGATTTTCCACTTGGTCTTCTCTAAAATTTAAACAACTTATTAATATATTAGAAAAATTACAAAAAGAAACTTCCTCAAAATTATTTTGAGTTATTTCCCCTAGCTATTCTAAACATTTAATCTAAAAATCTAACATGATAGATTATGGGTTATGATGATAGATATCATCATCACATAAGTTATGTTTAGATAGAAAAATATATAAATCTAAAAATACATAGCGAAAAAATTAAAATCTAACATACTTTAGATTTTGAACGGGATCTTGAGCGTTTGCTACCAGATCTTGATTTTCTTTCTGGACTTCTAGATTTTCTATTTAATATATATATATATTTATCATATTATTAAAAATTATACTAAAAACTATATATAGACTACCTTCGCCTGGGTGATGATTTTTCTTCCCTTTCTCTTTGCCTGCGTCTATCACGTTCACGTTCTCTTTCACGAATAACTCTTTCTCTATCTCTACGCTCACGTTCACGATCACGACGATTACGTTCTCTTTCTCTTGCTCTTTCCCTTTCTCTATCTCTATAATAGCGATCACGACTTTTCTCACGGTAGCGGTTGCGACTAAATCCTCGTCTGGTTGGACGTCTTGATCTAGAAGATGAACGATCACGCCGATCCTAAAAATAGTTTAAATTAAAATTTATGAGAATATTATTATTCATTAAAATCTGTCTGGACTAAAATTTATATTAAAATGATTACATATTTTTATTAAATTATAAAAAAATAGTTTTATTTAATTAAAACATATAAAGTAATTTTTAAAATTTATTGGTGATAAATATTACCCTTCTATCTGAAGATTTTTCTTTGTCTGAATCACTTGCTGAAGAGTCATCTTTGTTTGTTCGGTATTGTCTTTTTTTTTGGATACTGTTTTCTTTTTTATGAATTTCAAAGTTATCTTTTTTACGATCTACAAAAATATATTCATTAATATTAAATTCTGAATGAAGCAAAAAATGTATTGGTTACAATGATGTAATTTTTTTATGTCTATGGGCAAATTTTTGAGTAGAAGTAAAGGTTCAATTACCACAAATAGGGTATACATTCGATTAAGAATTTTCTGTAGTTGGTATTTTATTTAAAATTTCTGAAGTCTTTCTACGGGAAAAAAATACTGCTGAAAAACTTAATAGAAATGTTAAAGAACTCGATTTTAAATATTTTAGGAAAACTAATGCAGTTTTGAATGTAGGGACTTTTTTTAAACATTAACATATAAAAAACTGTTACATTGATTATATGATTAAATATAGAACTTTGAAATTATTTTATCAATAATAATTTATAATTTTGGGTTTGAGGGTTTGAAAATTTAATAGGAGCATAATCATTTAATTATTGTGTAATTTAAGTAAGAAATTACTTATCCAATTTTTATAAATCAACAGTGCCAATTTTCATTTAATAAGCATTTTAATTTGGAATTTTGAGTTATATCAAAAAAGTATAATATTTATATATACATTTTTGTATATTTTATGGCATAAATATTTTGATTTTAAGTACACAAGGCTGAAAATTTGGTAAAACATACTCTTAAATAAGCATATAAAAAAAGTGAGAAAGTAGATTTTGGACATTTCTCCTTAGTCCCTTTGGTCCTCGGAGAAATTAGTAGTTTATTATAATAATGATTTGAATTTATAATGATATTGCATTCGAAAATACATATATATAAGTAATACTCTGTAAGATATACAATGTTATACTGATAATTTGTTCAAAATTTAACCACATATGTAGAATATCTATGGAAATACTTTAAAAAGTTTTTAAATCTCTACACTCATTGTATTATTTATAAAAAATTTTAAAATCAAGCTTGTCAAAATCATAGTTTTCATGAATTTCAGTTCTTCAACCAGGTTTTAGTAGTATTTTACCAGTTAAAGCAATTAGAAAAATGAAATATGAAAAGTACCAAGTAGATACAATTATCTATCAAAAGCATACTCTATTTATGGTAATCAAACCATTATTTCTACTCCAAAAAATGTTTTCAGACAAAAAAAAAAATTGAAGTCTTAGTAAAATCAATACATTCTTTGCTTCGCTTAAATCTAAAATTTTGAAAATAGAAAGGTCCATTTTAATGTGTATGCTTTCGGTAAAAATTGTTGACTGGTTTGTTATTTAGGTCATTCTGTGAAATTCCCAATATTTTTCTATTAGGCAAAATCACTAATAATTGCTGAAAAGTATGATACGTGTAATATAAATTTTTATCACACTTGAATTTCATTATATTATTTTCTAACTAAATGTAATTTGATAAATACAATTTTGTAATATCATTGCATTCAAATTTTAATTATACTTATAACATAATAAAATTTCACCACTCATTTCTCAGAAAAGTGAGATTTTTTTCATTGGCAACACAAGTTATTTTTTAGAAAATAGAAATACCAGGACTCGGTGAAGAATTTGATGATGAAGAACTATGACTTGATGAAGAAGAATGATGTCGTTTTTTCTCACGATGTCTGATAGAATCTCTGGATGATGATCGTTCTTTCGGTTTAGATTTATTATTTGTTTCAACAATTTTGTTATTAACTGGAGATGCCCTGAAATATAAATTTATAATTTTAAGACTAAAAGTTAACAAATAATGCAACTTATGTATTAGTAAATATTTTCAAATAATAGATATTGATGTTAATTCATTAGTTTGAATTAATATTATTTCAAAATAAATATATATATTTTCAAGAATTTAAATTTGGTAAAATTACAAAGGTAACTGTTTTAAATGGAATTTTGTTAACAAAAATATAGAAGGAAATAATTATTTGTTTTATATATACAGAGGATGAGTCTTGAGGATTTGACAAATGAAATAACTCTGGTTCTACATTATATTTGTTTATAATTATTATAATACCATATCAATACAATTAGGGTATATTAATTTTTAACTTTGTTTCTAAATAAAAAAGTGGGAACGTCAATTTAGGATGTTCCTCCTTCGTCCCATCGGTCTGGTCCTTAGAGAAATTAGTGGTTTATTATAATTATTAAGATTTGAATGCAATTATATTGCATTAGAAAATATGATTCTGAGCGAATATCAATATATTTAAATATATTATACGGATAATCCATTGCAAAATTTTACGAGTGTAAATCACACATGTAAATATGCAAAATAAATTTCAAATCTCTATGATCAATATTCAAGGAATTATCATTTTATGATAAAAATTGTCAGTCACGATTTTCAAAATATTTTGTAAATAGATTAAATAGTATATGAGTAGGCTTCTATAAAAAATTTATACCTTTAAACCAAAAACTGCTGGTAATATTAAATATTTTTGGAAACAATTCAAAGCTCTGTAATTAGCCAAAAAATCAACCAATCCGTTTCAAAATTTTATTTTACTAACCATAAATATTACCTTTTTCCCAATTAATAATCAAAAAATAAAAAAAATTTAAAAATAGCGGAAACCGTAATTTTACCAATTTTCCGCTTCTCAAGGTAAAACTTTTGGGAAATTCGAAAAATCAGATTTATAAAGTACCAAAAGGACACGATTTGCTACCCAAAGCATACCCCACTGTGATAATCGGTCTAGTACGCTACGAACTGTTATACAGGCTGCTCCCGGTCGTATGTGTACCGTATGTCACGGTTTTTCTATTTTTTTCGACTTCGAAGAAAATCTTTTCCATGGTGGACGGACGCTGGATTTTTAACAATTAATGTTTTTTGTTCCCAATATTTGGCGGCTGGATATGAAGGACACTGGATCGTAATTTGTAAATGTCAATTTTTATCATTGTTTTAAAACCATTTTGTAATCAGAAATTTTAGAATATTAATACAATCATTTAATTAATAATATTATTTTGGTTAAGAGTTTAATTTTTAAGTTCGCGAGTGTGTTGCCCATACCAGGCGATTTCGTTTTAAGACGAGCGACATACTAACATTTATAATCGGCTGATATTCTACCCGAAAAAATGTTTTCCTACATAAAAAAAAACATCTTTGTAGAAACAATACATGCCTCACTCTGCTTAGAATCTAAAATTAAAATAATAATTTTTTAATTCAAAATAACCATTTTTTAGATTTGTATTTAAATACAAATTTTAATGATAAATTAATATTTTATCATTATTTAAAATATAAATGCTTACTGATTAGTGAATAGTAAGACTAGTCATATCTAAAATATTAATTTTCATTATTTTCAAAAAATCATTAAAAATAAATGAAAACACCTCAAGAAGAAATTTTAGTGTCAAAATTTGATTAAAAAAACAAAATGACTATTTTGAATTAAAAAAATGTTTTTTTTATTTAGAAACAAAAATAAAAATTAATAAACCCTAATCTTAGCATAGGGATATAATAATTTTAAAAAAAATTTAAGCAAATATAGCGTAGAACCAGAGTATTACATTTGTCATATTCTCGAAACTCGATGTATTTATGAATGTTTGAATTTTAATAATCAGACAATTGTATTACAAACATTAAGGATAGTATAAGAACAAGTTCAAGTTAAGAACCATAGTCTGAGGTTTATACCAATGACGGACAGTCGTACGCTGTGCCTATATACAGAAGTATGACAAAATCACAACATGATTCAAAGTATATAATGCATTTTAAGTTATTTTTCACATCACTTGTCAATGATAGACTAACACCTTCTTATCAAGTACATTGTTTGAGACCGTGCTTATAGTAAAGCTACACCCCTACTCAGTAGTCAGCTGCAGACTATGTTTCTCAACTTCTACAAACTATAAAGTGTATGTAATACTACTTATCACTTATACTGTGGCCCACGAAACAACGACCTAAAAAATTTGTCTGTCATTGTACATCTGTTACTACCTAATCGATAATAAACCATCAATTAACCTAACAGTATTATTATTGTATAATTCTCGAACGGTTTTGTCTATTATTATTTTTATTATTTTGCTATTTTTGAAAGATGATACATTATTAAGGACAAAGGTCCGTAAAACAAGAACTTACAACTATCACTAATTGGAAAATGGCTTCAATAATTTATTGCCTGAATTTTAAAGGTGTTATTAAGTTAGTTATTGAAAAACTAATGGTTAAATATAAATATAAATAACATAATATTTTGTTATAATTAAGTTTTGTTTTGTTTTTTTGCTTCTTGGTCTATGATGTACTTGTTTATTTTTATAAAAGTTCATATTTAACCATTAGTTTTTCAATAACTAATTGAAATTAACAATTCCATAATAGAAAGTAAAAAACAACAACACTTCTTTTAAATGACATACAAGTTACTAAATGCTAATATACGAGTGACCATTACCATGACAAATGGTCTGATTTTATTAAATACCCTATTACAGAAGAAAATTAATTATAACAGATAACTTTGTTATCGAAAAAATATTGGAGGAAAATGAAAATTCATAGTCTATTTTAACAATAACTGGAGAAACGACTTCCAATTCAGATACTGATCAATTATGTTTTAATAAAAATAACTTAAATAAATTATATTGTGTATTAATAAATTAATTGTGTTAAATCTTTTTTAAAAATAGCAGTTTTTTTTTTACTCACTAAAATTATATTTTTATCAATTAGTTGCTAATGTTGTTAGCTATGTTTTTTGTTTTGTATTCCTAACATGATTGTAAGTTAATCAAAATTATAGATGTTAATATATGTTTTTAATTGAAAAAAATATCTGTATATACAATTATTATAGACATGCAATGACGATCATGTGTATTGTCTGCAACACATTGCAAAGGTCACTAAACGTTACTTGTTTATTATTTACATTTAATGCACGCACTGTATATACTCCGTTTAGTAGCAGTGGTGGGAGAAACGAGTTTCATTGAACTTATTATTGATGCGCAAGACAAGTCGTTTTCTCTTTGGCCAAAGTATAGATGAAGTTAACTTTATAAAATTAAAAAAATTAAGATTTACGCACGAGGTTCTTGAATTTGATTTTTCTTCAATTAAAGACATATCATTTTTTGGAGAAGAGCTTTGACTTTTAATTTTTCTAGTTGGTGAATTATGTCCATTACTAACTGGTTTGCCTTTTGACTTTGACCGGGAACTAGAAATTTATAATTATTTAAAATATAAAATATTAATATATACAAAAATAAAAATTTGAACCGAATTGTAATAATGATCATTAAAAATCGATGAACATTATGGGTGCATGAAAAAGAGTTTAAGTCAAAATTTTATAAAATATGAGTTATTTACACTAACAAATTTAAAATTAAGAACTATTGCTTATGTCTTATAGTTTATGTCACATATATTATGTATTAGTTGAGTGATTACAGGATGTTATATTCGAAACCTCATTTCTTGTATCCTGGTTGACTTATTCCCTTTTACATGCATACCCACAAATTAATATAATGGTTAGTTTAGTTTAACAGTAAGAAATAATAATAATAAAAATGTAAGTTATAAACTGCAATTAAATCTAATAGTTTATTTTAAGTTTAAAAAATATATACAACTATATGAGCACTTACTCTCTTTTTGAATGTTTATCTCGAAGTCTATCTGAATCGTGATCCTTATCTTTATATTTATCTTTTTCTCTTTCCTTATCTCGCTTATCACGATGACGATCTCTTGATCTGCTATGTCGATCTCGAGTATGTGATCTACTACGACTTTTCCTTCTAATTAAATAAGTTTTTTTTTAAGTACTAAATTAATTAATGCATTAATATATACATTGTAGTGACAAACATGATTTCCAATATAATATAGTAAGGGTAATGAAAAATAAAATAAGGGTATGAAAGGGACAAATTTTTGTTGGTCAATTGGTATATAAAATAAAAGAAACAAAATGTTCAATATATCAATAAAATGAATAAACACCAGTTAGGAATCTTTAATCAATTGAAGATATTGAAGATTAACAGCCATTAACATGCAACAATCACAATTCTTGTTTTAAGAGTTGTACCCAAGTAACTTTTTTTGAATGGTTTTCATGGAAATAACAACTTTAAACATTACCTTTCTCGTTCTTTCTTTCTTTCTTTTTCTCTATCTTCTTTGTCTTTTTCAAACTTCTTAATCATATCACCAACACGTTCTTGATCTTCCTATAATTTATAATATTACATTAATCTACAATAAAAAAATTAATTTTATATGACATACATCAATAGACAAAAAATTGACTAATTGAATGCTAAAAGGTTATAAAATATAAATTAATAATTTATTAGTACAATATTATAATTAATAAAATTGTTAATAACTAGACATTATTATATAAGAAAATAATCATAAAATTAAGTATCTACCATTTTCTTTTTTAATTCTTCTTTCTTTTGCTCTATAAATTTAGGAGGAATACCAGATGGAGATTCTTGTGCAGACAAAAGTAATTCCCACAAGTCAGTCATAAATACACGAGCATTTTTGCCATTTAAGAAACCAGTAAGATTAATTTGCATTTTTCTTGGATCTGGACACTAAAAAATTATTTTAAAAAAACGTAAAAAAGCTATATTAGTAAACAGATTTCATACTGTATTTGATAAAATTTATAAATATTTATCAATTCCAATTTTTTTTTTTTTTGCAAATTTACTTGAATAACGAATAGAATTTACATTTATATATTTTTGTTGTACATCTTAATCCAAATTTAGATTTTGAATAATTATTACTAGTTTTTTAATTTTTTAAAGCGCATATAGGACAATATAATATAATATAATAAACATAATCAAAATGTGATGTGAAATTATTATAAATATGTAATACTATTACTAAAAGAAATTTACTACAACGAATTGTATTTAACAAAAATTTGTTTTTTTTTTTAAGTTGTTTAAACTTTATTTTTTAATTTATAATGATTTTATAGTTTGGTTTGAGTTTGATGCAATTACAAAATAGTTTAGTTGAAAAATAATGGTTTGTAACATCATTAACAAATAGAAAATAATAATGTAAAATAAAATATTAATTGTATTAATTTTGTTTGAACCAATCTATAAATATATTTAAGTAATATTACATAAATTAGGTTTCTTATATTTCTAAATATATTTTTAACAATTTTATATTATATAAAAGAGTAATTTGTATAAATTTAATTTCAAAAGACTTAACCGAGTTCTTTATTTGTTGAATAAGAATGGATATATTTCTCAATTATATTGTTTAAGGTCAGATAGATTCCCCTTGTTTTTTTAGTAATTTTATGTATACTGCTTTACTACGAAAAAATGCCGCAAGTTTCTTCATGTTATTTTAAGGAAAATATATTTTTGGTTGTTCTATTTTTATAATTATAATTTTTTTATAGGATAATATACTTGATTAATTAAATTTAATAATTCAATATTATTTTCTACTAGTTTTTCATCAAGATATATTGATTTCAATATTTATGTTAAGTATGATAATAATTATTTCCAATTGTTTACTTAGCAAAAATGCCGTAATTCCGATAATGGCATTTTATCTAGCATACCAATATGTATCGATCAATAATGATTGAAAAAAAGGTCATAAAATATTATATTATTATATTAAAATTTTGTTATAATTAATAAAAGAATCTCATAATTTATAGGTAATCAATAATTATAATTTAGTAACATACAGGTATACTGAATGCCATTATTTTAAAATATGTATCCAGTAACTTAATAGTTATTTTTGATAATTTAATTAAATATGTGTGTATGAGAGCAAATAGTAAAAAATAGCAAAAGTATGACAGCAAATTCCTATCATTATCTTTAAAAATAAATTATAAGATATGATATAATGACGCCGAGTTTCCTAATCAATAATGCTGCAAATGTATATTATGAGCAAGTGTTAAGTATAAATGCATATAAACAAACATTATATTTATGCATTAAATGCAATAAACATATGGAAAAAAAGAATACGTCAATCTTTGTGATTATTACATTTTTACAATGCATTGACTAATTTATAATTACTTCCAATTACGGCATTTTTACTTATGAAAATTAATAATAATACCCATAAAATATTGTCATCTCATGTGATGTTTTTTATTAGTAGGGCAGTAGTATAACATGTTTTATTTTAAATATTATATATGTTAAATTACAATATCAATATGTAAGATTTGAGCATACAATGGCCATGTATTGTTAGTAAATATGAATATTTGTTGTGAAAGATATAAAATATGGTTATTAGGTAATATGCATATATTATGCTAATGGTGATCATTATGAAACTTAACAATTCAATGAACAAATTATAACTCAAATTAAGGCTATAGGAATATTGCTTATTTGTCTTAAAATACCTCGTTTTTGATAATATCTTATTTTAAAGAAAAAATAAGTCTTGTATCTCCTTTTAAAAACTTTTAATTTTAAAAATGGGAGATTGTGACCAAAGAATTAGTTGGAGAATTATTTTTACTCAAATGTTTTTATACATAACTATAAAAGTAAAACAAATACAATTCTTGCAATGCTTAGAACCTAATATTTGATATTGATTTTAACACAATGTGACATTCAATACAATATATTTTAATTACATACAGTATCTGCTTCAAGCTGATTGTTCACAAATTCTTCTACAACATCATCTTCCATTCCCAGTAATTCTGTTATTCTTTTGCCAATCCAAGGTTTGATAGTGTCTAATTTAACTTTCTTCATATCAACCTAAAATACATGCACATAATATATATTATATCAATATAATTTTTTTGAATACCTTTAATTTAATATAAACATTTAAATGCACATAATGTATTTATAATAATTACAATACCTTAGCATTTAAAGATTCACTAAATTTCATTTGTTTCAACAGTTTTTTTTCTTTGTCACTAAATCTAGTATCCTGATCAGCACTAGTACCCTATAAATTAAATTATTATTATCGAATTTGTTTTGAATAATTTATAAATATTATATATCTACATTGTTATTTATTTAAATTATTATAATTTTTTATAAAAAAAAAAAAAACAAAAACAAAAAAATTATTCACAAATAGTATTTGACATTTAACTTACTGTGTACATCTTGCTTGCGGCTTCTAAGTGTTAGGGTATTAACTATTAAAAAATTCTGAAATACGCTCAATAGTCAATACATATTACTATTTACTAAACGCAAATAGAACTAACTGTAATGTTGTATTCAATATTCACAAACTTTCATAAAAACCATATAATGGATTTTATTACAAGAGAAAATACAACAGTCGGTAATTTAATAGTCAACATCAAGACGTTCAACGTTCATCGAACAATTCGTATTTTCATAAAATGTAAATAACTAAATGGTAAATTATATTACTTCCTAATTCTAAGTAGGAGTCAAGCCGAAAAGCCATTAGCCATGAGTGTTGTATTCAATTTTTCATGGAAAAACAAATCTGTTGTATCTAAATTCATAGTCGTGTCCATACCTTTTATTAAATTAAGTACTTGACAATATTAAATTTATACCATAAAATGTAATACTACAAAGCGACTACACTGTAATGGATAATAAAATTACGAATGGGCATGATAGTCTATAATATAGACAAACTATATCAGACTTATAATTTATTTTATTATGTTAAATTGTAAATATATTATAAGTCTAAGGACTATATAGTTTACGTGTATATGGATCATGATAGTCTATAATGTATATGGATCATTATGGGGGGGAATACAGTACGACCACAGATTAAATAAAACAATGATTTAAATCGTGTATATAGTATTTCCAAAAAAATGATAAGAAATTCTTATTATTGGATTCTTATCTTTGGAAGTACTGTATTCCCCCCCCCACACGTAGAAACTAGTGCCTGACACGAGCAGAATACAGCCATCAGCCATATAATATAATATATTCTATGCATATGTGTTTTTATTTTATATTTATAAATATATATTTAGCCATGATTATACTTATCTATGGTCATAGAATATAATTATATTCTAGGTATGAACCATGGCTAAATATATAGGTATATCAGCAACTTTGTAAAATGTTGTAATAGCTTGCGCATGTATTATTATTCCATGATATTTCATGAAAGAGAATCTCAGCTGGCAGTGATCCGTAGAGTAGATTATTATTTTTTCCTGCTGAAATCATGTGAAATATTTAATTTCATTATTCATTATTTGTTATGATAATAATTGATAATGAATTCACTGCCAGTGGCCGCCATGACACCTGCGTATCACAAAGCTGCTGACATACCTATATATTTAGCCATAGTATGGACTATGGAGCTACATAATATGCGATATCTATGCCCTGAGGTATGAATTAATAAATAATGAATCTAAAATATTGTTCCCTGCAAAGATCCATTTGTTATTTTAATCACAGATTATATGTGTTTTAATGGTGAATGCTATTTCTATATATTCTGTATACAGTGATGCTATCATGTACTTGTTCTATGACTCATGATTTCATAAGATATGCAACGTGAAGAATAATGCTAATTTTTAAGATCTAAAGACATATTGTAAAGTTAAAATTAAGATAAATTATATTTGAATATTTATTGATCATTATATCAATAGTATTTTTGTACATAGTATTATCATCAAATACATAGCCCTTTTTTAGATTTTACTATACAATTTTTATTGGAATATAAATTTAATTTTAAATTAGCATCTTTTATTTATTAGGTCAGCATATTTACTTTGTTACTTTATTACACAAATAATAAATATAATAATAGGTAAATAGGAATGGTTTAAATACCCATATATCATATATTATTTACATTGAAATAAAATTCAGTCATTCAGGTAATTTGTATTATTTTATATTAGAACTATGTGATAAATAGTAATAAGAAAATGTAATTAATTGTTTAGAAATTCATTATGGAAACAAACAATATATTCACTTCATTAATTAAAAATTTAAACAATGGACAAGTAGATGAAATAAGTGATAATAATATCATTAAATCATTAAAGGAATTAGCTGAAATTAATCCAAAATGTAAGTAATCTAACTCATAAATACACTAATATATTTATCCAGATAAATTTACTTGCAATTGTAATTGTAATTTACTAATACAAATATAAACTTGCTGTGTTTTTCTATATATTAATATAGTATCATAATACAAACAGCTTCCTTGTAGTGTTAACTAATTAAATCTTAATTCTCAATTATTTTAAAATTCATTTTTTTTTTATAACATTATATTATATTAATAAAAAAATATAGTATTTAATTGAATATAGCTTTATGTCAGATAATATTTTTGAGATTTAAAGAACATTTAAATTGATAGAGAATGAAGTTAATTCCTTTAATTTTTTTTTTTTTTTTGATTTTCTCAGATCTCCTTTCCAATTCTAATGACACACCAGAATTTCTTTCTATCATCAATTTTAGAGTTCCCTCTTTAAGCAAATTATGAAGCACATTTCAATATTTATAACACATCTAGTAATTTTTACTACTATAAAGACCAAGCCATACCTACTTGTCGAAAGTGATCAAAATATATTACAAAAATTATGGGAATTACATACGTTTATAATGTTATTTTTAATGATTTATATAATGTAAAGGATAAAATATCTAATAGAAATTTTTTTTAGGTTTATGTGAAGATGATTATGGTATATTAATAAAATGCTTGCCTTTGACACCCAATACCTACAACAATTTAGTATTAGCTGCTGGATATAATGTAATTGCTTCATTATGTTCAGATGACATTGCTAGACATTATTTTGGTGAACAAATAACAATACGTACTGTGAATATATTAAAATCACTTTTGAATTGTAAGATTAAAAAAATATATTTTCAAGAATGTTTACTTCAAGTATGTCGTGCTATTGGAAATCTATGTTATTATCATGGTAAATAATTATTTTCATTCTTTAATATTGCTTATAAAACCAAAAATTTTAATGTTATTGAATGATCTGACAATTGCTATAATTTTCAATAAAGACAATTCATTATTTTCTTCTATTGTTTATTTATCTATGAGCTAAGATTTTAGTACTTTTAATTTAATTATTTTCTTTCTTTTTAAAAAATTGTTTAATGTTACTGAATGATCTGACAATTGCTATAACTTTCAACAAAGGCAATTAATTTTTTTTAATTGTTTTTTTTTATTTATTAGCTACAATTTTAGTACTTTTAATTTTATTATTTTCTTTTTAAAAGTTTGATGGTAAATAGTAATAATAATTATTATTATTTTTAATATAGAGTAATAATTATCAACAATCTTTAAATAAATAACCAAATTGTAATTTATGTATTTACTACCAATTTCTAATATTCAGATCTAAAAATGTTTTTTTCATTTATACATTTTTTTTAGATACCATATTTGTAGCTACGAAATTAATTGAAAGTGATATCATTTTTCAGATCTTTGAAAGACACTGTATGTATAATATTATATTTATTTATTAAAAATTCTACATTGTTAATATAAGTATTTGACTAATAACATATTATCCTTGCATAATTTAAGTTTGAAATCATTCATATTAATATTTTTAATAAAAAAAAAAATATTTGCAATATTTTCTAATACAATTGAAAATGTTTATTTTACTTAAATTATTTTTAGAACAAAATACCAAAATTGCATTAAAAGAAGGATGTCTTTTAATTACAATGGAAATTTTAAAAACCAACACTGATGAAAATCTTCAGCCTGTCGTCATTGGATTGTTATTAAATTTAACTCATCTAGATGATTACAATTATAAGGTACACAATAATAATACAATTATATTATTTTTATATAATTTTTTTTTTTTTTAAGTTTCCAGAAAATATTATTGAAGAATTGAATTTATTGGGATTTCAATATATGAAATACAGTAGTATTAAATATAAAGTTTTTATAAATTTACTATTGGTAATGATTAATATTGTAAGAAAATCCTCAAATAAAAGTAAAATAATAGTTTATGAAAAATGCTTTTTTGTTGATTGTTTATTGGAAAAATATGATATGCATTTCGATATTGCATCCATCTGTGTCAAATTCATAAAACAAGTGTCTAAAACTTATAGTAATAAAATAAAATATGTAATTTATATTTACAAATCTTATGAACAATATTAAATATGACTATTAAATTTAAAATATTTTTAGATAATTATAATTGGATATTAAATGGAAAACATAAAATTTTAGTTCAAATACTAAATAAATATGAAGAAAGTCAAAAAGAAGTTGAAAAATTAATCGTAAAAAAAATTTGTGACATCATAACATTACTTTCTAATGATGGTAATAATATCTAATATTATAGTACTATATTTTAACAAAATCACAACAACACAGAATTTAAATTGTTATGTTTAGATTGAACTTAGAGCATATTATCTATTAGCAAATATAAAGAGAATGTTATATCCGTTTTGTAAAATATTCTTTGACAGGAAAATTTCAGCGAGTTAATAATAAAATATGAAACTTAATACACTATAACTTTTTTGTCAAATTGTATTTTACAAAATGGATATGACATTCCTTTAAACATATGCTCCTCTTTAAATTTGTTAATAGATGTTTATTTTCTAGGTTCAACCTAAACATCACAATTTTAATTCTGTGATTTTATGATTATCCCCATTAGATAGGCAGAGATAGAATATGTGGGTTTAAATATTTGTATATGCTATTTTTATAAAATGCAATTTTAAATTATGAATTACAAATAAAATTGATCATATTTATTGTATATTTATTAGTTCATTACATGGTTTTGTATTTAATAAATAATATTATAATTTATTGATAATGTCAGAACTATTATGTATTTTAGATAATAGTTTAATCTACAATTATTAATTATTATTAAAATGAACAAATAAAACTACTCTATACTATCATGACCAAAACTGGTAATTCTATTGTGGCAAAGCCAACTATCCAATTAACTGCATTTAATGAAAAAGAGTATTGTATAAAAACTCACTTTTCCCTCAGTTATTTTTTTTTTTTTGTGGTATAATTGATTTCAAATAATGGTAGATCTTTATCCATCATTAGTCTTAGTTAGTAACAACATTAATTCATTTCAATATGTGATTTAGCAGTTTAATGATATATACTATAACAATAACTAATACATACTTTTGTGTATTTTTAATGTAAATATTTTATTATTTTAGATGGTTCTACTTGCAATAATAAACAACTTGAAGTTTTATATTTAGTAGAATGGCTACTCTTAAAAGTGCATTCTAATAATTCATATGTTAAATTGTCATCTGTAAGATCCTTAGGAAACTTTAGTAGATTTCGTAAGTGCATATTTATTTTAAGTTACAATTAATATATTATTTAATTTTGTATAAATTTAGAATATGAATCAAATAATACTGTTGAAAATCCAGCTAAAATTATAATAAAACATATGGCATGGTTTATAAACACTTTAGAAAAATCAATTAAGGATAACAATACACTTATGGAAGTGTCTATACTGTGTTTGTTTAAGTAAGTTTTAAACTTTTTTTATTGGCTTTGTTTTAATTAATGTAATAATTTTCAGAAATCTTCTATATGTTACAAACTTTGAGTCTATGGATGAAAATGATAAAGACAATTTGATCAAAACCACTATTAAAGTTCTAGACCATACTAAATATAATCCAATTGTTTTAAAAAGCTTTGACATAATACAATGTATTATAAAAAAAGGTAAACATATTAAATTGATAAAACAGTTTTCTTTATTCCAAATGTATATAAAAGGGAAGAGTCAGACATCAGTTTCGGCATAACTTTAACCTTGAATTGCCTTTTGGGTTTTAAGTAAACAAAGTCTGTGCTAAATTTATTTGATATTTAATATATAAATGTATTTATTTTTCAAATATTTATATTATAAAGTAATAAATATATAATTTGTATTCTGTATGTTGTTCCATTATATTTAAAATTTGTTAATGTGGATTGTAGTTAATACTGGTTACAAATATTAATATCAAATTATCATTTCTTGAATTCATTTACCAATATTTGTATAGTGATAAGTAAAACTATGTAAATTAAATTATGTAGAAACCGGAAATTTAGGATGTTTGAAGATTAGACTTATAGTTTTTACATAATATTTTTTTTAATTGGTCTGTTAAATTATTTATTTCAATAAATCATAAAATATAAATCAAAACAAAGGTTTTATTTATTGCAAATTAAAAATAAATTTATTTTGTTTAGAATTTACTTAGTACTTATATATGTCGTAGGTCATATGGAAAATTAGTCTTTTTGCAAAAAGAATAAGCTTTTTGCAATGGGGTAGCCTATTTGCAAACTATTTTTTTTTTTTCCAAAAAGCCTACTTTTTTCAGATTTATTGCATACAGAATAACAGCAATTGAGTCTTTTAAGAATTGCAATTATTATTACTACTATTATATAATTATAACCATTTTACTCATTTTATTTAAAGGATAATTTATTACTTGTAAAAAAAAAAAGGAACAATAGAATTATTATAACATATAAACTGAATAAGTATGTTACCTATTATATAGTATTATATTTATTTTATAAACTATATCAATGGTGTATTTATAAAAACCCGATACTACATTCACATTTACATTAATACATTTCAATCAGCTATTTTAAAAATTTACGTAGATAGTTAGAAAAAACTAACAAAAATGATAATAATATATGTGACTGTATAAAAAACAATTATAAATTATCTATTATAAACAAAGTGTGACACATGTATAAAAAAAAAAAGAAAGAGTAGACATTTTTGAAGGATAAAAAAATTGTAGAAAAAATGATACGAGCTAGCAATAAGAAATTAGTTATAATTGAAGTTGGAAGTTATGTTTTAGTCAATATTTCAAAAATAGATCATGGATCATTAGATATTCAAAATATAATAATTGCAGTTCTTAAAAGGCCTAACTGCTGTATGTAATAAGCCTGAAAATAGCAGACCATTAGGAAAAATAAATAGTTTGCAAATGGTCTATCCCATTATATAGAATCTAGGCTTTTTGGCAAAGACCAATTATCCATATGGCTTATGACATATACAATAATCATAAAAATAGTTTAAAATAGAATTTAAATCAATAAACATTTTTCTTTAAAATATTTGAATATAAATAGACAATTGTCAAGTGGCAAAAAAAATATTACATAATTGATGGTTGATAATTGAAGTCGATATTACATAATTTTATTTTATTTTATATAGGTGGAATAAGTGAAAAACAACTTGTTTTATACAAAAGCTCAAATTTTATCAAACTAGTCACAACATATTGTGATAATGTTGATGAAGATTTAAATAAACAAGCTAAACAACTACTTTATTCTATCAATGAGAATATAAATGTACCTGTAATTGATATTTCAAATTTGGTATAAGCACATTTACTAATTAAAGATTAATTATTTTATTTTAATTAAATTAAATGGTATAGATTATTTTTTTATTAATTAATTAAATTATTTGAATAAAATCTGTTTTACTTAAATTAAAATACTTAATATTTTGTATTTACTACTGTATAACCAATTTTAAATAAATTTCATTGATTGCAATACAAATATATGCGTATATGTATATTTTTAAATATTAAATTTGTTTAGTTTATAATGAACATTTTATAGAAATTATAAACGATATAATGATATATAATATCCTTTTCTATCCAGATGGAATTATAATATATAAATAATACTTACTAATTTTTCTAAAAATGTACTATATATATGTTATATATTCGATACACTATAATATTGTATATATATATATATATATATAAAGTGATCGCGGTAGGATATGCATATATTCTCTTAACTTCTTGAGTTATCGAATGTCGAATCTCGATGAAACAATAAATCGCCCGAACTCTGGATGATTAATCACTTTTGCGATTACTCGATAAATTTAAAACTTTAAACGCGTGGTTTTTGTAACGTAGTATTTTGTGCGTAATATGCCATTGTCGATGAGGGGACCATGATTTCACGCAGTGGCGCAACTTGGTAATAAGGGACTTATGTGAAATTTTTCTGGTGAGGCCCTTTAGTTTAAATAAATAAAGTCTTACATTCTAACTTTGAAAAGTGTTTATTTCCTTATTTATATCAATATAATAGTTGTCAAAAATTATTTAAATAATGTTCTACCATAAAATGTATATTTGGGTTATCTAAAAAAAATTAACATTTCTTGTTTTCATATTTGCAAAGTCGTATATTATTTTGTTTATGTCTAGTTAAGTTTTTTCTCTTTCAATGTTTAATATACTAATATTAGATATACAATCTTATCCAATTGAGTTTTGCAGATAATTTTTAAACAGTTTTAATTTTGAAAATTTAAATCAAATATAACTAAAAATATGTGAGCATGGTGGACGGGCCCGGGGTCCATGTGAATCGCACACCCAACAATCCCATAAATTGCGCCACTGATTCACGCAAAGTTTAAAAAAAATTAAAATAAATCGACATTTTACTTGTATGTTTACGCTATTTATAATATTTACTTATAACATAACTATATGTTTATGGTCTGAATATAGATTTTTTTTTTGACTGCGAGGCCGATTTTCGTATTTATCGTTATCATGGTTACTTGTTTATATTAACATAAATATGTTTTTGGGATGTATACAATTTTATTTTTGAGAAGCCGATTGTGGTTGTTTATACAATTTTATGATAAAAATAGTAAATTGTAAGTCAGCAAGAATTTTTTTTAAAAAAGAAATGATAGAAGAAAACATTGAGTTAATAAAAATAAATGTAAGTCGATCGCTATACGATAATCTTAAAATTTAAAAATGAAATAAATAATATCACCAATGTATAATAGACCGCATACCATAATGTTAATTTATCATAGTTCTAATAATAATTTGACTATTGTTTAAATTTTATATTGACATTAAAAAAGTTCCATCCCATTTAAAAATACATATTTTGCCGCCCATAGGCAATTGTCCAATTCATCCTCCTCATTAACTGCGGTTCTGTAATCGATTCGACGGGATGTAATTGTATAAAAAATACAGGTATAATAGGCAGACATCAGCAGACTATATTTCTCGGCGAATCTCGTGTGCCAATAGCCGTATTCAGCATTAATCTTCAGGGGCGTATTATTTATGAGAATGTTAATTATGTATATTAAAATGAAAAACTTGTTGTTTCATCAAAATATATATCATTTGATATGTCGTCAAATTTTCAAGGGGGAAGGGGTTTGAACACGAAAAGGCGTGTGCCCAAGGAACGGAAATAAGCTCTATTGTTACATGCAGTGGACAGTGGCGTCATTTGGGGGGGGGGGGGCACTCATACATTTGCCGTAGTCTAAAATTAGCCAAATCCTAAGTCGGCAGATTTCAAAAATAACAACCTCTAAATACAATCCCTTAATTGATTACCGCATACAATAAAAAAAAAATGACCTCTCCGACTCCTGTTCTTAAAAACAGTCGGCAAATTTATGGGTCTGCCCTAGTCTAATAAAAACTGAAATGACGTCACTGGCAGTGGAGCATTAAAATGGAAATGGAATTTTGGTGTCCTTATAATATACAAACAAATGCATATTTTTTAATAAATCTGGGGGCTCTTTTTAGGGTTCCGTGCACAATATTATATCATAGTTATTAATTTATTATATAGTTTATAATATAATATTTTATTATAAAATTTTATTAATACTATTATAGGTAGGTATTAAAATGTAAATTACATTAATTTTATAAATATTATACTACTAACACTGAAGATGAATTTTAATTTGTTCTGATACGTTTTCTACGTTATTTTTTGTTAATCATCCTTCGAAATTTTAACCTAAGCATGGCGATTAAAAGTATATAGTATAACATAATAAAGCTTCTACAATCGTATGGTTAATCTGACATTCTGACGTCAATATTAAATTTGTTCAGTTTTATTTTTAATTTTAATATTACAAACATATAAATATGACATTATGTTTTTTTAAATAATAGGTACAATTTAAATATATATTAGTGAAATCTTAATAATAAGTAGGTAGCCATGGAAACAAAAAGCGACTTCGCAGTCAAAAAAAAAATCTATATCCAGACCAAAAACATATATTTATGTTAAAAGTAAATATTATAAATAGCGCAAACATATTAGTAAAATGTCGATTGTTATATTTTGATTTCTTCTAAACTTTACGTGAAATCGTGGCCCCTTCATCGACAATGACAATGACAATGTGCTCCTAAACGCACAAAATAATACGTTACAAAAACCATTCGTATCCCGGGGGTTTAAAGTTTTAAACTTATCGAGTAATCGCAAAAGTAATTAATCATCCAGAGTCCGCGCGATCTATTATTTCGTCGAGATCCCACATTCGACATCTCAAGAAGTTAAGAGAATTATACGCATATTTTCAAAACATATTTATTTTTAATAAGTATTTTAATATTAATATTCATATTTATATTTATTTAAACATAAAATATTTTCAAAACACAGACTATTTCACGTACGTATATAAGTGTATATAAACGTACCCCACGAGCAGTGTCCGACGAATGACGATTATTATTTACCTATTATGTATAATATTGACATCGATTTTTTTTTTTTTATTAAAAAATGATGTAGGTATAGTAACTGAAATATAATAAAATAAAATGACAGTGGTTTTATTTCATATGAAAAAAAGATAACTTAAAATGTAAAAAAAGACATTTTTAATATTCAGCAAGTTTTTGGTAAAATTGTATTATAAAATACATCAACTCAAATTTTTAACTACTTAGGTACGCGCGTCGTACAATAAGTTTGAAATTTGAAAAAGGCAGGCCCAAGGGAGTGCGATTGCCACCATATCCCACTCCGACATTTGGGCCACAGCCGTAGATGATGTGAAATTGGACACAACGAATTCCGCTCCGTTTGAAAATCAACAGATGGATTTCTTCTCCGCGATGTCGGCCATCAGTGACGCACACGGCTGACTGCGCAAGGTGTGACAGAGAACAGGGATTTTGCTTACATTGCTATATACACTTCCCTGGCCACTAACATATTTGTTGAAAAGAGAAATAAAAATTAATTCCCTGTTAAATTTTTATTTGGAAAAAATTCAATACTTATGATTATGTTTCGGGCTTTAATGCTTGCCGATGTTGGGTTTTCGTATTGTTTAAAAATGTCATTCAGCATTAATGACCACTTTTGTTTTTCATTAAATTTTTTAAGTACAGATTAAATTAAATTAAATTTTAAGTTAAGTTAAATTTAAATTTCTCGTGATTTTTATTTTTTCCAAATATCTTTTTGCATAAGTTTTTAACTGTTTCCTTTAGCTTATTTTCTATAACAATTATATTGGTGAAATTATAATAGGTAGGTATGTTTGTGTAAAGATAATTATATAAATATTAGAGGTTTTCCACAAGACGTGTATACCTGCAGTTTAAAGAAACATATTTAAATAATTTATAAAAAATAATTAAATAAACATGTCTTATAACATTATATAGTGCCAGATCTAATAAATATTCATCAAATATCTAAAACCTAATGCAAAACCGCTATAAATGTAAAATGGCATTTCAAGTACCTGGTACACCAAGTACACTATTCACTAACATATTATAACATAGTATTTTATGTATTATTATTATATTTCATTATTGTGCTGGCAAGGTTTGCATCATTACCTTAAAATTAAATCAAGTAAAACCATTAATTATAGAATAGTCTATTCTAATAGTTAAACTAAAACTCTCTCGCTCTCTGACCACCATGTGACAGTGAAATCCGACGACAACATCATATTATATTATATTTATTGTTCATTTATTCAGCATTATTTTTTTGCACAATTGCTTTTTTTACATATTATTAATATAATGAGTGTCCTGAAATATTGTAAGATGGGCTAAGCCACCACGTCGGGGGAGAAAATGACGTAGAAAAATAGAAAAGAAGTGTAATATAATGATTATTATGTTAATAAGGATTTAGTTTTATGTGCCGGTCAAATTTATAAATATGTTGTATATATTAAGTCCATTGAAATTATTAATTTTATAAATATATATATATGTATAAAATATTATATTATATCTATTTAATGATTTGTACTATTAGTAATAATAGGGTAATAAGTATTAAAAAAAAATAATTGATTTTTTTTTACTTCATGTATGCATGGTTTTTTATGATCTCGGGCTTTTTCCATGATTTAAATTAAATCTTTTAAACAATATAATATAATATATACATTTTCTGAATCGTATTTTCTTTTGTGTTTTTTTATTTTTATTATTTTTCCTTTATATCCAATAATTTAAACACATGATACTCTGGCTCCGACTGGGTCTCGGCTCATAGTGGCGAGAGATCCAAAAATTGGACGTTCGTCGTGGTGTTTTCGTGTTCCACGGATAAACAGGGATCAGAAAGCGCCAAAAATTATTTAGGATATATATATTTTGTTCATGATATTGTCATACATTTACTTCGCATCATTATTGTTTAATTGTTAATTATAAAAGTGGTGATTTTTTAAAGTTTTTTATTTTTAAATTCATACAGTTTTTCTATGAGTACTTCAAAGCGTTGAAGAGGATTTCACAAAACGACCATCATTTTGTTGTAGGACAATAAGAAAAATATTACAAAAGGAATTGCGTCGGATCAATTACAGATAAGATATTTTTATTATTGTTTCTAATATTATTTTGTAGAAATTATTGTAATTAGAGTTTGGAGTATAACTACACTATAACACTAAAACAGCACTATAAAATAACGAAATATGTCCCATAAAATATTTTACATTATTATTGTAAAATTGTAGTATAAAAAGTAATAATGTACTGTAGGTATTGATACTATCTTGTGCATACGTAGTTTATGTAAATTATTATTTTTACCTTCATAGAAAATAGATGTACTCACTTAGTGTACATTAATTTAATTTATTACATTTATTAAATTTTTATAAGGATATACTTTAATATAATTATTACTTTTATTACATTAAATGTGTAATGGTATACATTATCAATTTAATATGAAACATATAAATAAAATATAACCAGCAATATATTATATAAAACATGGAGAACGAGTGGTAGCGGTAGATATTATGAAAGTAGTGAATGAGAGACTTAAACAGTGGAGAGCAGCGATTCAGGGGTATCTGGAATAAAACTGAGCATACTTCGTATAACTTCAAATAAACAGATAAACAAATTGTTAGAACGCGGAATAAAATGAAGATGAGTAATGATCTAATGTGTGAGACTGATAGCATAAAGTGTTTAGAATCGGTAGTGTAAAAGTATAGTAGTCAGAGGAAGAACATAAACAACAGGATGAAGTATGGATGGATAGGGTAACTAGGGTATAGAATATGAAATAAATAAGTTTGAGAGATATCTACAGTAGGGAAATTTTTAACGCAATTTCAACTTACTTTCAGTACTATTCCGATACTTTATAATATCTCTGGTTACAAAAATGTGTATCCCAAGTCTTGTGTTAAACGTTCTAAATCTT
>CM023360.1:23516255-23664738 GCA_013282895.1 Eriosoma lanigerum | reverse complement strand
TTGTATCCACCTAAATCATAAACTCGTCATTACGTACTACTCCCCACCCAATTTTTTTTCAAAATATAAAGAACCAAAATATTAAAATAATGTAGAACATTTTAAATATAATTTTTGTATCCACCTAAATCATAAACACGTCATTACATACTACTCCCCACGCATTTTTTTTTTCAATTTAAAAACCTAAATATTAAAATAATATATAATAATATTTTAAATATCAAATTAACTTTTTGTTTCAAGCAAAATCATTAAACACGTCATTACGAACTACTTCCCTCGCAATTTTTTTTTAAAATCTAAAAACATATATTAGGGAATATAATATATTTTAAGTATAGAGTAAATTTTATCATATTATAGTAATATAGAATACTTTAAATTTAAAGTAATTTTTTTTGTATCCAGCCAAATCATAAACATGTCTTTACTTATAGATACAGGTTATAACTTTATAAGTATTGAGTTCAGTGATATTACTAACTACAAATTTTTGTTATCTTATTTATAGCCCACCAGTACTTCATAATCATAATTCATAATAGCATTGATTATAGAATAGACTATTCTATAATCAATGATAATAGTCTTTTTCTATGAGCATAATAATATAACCATGGACTGGAGAAATAGTGGAAACGAATGGTTTAATTGGTGGCAATGAATTGTTAGGCGAGAAATAATAGCGGGTGAAGAAAAATAGTACACTACGATAGTCAACGCCATCTCTAGATCTAAAGTATCAATAATACAAAATGCTTATGTCTATTATCTATGAATAAATATAATATAATCAATAAATTATAATAAATTAATAATACATTTCCTATAATCTGTGATATTATATTTGATGTTTATTGCCATTTTCTCTGTGTATTATTTCATTTTATGTTTGTTATAAATTAATATTGAGATTTGTTTTACTGTTAGAACACATCTTACTGATGGAACATTAACGAGGCGTTTTCAAATAATAAAATGTGTATGATTATAAAAATAAATACACAACATAACTAATTTAATAGGAATTATTGGCTACTTGTTCAAGTCCAAAAGTATTTTGTTTTTGATGAAATAGTTTAAAATAATACCACTAGATAGTACTCGAGAACGTATGGTATCGAGGAAATATTTTGTTGTCTTTAATTCTTCTCCCCGGCATTGACAATACTATAGTCTATGATTGTAATAATTATAATTATTATAACTATGCCATAGAAAAGAGATTGAACTATGCTATCAGTATTCAGTACTATCATAGATTTCTAATTCTACTTGATTTTATAGATCATATTCCATAACCATAATTCAAAAGTAAATAACAGAATTAATGAAGATAGTAATATTTATTATTTACAATTGTTATATATAAACTATTGACTCATTCATGAAATATTTTTTGACCTACATAAATACATAATAATAATATATACGTACACCTAAAAATAAATGTTTCATATATAGATTAACATTGTGTTACATATTGTATTATGAATGTACTGCCAAAGTAGAGTATTGAATTTGACCAAAATCTTACGGTTTAAAAATAATATAAATTCAATAACTGGAAGAATTATGAGTCAAGGAGAATCTGTTGATTGCAAGGCGGATTTAAAAAAACGTTTGTCACCAATTCAATATCATGTTACGCAAGAAAAAGGAACAGAGAGGTAACTTTTTAAAATATATAAGTAATACAATAATATTTGCTAATTCTAGGATAATAATTTAATTTTAGAGCATTTACTGGGAAATATAACAAAACAACTGAAGCTGGTTTGTATACTTGTGTAGTCTGTAATGAAACATTATTTACATCTGAAACAAAATTTGATTCGGGTTGTGGTTGGCCAGCTTTCAATGATGTTATTGATCAAAAAAAGGTGAAATTAACAACTGACACTTCAAATGGTATGTTAAAAAGGTTGATTAATTTCTATGTTGTGTTTTCACTAAATGCATTTAATAACAAAGACTACACAATAAATTAATTTACTGCACTTTTGGTATAATGGCTATAACTTATAATATAATTTATTATTGTTTAAAATAATTAATTTGATTATTTAACTGTAAAGATATTATGATTTTTTATATTTAGGATTAATATATTTGGTATAGAATAAATTCTAATCTAAATATTAGTGTTAGGCCAATATTATCATAGTTTTTTTTATATGCCTATTTATGAAATATATTATAGCACATTATAATAAGGTTGTTTTTAGTGAAAACACAACCTTGAGGTTTTGTTAGACTTTGTTGTTGTGTTTGTATACTTGTCGGGGATTGGAAACGCTGCACAGTTAATAACATATTTCACTAAGTATTTTAAATTAACTGCTTGTTAGTTAAATTTGTATGCTTTATTAAAATTATATAATATAAAATAATTATAATCGAGTTATATAATTAAAACTTGATTTTGTATCCATGCACTTATAATTAATATAACTTTCTATATTATAATATGTACCTTTACAATACTAAGTATTGTATTATCTTTCAATTTTTTTTTTTTTTTAAATAATACATTATTTTGTCACTTTTCCTACCATCCAAGAAAATTATTAGGAATTAAAAAAATAAAGCAATCAGATTATAATTTTACTTGAAAGTGTCTTTCTCATTTAAAAATAAATATATATAAATGTATGCATTTTCTATTTTTTATTAATTAATTGTAAATGTAACCATTTGGTTATTTAAAACCATATTTTTTTTAAAAAACATATTTTAAAAAGTATAATGCATAAATTGAAAATATAATATTACTTATATTATTAACAACTCAAAATATAAATATCATATTTCAATAATTTGAATTTTTACAGTATAGTGTTTATTAATAATAGTTAATACATCATTTTTATTGGCTCGCTCATCCTGTGGTTAATTATTGTCTATTGATATAACCACATCAATACAGTTGTTATAGTAAATATAATATAAAATTATTTCAATTTAGTGAGTTAATATGAATATTTTATTGATAAGTATATTAATGCATATTTCATAGTTTTTAGTACATATAATTTCGGGCCCAATTGATTGTTATACTATTATTGCTTAATATTTCTTTGAGGAAACAGAGGAGTTTTATGTATTTATGCTTTGGAATAGATTAATAAAAAAAAAAATTGATTATGGTAATAATTTGTGGTGTTGGTGGCGTTTCCTTGGTTCCTCTACTATACAAAACAATATTGCTTTATGATGGTGATGGATACAGTTGGAGCAAATTTGCTGTTATTGATTACCAACCCAGGTATGATAAGAACTGAAGTGCAGTGTGGCAAATGTGATGCTCATCTAGGCCATGTTTTCAAAGACGGGCCACCACCAACTGGACGAAGATTCTGTATTAATAGTGCATCAATGAATTTCCATCCAATAAATCCAGAAAATAATATTTAAATTAAAAAAAAAATGGTAATTTTATAAAAATTAATTTAATCTCATCATTATTAACGAAACAAATTAACTTCAAGAATAGTTCAATATTTTCATTTTAAAGTAATTTGTATATTTTTTTTAGATATGAATTAAAAATTTGATCATAGTTACATTTCAACTTCAATATTCATACTCAATACAAAGTTTTAACACAAGATGGATTTCAGTCAACACAATTCTATTAATATTTGTATAATTTTTAAACTTTAATAACTAATGTTAATGATAATTTAACTATTATCAACTAATAAAAAAAGTGATTGATTTAAGATAAATTTATTTTTTATTGAGAATTAAATTTAGGATAAATGATTTCAACAATATTTGGTTCTATATTTCCCTGGAAAAAATACAAAATTCTGGGAACTGTTAATATTCTAAGTAATAATGAAACTAAAATGTATGTATTTGAAATAGTATACACGCTCAAAAATTGTTTTTTATATATATATCACCAAAAATAAAGTAATACAACAGAGATCTTAGTTTTAAATTAATATTTTAAATAAAAGTTCCATGAAAATAAAATATAAATTAAATCTAAACAAGCTTGTTTTGCATTTTTGTATGCACAATATTTACATTAAAATTATATATATATATATATATACTAAATACTTAGAATATATATTTTTTGAGAGAAATACATAAATATATTGCCTTTTAAAATTATTTATAATAATTAAGTTTTAACCAGATTTTGTTATTTAAAAAGTACAATTTAATTATAATAATTGGAATATACTATGTAAGTTTTATATTTAAAAAGAAATTATTGATGCTACATTAAGAAATATACATTGTAATTATGAAAGATGGAAAGAATGTTGCCCTTCAGAAGCAGCCATTTGCAATTTTTTCCTCATTATATCAATGTTGGAGTAATCTGGTAGTTTGAGGTAGTTTACACATGTCATAACAGATGGTAGATAATCATCGGGATTATCATTATCTTCAAATATTCGTCGCACTATTGTCAATGCTGGAGAAAGTGATTTAAAACCTGAAAAGGTCATATATATATTAATAAATATATCATTCATGTAAAAAGTAAAACTAAAAAAAGTGTAACTAATTTAAAAGAGATAATTATGATAGGCTAATTAATAATTAAAATATCCAAGACACTGGAAAATTAATCTTGTAAATATTATTAATAAATTCCAAAATGTATTTAATAATGTATTATTTAATCTTTATTTTAAATATAAATAATATTACCTCCAACTGGAAGACGAGGTGCTCCAGTAACAAATCTTAAAAAGTCTCTTTGTTGTTGATAGTCATATTCTGATAATATTTTGAAGAGAAAACCAATAGCTCTAGAATTGGCTGTATATCCATGATCTAAACGACATGCCTCAGATAACATACGTACATCCCAGTTTTTAGTTGTATTTGTATGCCCACAAAATATGGCTTCTAGTTCTTCAGGATAAAATAATTGACCAAGACGTTTAAGAGAAAATACACTTTCAAATCCTTCTCTAAGACTTTCCATTTGCTTTGAAACGCCTTCCCGCAAAAACCAATGGCAAACGAGCTAAAATAATTTAGTTATAACATGTTATGTTTTTTTTAAAGAACAGTTTTAAAAGAATATTTTACCTGTATATATTTTTCCAAATTATCAATTGTGACATCTATATTATGACCGTTTTTACGCAATTCAATTGTTGGATGTCCTGGTAATGTGAAATTAAGTCCTAAATCTTTAATAGGACAACCATCTAATGTAATTAATCTTATCTATATAAAAAAAAAAAAAAAAAATTAGATGATAAAAGAATTAAAATTTTTAATTAAAATACCTTTTCAGTTTTTTGTTCATCATTTAGAGAATTATCAATAAGAATTAGTCTTTTTTCAAGTACTAATTGATGAAGTTGTGATAGAGTTTTATATATTTCAGGAACTATGTATGAAAGATCACTAAGAGAGAGATAGTTTTCATGGCCTAATAACCAACGATACATGGTAATACTTAATGGTAAATCCAACTAAAAAATAAACGATTAAATAAATTAATAAATTACAAATTTACAACTTAATTTTATACTATCTAGTCTATATATTATATACTTACTAGTCTTGAATCCATAATAGCCTTTGCCATAAACTTTCCTAAGAATTTAAATTTTGATTTCATTTTAACTTGATGTGGGAGTTTAGTAGTTCGAGATAATGGATTAGGATAAAGTCCCTCAAGTGAATGTACATAAGATTCAGAATCAGACTTAGAAGGATTATTCCATAATTCTAAATCAGCTTTTTGTAACTCTTTTGAAACCAATGCATAAAATTCTAAAGTTGGTCCTAAACCTGTTCCCACCTAAATAAAAAGTTAATTTAATAATAAATTTATAATGTTAATCAAAGAATGTAATAATTACTTCATCTTCGTATTGTATTTCTAGTAAAGCTCGTGAAGTGGCATTTTCAGATATCACAGCTTCAGCTTGAGAAAGTATATTAGATCTAGTAACTGAACGTTTACGTCTGTCAAGACGTGGTGCCACACGTTCATGCATGTCACCAGTAGTATTATTTCCAGCACCTTGGAGTTCTGAGCTAGAATCAAGTAAACGCTGCAAGGCGCGATCCCGATCAAATACAGTTGCATAAAATAATAATTGTCGAGTTTCAAATGGCAATAAAAATGCACTAAAAATGATAAAACGAGATAAATACATATAAACATTAGTATTAATAATTGATATTAAATAAAATGAAGTTTAATTTACCATGCTGATGCTACTTGTTGAAGCCAACCAGGTAGGTTTCCAGTCATTATTACTAATGGGTCTTGAAGTTGTCTATTTGCTTTTGCAGATATTTTAACATTAATAAATTCCTAAAACCAAATGAAATGTTAAACAATAAAAATATTCAATTTATTTTTTATGTACTCACATTAAACGGTATTATAGAATTATTATGAAGTTGTGTTGGATAAAGTGATGTCCAATATCTATTGATAGCATTAAAAACTCTTAAAAGGCTAAGTACTGGTAATGAAGGATCTTGAATTTGAACATAATCAGGTAATGATAATTGTAGATATGGTTCTAGTGAAGATTTTACAGGAGACACCACTCCATCTATAAAAACAAATTGGTCAACAATTTATATGAATTAAATATAGAAAATTAATACTTACCAAGCCATAATTCATCTTTCACTCTTTTAGAGGTATTTTTATGAGTTCCTGATCTACCTTTTTTACCCGAATTATTAATAGTAGGTTTAGGTGAATGCACTTCTGTATCTTCTTGTAAAGGTCTTGAAAAAAAATAAAAAATTTTGATTGGTAATTGATAATAAAATTAATTACGCTCTATAGCGAATAAAATAAATAAATAAAATAATATAGAATCGGACTGTACACTAGTAATATTTGTCTTGTGTAGATTTTCCTTGGTATTATAACACATAGTTATAATATATATGTACACCCGAACGCACGCAACTGGGCAGCGACAAAACTCATTTTTTCGCGTATTTCCAACTCTTACCAGCTAATTTGCTATCTATCGTACATCGTAGCTACTGCCGTACTTAGTGAGCGAGGGAATTTGATTACGAAATCACAGAGCTGTTATATGGATGCGTAAATGAGTTGCCTTCATTCGATGTCCGGAGTGTATATATTTTGATTATAAATTTATAATATTATACAAAAAGGAAATAAATAAAATTGATATTGTTATGACTGGTATATGGTTAGGAAACATATAATATAGGACTTTTAGGGCCTAGTAAATAAGCATACAGGGGAAAAAGTTATGTCAAAGTATAAATCTAATGAAGGGATAATAGTGGTTTTAGGGAAATTAATGAGGAATCATGGACAAAAAGTAATTATAAATTATTAGGTATGTATTATAATTATATTTTATATTAATTATTATTAAAAATAAATTATATTAATTATTAAATATAAATTATTGTTAACTTGTACAATATGGGCTAATTCTGGAAAATTGTAAAATCAAATTTAATCTAACCTGTAATAAATGGTATGTGTTTGCACCCATATTCCAGCAGATCCTAAAGGCAGTTCAGATTCATTATCAGTCTCCATATCACTGCTTGTGGAAAATTGACGAACAGCTTGGTATACAGTCATATTATAAGGAAGTACATGATTTCCTATAAGGAATTGCAGCTTATGCCTAGCTGATCCTTGACCAATAACAACTGCTGCCTATAAAATACATTTTGAAATAATGAACTAAGGCTAAACTATATGAATGAATAAAATAAAACTAAAATATAACAATTTTTTGCACATGTTATTTATTTAGCCTAATTATTCGTAACAAATAAATAAGAAGTAAAAATATATTAATTATCTAGGTTAGATTTAGGAAATCTAAGATTAGACTTCTAGTATTTATTTGATTGATTAAAAGTAAAGTATTAAATATATATTTAATAGGCTACAGGCTATGTATTTAAATGTAAAATACTTACCAAAGTATCATCTATATCATCATCAGAGTTATCATCATCTGATTTAGATTGATTATTGTCTCTAATATGAGCAAAACCCCTAACTACTAAATATCTTTCAATTGCTTGTACTAAAGCTAATGGATCAATTTTAACAGTACCACTTTTCCATTGTTTTAAATTACTACAATCTGGATGTCTTTGTAAGAGGCACTAAACAAAATTTTAAAATCATTAAAATTATTTAATACAAAACAATAATGCTATGACATTTACTTTAAGTTGATGTGTATTGAAAAACTTCAGGGCGCTATTACCAGCACCTGTTGACAAGTCATGAACTTTTACAGGAAATTGTTCTAACTGTGAAACACAACTTCCTAACTTGCCAATTAATGCTGAAAATGGTCGACAATCATTTTTGTGATTCTTTGTTGTAAATGGTTCAAAACTATCAAGCTAAAAATAAAGTTTTTAAAATTATAGATTATCATTATTTATAGAAAATATACTTGTACATATAGATTTATAATTTACTAGTTTTTAGAGTTAATTTATAACCTTATCTAAACTAAATTTAATATAAGAAATTAATTTTTGACTTTTATTATTATTTTATTTTAATCGTTTGTAGTTTTACATTTTTAAATATTGTGAAAATCCATAATTGAAAATAAATTTTGCTACTAAATGGTAAGTTCTAGTTTAAGAGACAGGTGCAACCAGATTTTTGTCGAGAGGTAGGTTTGTCCATATCCATATCTACTTGTTATTAAATAGTTAATATAAATCTATTTATTTAACCTAGGGGATCCAGGGACCCATGTATTAGTTATGCTACTGTTCTATATTATCAAATGGTCAACAATAAATTAATAATATCAATTAATTTGTAACTAAATAGATATAATTATACCTATACTGTAAAAAGATATATCACTTAAGATATTATAAATTTAAAAGTTTTCACTTTTTTGTATTTTACATACAAAGTGTTTTATTTTTAAGATAGATAATTATAATATACTTACAGGATATCCTGCAAAAATATGTAAAAATTTTCGCAAACGTTCACTTCTGTGATCTAACCCAAATCTGATTTCAGTTAGATATATTGTAAGTGATCTTATTAATCCACTATGATTAACTTCAAACGGTGATATATCTGAAGTAAGCACAATTTCCCTTAATTCTATAAGAGCATTAATATCTTCATTTCCCTAAAAATACCACAAAGAAATTATTTTTCTTTAACTTGAATACAGTCATACATTTTTGACTATTACCTCAAATTGCAATTTACTTATAGCTTTTATAAGGCGAACTAATATACTTTCAGATTGTTCATTTTCATTACTCATTTCTTCGTCTTTTATACTTTTATCATATTTACTCATAAATTGTTGTGCCCTTTCTTTTACCCATAATTTAGCTTTTTCTTTATTTACCACACTTATATTTGATGCTGGATTAGTAGAAGTTGATCCATTACCACACAAATTGGCATTTTTATTTAATTCCTGTAAAAATATATTAACTATTAATAAAAAATACATATTAAATAATTATTGTTATTTATAGTAGTATTACTTTAGAAAAAGCTCTTTCTGTACTTCTTAACAGTCGTGCCGGATTTAATGATGCTAAAAACCCAGAAGTTGATTTAAAATTTGAATTAGAAAAACGGGCTCTTGATGATGAATTAACTACTGCTCGTGAAGCAGTATTTCCTCCTAAAAATAAAATACAAACATTTATTCTTAATTAAATGAATATAAAAATAAATTATAAAATATTTATTTGATTTCAAGGTTAGTAAGTCATAAATTAAGTATAATAAGATTGAATATAATTATAATTTAGTAATTTTCATACATAAATAAAGTAATAATAAATACTAAATATCATATCATTTGAAAATGATAAATATTTACCTTTGGAAATGAAAAATTCATGTAATGTTATAGCTTGAGTGGAATTTGATGCAAGATTATTACTACTAGTACTAGTACTACTACTACTAGCTATATTCTGGATATCATTCATCTCATTATCTTGACTTCCCTTTTTCCGTGCAGCGCTAGTAGACTGTCTTTTATTGTGTTTTTTATTTCGTTTAAACACTTCAGACATTCGACTAAAATTAAAGTAACAATTAATATATTTATTAATGTAAATGTTATATATTATGAATTATAGGAAATGCTCAAATATTAGATTTGTGTTAATTAATACCTATATTGATTATTGAAGTTTGGGCTTTTAAAAACAAATATTGTTAAATTTTATGGCATACAAACTATTTTTGTACAAATCTATATATTTAATTTATTTTATTAATTTACAATACAATATACATAGTTATTAAGAATACATATTATTTGGTGTTTTATATTGCAATAAATTTCCATTTATATAATTATTATCAAATAATATATAATCGTAATATATGCAATAATATAGTTTTAAATTAATTGTCAAAAAAATTGTAACACTAAATATTTTATACTATTAAAAATTGTACAATTTTTTGCATAGATATTACAATTAGTAAATAAAATTTCTCTATTAGGTTATTTAACTACTATTTATTTAAACATAATTAATGTAATTTACTTACTTTGCAGAACAACGTTGAGTTACTTGAGCTAACACAGGTACTTCTGGTAATGTATTTACTTCTACTTCAGAGCCAGTTGTTGATTTAACTTCATTATTTCCATTTTCAATTGGGATCTGACATTTATTTAATATATTATCTGAAAGTATATAATCATATTAAATAATTATGATATTCAAATTATAAATAAGTATATTTATTGGGGGTTCACAATGATTTCTTTAAGAAGTTATTGTTATCGATATCATACACAGATCAATTTTGATTAATCCTATAATATTGTAATAGTCTATTATATAATGTATCTTAATTGCAATGAATTCAGAACTATAAGTTTAATAGCACACGCAGCCAAAATCCTAGTAAAGATAATAGGCACCCGAATTGAGAACATAGTAGAAAAAGAGTTAAGCGACGACCAATTCGGGTTCAGAAAGAACAAAGGTACTAGAGAGGCAATCTTAAGCTTAAGAATATTGATAGAAAAACAAATAGAATTTAATAAAGACACATTTATAGCGTTTATAGATTTGGAAAAAGCTTTCGATAAGGTGCCATGGAAAGATCTATTCTATACTTTAGAAGAAATAGGGGCTGACTACAAAGATAGAAGGATAATATATAATTTATACAAAGACCAATCAGCTACAATAAAAGTTACAGATAAAACAGACGGTGATAATGAAGAAGGGTGTAAGACAAGGATGTCCACTTTCGCCAGCGCTATTTAATATTTACGTCGAACAGCCTATTAAAGAAATTAGAGAAACACTTCTCAGAAATAAAATAGGCATAAAAGTGGGTGGAGAAATAAGATCCTTCTTAAGATTCGCTGACGATATTGCACTCCTAGCTAACAAGGAGCATGATTTGGAGAGAGCACTGGATGAAATGGTGAGGTGCTTCCAAAAATATCAGCTGATTATCAACTGGCAAAAAACAAAAGTTATGATGTGCCAAAAATCAGACAGAATCGGTAGAATTAATATCCAAACAGGGAATCAGCTGCTCGAACAAGTGGAATATTTTAAATACCTAGGCAGTTTAATCAACCAAGATGGAAGATGTGTCATGGAAATAAGATCCAGAATCGCATAGGCGAAGTCAGCGTTTATGAAGAAGAAAAAGTTGTTATGCTCCAATAGCATGAGTATTAGAGTGAGGAAACGCTTCATTAAAGTGTATGTATGGAGTGTGGCACTATATGGCTGCGAAACATGGATTCTGAATAAGGCAGAACAACAAACACTCGAAAGCTTTGAAATGTGGTGTTGGAGAAGGATGCTGAGAGTGAGTTGGATAGAACACCGTACCAACGAAAGCATACTCAGTGAAATAGATGAAGGCAGAGAGATTCTCAAAACTATCAGAGCAAGACGATGGAACATGATTGGTCACATATTGAGGCATGAAAATGAGCTAATCTACAGAATAATAGAAGGGAAAATGGAAGGTGGTAAAAGGGGCCAAGGACGTCCAAGAACTTCATTTGTCAAACAAATGATTTCCGATGCTAGACTATCAAGTTACGCCGAACTGAAGAGGTTAGCTGGGAACAGAGAAGAGTGGAGAGCGCATGTCCAACTGCAAAACCAACCATAAGGGTTGAATACCAAGAGAGAGAGAGATAATGTATTTATTTATATTCCATTGGATTCCTATAAAAAATTTGTATTATTAAAAAATTAAATTTCAATGCACCTGCATACAGAATTATCTTTAGTATTATTTTAATAATATATTTTTCCAATTTAATATTGTTATTGTTCTAATAAATAATTGAAGAAAGAAAAAAAGGAAATACCTCAAAGCTAAAAATATTTATTATTAATAATATATCTTAATAAAAAAATGTACTCGTGGAAAAAATGAACAAAAAAAGATCCAGGATCTAGTGGATCAATGTAGTTGTTAATGATTTAAAAGCCATAGATCAGAATGTTACATATGAGTCTTTGGAGAGACCTGTTGAAGGCAGCAATAGTCCTGGCAATGGACTGGTAAGAAGAATAAGAAGAAAAATATATGTTATATAATTTATATTGAAATATCACAATATTGTGATTATTAATATATCGATGTCCTCATAAATTAATGCTTACATAAGTACTTATGATATTGATATTTAAAAAAATAGCCCCGAGAACCCTTAATATTTATATATATAGAAATAACCATTTTGAACACTCCTAGATGGTCCAGGCATTCCTTCAATCCCAGCGTTGGAAGTAGATGGAGATGACTTTACAGGTGTTTGTATATCAGTTTCAGCTAATTGTTTCACTTGATGCATTACACCTTCACGAATAAAGTGGGTTTCAAATACTTGGGGCAATTTTTGCATTAAAATTTCAGCCATTTGCATTGCACCAACAACAATACGTAAATCTTGTGATGCCATCATACCAGCTATATGACTAGCAACCATTTGTTTCTGGGTTACCACTTTCTAAAGAAATATATAAAACATTAATATCCAAGTTAGACTAAGGAAGTCAATAATTATTATGCATGTAGTATTTTACCAAAAGTAATTCTGCTGGAGAGTAGTAAACCATACGTAATAATGCACGTAGACATTTATATCTGACTAAAGGACCAGCTGAACTATTATAAACTTCATATAATATACTGAATAATAAACGTACAAATGCTCCAGCTAGTTCATTTTCACTAAATACAAAAATTAAAATTGTTAAAACTCACAATAAAGTAAAGTTAAATTTAGTTTTATTTAAAAAAAAAACATTGATATTATTTAAGTGTATTTTATTATTACTCATTATTATTGTAATTAAAAACACATTAATAAATATAGGGGTCTGGTGTGTTCAAGTGGTTTAAACATGTTTCAGGGCATAAAATCCAAGTTTGACTCCAGTGTAGCTACAAGTCTTTAAAGCATGGTAAACACAAAAAGTAGGTCACTGAAGAAGCCTAATAAAATTTAGTAAACTAAAACTCATGTTTTAGTTAATGAACCATCTTCGACCACTTGACGTGTAATTGGAGTCAGCCATGTTAAGTTGACATATCAAGGGAAAAATAGGATATGTTAAATTACCAATTTTTATTTTTAGAAATAAATAACATTAAGTGTATTAAAAAATTATGAATTAGTAAAATCTGAAAAATGTTAATAAATATTTAAATAATAATTCTAATATATTACCCAAATGATGCAACTACTGTTTCCATATCAGTAGTAGATCTTGTTTGATGATTATTATTAAAAGATGAAGGAACTGTCAACACTTTCCGTTGAATAGGTCTTGTAGTACCAGTGTCTTCATTAATTTGTCTCATGGAATGAAGATCAATTGTATACGGAGCATGGCTTAAAAGAACTTCATCTTCACCAGCTTGATGGGCAACCTAAAATATATAATAAATAAATGCTTTGTTTTTAATCATTCGTTATTTTAATATTACATTAAGATAATATCTTAATGTAACATATATTGTATAAGATTAATATCTAACCAAAATGATTAACACATATTCCTAATTATTATCTATAAATAATATTTGAAAGTTGTCTTTTTTAATAACTTAAACTTTTCAAAATTTTAAATAACTAAAAAAAATATTATTATGCACATAGTTAAAATAAATTTTTTTTTCAATTTATTTTTATGTATGGACAGACTTTTTTTTCAAATTTAATAACTTATTACCATCATTCGGATAGTCCTAATTTTTTAAGCAATCAACTTTGTCCAAATAAATTTTTTCTATCTTAAAAATTTACCGATTGAAAATTAATGAGTTACAAATCATGTAATTTGTATTAATTGTTATTAAACATATTTTATATAATTTATAATAAGCTTGATGACTTAGGAACCTATAGCTCTAAAAAACACCTAAATATGCACTAAAAAATATACAAAAATGCCATAAAAATATTCAAATTTGCACTCATTACTAAGAGTACTAAGATTTACAATTCCTAAATGATTATTAGATTCTGAGCAAAGCAAAGAATTTATTGGTTTTACAAAGATGTATTTTTTTTTTTTTTTTTTGTATGTATGAAAACACTTACGGATAGAAATAATGGTCCAATTACCACAAGTAGGGTTTGCTTTCGGTAGCAAATCGTGTCTAGTTGGTTCTTTATTAAGCTCATTTTTCAAATTTTTCAAAAGTTTTTCCTTGGGAGGAGAAAAACTACCAAAAAATGGCAGAAAATCGGCAAAATTCCGGTTTCTGTTATTTTACATTTTTAAATTTCGTGATAATTAATTGAGTCTTGATCGTAAGGACTTGAAAATTGTTTTGAGTATTAATATAGATAGTACACAAGTGAGATAAAATTTTGGAATTAATTATTAGTATAGTATATTGTAATATATTGAGTATCGCTCAGAATCATATTTCTAATGCAGTATCATTGCAATCAAATCTTAAGTATAATAAACCACTAATTTCTCAGAGGATCAAAGGGACGAAGGAGGAACGTCCACAATTGACATTCCCACTTTTTTAAATTTAATTGGAAAAGTTAAATAACCTATTTTAGAACAATATTATCGATTTATGTAAATTTTACAAAATGATATAATGGAATTTATGTTACAACAAGGGTAGTAGAGAACATTCGGAAATAACATGTGATGATGGTATAATTATTATTTTCAAAATAGTTAAAGAAAAGCACTAAAGAGCTAATAATGCTTAAATATGCACAAATAACCAAAAATCTTAAAATATGTAAAATTGTATCTTGCACATATAGTTTCCCAATACCTCAAATGAGAATTTAGTTTGACAGACATTGCTAGTTATATAACTATCCAAAAATAATATGCAAATACTAGAAGTTCCTAAGTATAACCACAATACTAAAAAATGTATATTTAAATGCTATACCTCAATAATTCTGGAGTCTAATGATGTATATGAATGCCACATAGATCTATCATCTCTCCATTGCCATTGAATCATTTGTTGAGAAGTTCCTGATCCTGGAATCGCACCATAAATACCATGCCGATCAAGAAGGCTATCAACTGAAAATAACCCATCAGCTGGTAATCTAGGCATAAGTTCTCCAATAAGACATGTTACTTCATATAATTCTTGGGAACTTCTTGGAAGCAATTCAATCTAGATTAACATAATAATAATTAATATCAACTATAAAATGTTAAATATAGGTAAATAAATAATAAATATTTTGACAGATAACAGAGATTGTCAGTTAAAAACGGTGAAGTTTTACAATTCAGACATTAAATAACATAAGGTACTTACCTATGTTGGAATATTTCATAATTTAATTTTAGTACATACCTGAGTCAATTCTGGAGAAGGAGAGCCAGTTAGAAGGTAGCCAAGAGTTTCAGCTATGTTATTTTTTAGTAAAGTTTGTGATAATTCTGGACAGTTAGTACATAATGTTGACATCATCCTTAATACCATAATAAATGTACTTGTACTCATAATAGGAGGTGATGATACAACCTATGTAATTAAATTTAAACATAATGTTATTAACAATACTGTAAATGATATTTACTGCATATATGTAAATAAATTACCAATTGTTGAAGATTGGTTAATAATTCATCACTTGCGATTTCTTTTAATTTATTTGAATCTGATTGAAAGTTTTCAACAAGTCGGCTAAATGCTAAACTAACGCTTTCTACACTTTTTTTATCCTATTGAAAAAAAAAATGGAATTATTATAAATAACTCAATTTGAATTAATATGTAAAATATTTTATACCTGTTGAGTTATACGACTTGATAATAATGGTAATGACTTAGAAACATAATGAAATTCATCAGCATTCATGTTTTGACAACAATTTGCAGTGATAGCAAGAGCTGCTCGTTGGGCATTAATACTAAAGAAATCTATAAAAGTTAAACAAGCAGCTACACCGCTCTATAAGAAAAAAAAAATTCATATAAATTGTTTATTAAGAAGAAATTAGTTAATATTTGTATATATAATAATTTAAACATTTATAAATTTTTAATAAAAATATTAATATATATTTTTATAAACTATATTTAAATACATAAACTAAATTAATCAACTGAAAATAATAAAAATTTATTTCTGTTATACATTGTATAAAATTTGTTGTCTTGACTAAATGCATTTTTTTCTCAAACTATCTGTATTATGTAATAAATTTAATTTTATTGTGATTGATACAATATTTGTTATGTAAAAGATATTAAAGATGCATAATAATAATAATAATATTTAAATGCTTATTGACATACAATTAAAATAATAAAATAGCAAAAAAAATAGATTATAAAAATAGAATGTTATGTGTTAAAAGCAATGTATTTTTTTTTTATATAACACTTTTTGGAATTAAATGGTCAAGTGTGGTAATTTTTTAGTAGTGAATTTTATAACATTTGTACTTTATTCAGCCGTTTTAAATTTTTTTGGAAAAAATTACAAAAAACATAAACTAAATAATATTTAAAAAACTAAAAAATATTTAAATCAAACTTAAATAATATTCAAGAAAAAACGGTTTTTAAAGTTGAAAATTTTGTTTTGAATTTTTGAGTATTGGTTTACTTATAATAGTATATTATATTAAATGAATAGGTACAATGATTAATAAATATTGTTAAATAAAAGTTGAAAATTGTTTATTATTTACTAGATAGTAGATATATAAATACATTATTAATTTTTACAATTATTATTTTATTTTATATAATATTGAGAATTGCATAAATACATTTAATAATATAATATTATATATTTGTAATATTAACATATGATTCTATGATTTGATTTAAAAAGTTGTACCACACATTTTAAGTTCTTGAGATTTTTTTTAAATTATGAGAATATGTTTTATCTTCGTGTAGTTTGTCTAATAGGGGAATTATAACAATGCAGAAAATTAATTGTGAGAGATAAGTTAAACTTAGAGCATCTATTAGCAAATTTAAATTGAAGGATTTTTTGAAGGGAATGTCAAATGTGTTTTATAAAATTAATCTAGAAAAGAAGTTGACTGTTAAAAAAAATACAATGCATTTTCCTACACATAAATGATTATGTTAAATATACAGAGTCAGCATCGTTAAAAGTATACAGGTAAAACATCATCTTATAACATTTTAAACCAGGTTTCTAAAATCTTAAGTTGTAAGATAGCTTTATAAAAATAATGTGTTAGATTACTTAATTAGAATTTTTGTATACATAATATAGAAAAATAATGTAAAATAGACTTACAGATTGTAATATGGAACGTCCATGTCTCCTTGAAAGCATTTCTAAAGCAGATAACGATTGTTCAGCCACATCCATACACTGTATTGCTTGTAGTTTATCCAACATAGCAGGGACAGCATCTAGTACAGCAGCAGATGAACGTGGAAGTGCTTCCATCATATATGTTAATGCTCGACATGCATGATTCATCTAAATAAATATTGATAATGAAAAGAATGAATAATACAATAACATCAGAAACAAAAATAAATATAAAACTATGTCCAATGATAACTTTTACAAGTGACATTTATAAGAGTTGTTTTATTTCAATTATTTCTTATTCTTAAAAATTATATATTCAATGGTATCGAATTTAAATTAATAGATAATAGTAGGGTAGAAATATAACATGTTAGGTTTATGAATGAAAGTAATGGTCATGCAAAACAGTTACTTTGATAAAGTAATATCAGAAAATAATAAAAAAAATTAAGTTAATAATTGCGTTAGGTAATATTAGAATTTTATTAAATATGAAAATGCAGAATAAAATAAATTGGGCAATTTAAATGTTGTATGACTAATAAAGTTTAAAATATTCAACATTTTTAAAGAGAAATTTAAAATTGTTAGAAAATTAAGTATTAAAATTCAGCATCGAAAAGATAAAATTATTTTATACAAAAAGTTCACGAAATATACTAAAAAATTTTCAATTTGCTAATAAGTATTTTATCTGTAAGTTGAACTCAAATGCCACAATTTAAGTTTTATGAGACTGTGATTTATCTATATTTTCTGTTGGATAAATGGAGATGGTTTTACAGCTAAATATATGGGTTGTTAGCATTCTCTTAAAATTACTATAACTTTCTAGTCACACATAAATAATATACTATATTATTATATAAATTATACATAATTTCATTCATACTACTTTTATTTTAAAATTTTACTTAATTTCAATATCTTATTAGTGCATATATATATATATATATATATATATATATATATATATATATATATATATGTATATATAATAATCTTTCAATTCAATTTATTTAATCTCATTATACTTACTTAAATATTAAAATATAGTACAATAAAAATGTATAGAAAATATTAGTCATTATTATATTTTTTGATAGTTTATAGGGAATTTAAATACAAGCCTTAAAAATAACTAACAAGATAATAATAGTTAAAATGTTGTCTTACCATATCAAAATTGTGTTCCATAGAAAGTAAAACTATTAATGCTGTAACTACAGGTTTAACAGGGAAACCAGTCAAAGTGTCCTCATTACCCATTACTAACATTTGGCACATTTCAATAACTGCCTGAAGTTGTTGGCCCTCATCTCCTGTAGCTTGCATTCCTTGCAATAATTGTTGAGCTTTAGATGCTATAAAATAATTTTATGTATTAATACCTATTTTTAAAATGTAAGTGATATTTAATATACAAATTACATAATAAAACAAATTCTTACTTGTAGAAGCAGCACCCATTGATCGATTGAACAAATGGTGCATACGAGGGGCCAAAGCACCAAATAAATGAGGTGGTAATCCTCTAGATTCTAATAATGCTTGTAAACGCCCAACTTCTCCCTCTTCTTCACTATCATGACTAGCAGTACCACTACTCCACGCAGTAGGCCCTAAATAATTTTAACATAATTGTTACTAAATATTCGTGTTAAAAATGTGATAAATAAATCATAGATTACAATACCTCCAGTAGCTTGTGTTCCAGATGAAGAAGGATTAGTATTAGTAGATGATGATGTTGCCATGTCAGGAGCACTAGTGCTAATTGAACTAGATGTAGAAGGTAATAGATTCAGATTGTCACTGCCATCAGCTATTCCATCACCCTCAACTACTCCTTCCATAGCCACTTCTACAGCTTCTCTTCCACTCGCTTTGGTATTACCGCGGCGACTATATAATATTTATATTAATTTAAAATAATTATGATTCATTATAAAAACATTATATAACTAAAAAGTAAAGCAGTCCATTTTGTCGATTCCTCCTTTGTCCCTTCAGTCCTAGAACTAGTTATAGAATAGTGGAATGTTATTGTTTTATATTATATATTTAGGGATCCCAAACAATATCAATACTCTGATACGATATCGATATTGTGAAGACTTTCGGCTAATTTCAAAAAATATAATACTATTATTTAATTTTCTGGCTACATATAGCTTTGAAAATTTTTGAGTACTCACATAGGTAATATACACGCATGGTTAAATTTTTGAACAGATTTTATAATAATATATTGTATATCTGACTGAGTTTTGCTCAGAATTGTATTTTCTAATGTAATACCATTGCATTCAAATCTTAATTATAATAAACCACTAATTTTTCCAAGGACCGAAGGGACGAAGGGGGAAGTCCAGAATCAACATTCTTTTTTTTTTCCTGATATTGTGGAAGAATATATCGTGAAAGACCCCTAAATAAATAAAATTGGTAATATTATATTCCATTCGAAAAACAATTCTGAGGGACTCGGTTAGATATACAATGAGTATATTTATTTTTTATGAATTTTATTCATTTATTAAATAATATGCAACAAAAAAAATTAGTCATAAAATAATGCATTTAAAATTACAATTTTCATTTCTTTATTTTAAACATATATTTTGATTATAAATACCTGTTACTAGCACAAGACCCCGTTGTTGGTCTTCCGCGTTTTCGACGCAGCGGTAAAGACGCGCGTGAAGTATTTTCTTCCCTATTCTTACTTTGACTTGATGAAGCACCTAAATTAAGAAAAATAATATAATACAAATTAAAACAACAACAAAATTACAAAGAAGTTAACTACTTAATAATAATGAGGTAAAAATATATTTTTTAAGGCAATCTAATATATCAGTTATAATAGAAAATTATTTAAATTAAGTAATTGGTTCTTAATATAACTCGAATAATAATAATTTGTGAAAAAAACAAACAAACTATAATTTGTTAATATTTTACAAGAGTTTTTAAAATTAATTAATCATTACCCAGCGTAGGAAGTTCTAATTTTGGACGTTTATTTGGTGAAGGTTCAATTTCTTGAGTAGTATGTTCGTTTATTATATTTTCTTCAGATTGTGTTGGCCCTTTTGATTTGCTACGTAAGGGATACCTATTTTCAGTAGGGCACTCTTTTTGTTTTTCTATAAAATAAATTAGTAAGTGTACTTATAATAGTATATTGATATTGTAAAAGTAATTTATAATCTATTTGTTTAATTTATTTTGGTAATCAATCTAATGTATTAATGTAATATAATAAATATTTCAAATGGTACTTTTATTTTAAATGTCTACTTTGAATGAAAACAAGTATTTAACAGAGTAGAAGAAAACTTGTTTTAGAGTAAAATATTGTTAATATTACATTTATTTATAAATATACACAATGATTATTTCATCTTACTACAATAATATTCCTGTTTCGTCAATTGTCAATTATTATAGTTTATTATTTAATATTCTATTTTTTATAATTTTTAATTATAATATAATACACAATCATTAAAATTACTGAAAATGGACAAAAACAAATTTAAATTGGATAAGATAAGATAAAATAATTATCCTTATTTAAATGTATACTAACTAAGTATATTAATATAATACTATCAGGTTTTAATAAAATAAAAACATATATTATTGATAGAATAAGATACATAGAATAATGAATCAGTTTTAATCTAAGTTAATTACTTTATTTAACAAGGCTTTAAGAAATTAATTTAACAATAAACAAATAAATTGTTTTGACATAATTAGAAAGATATATTTATTATATCAGTAACCAAAGATTTCTGAAAAATATAGTAATGCAAAATATACAGAAAGTATATGTACTTGACAAGAATTTATTTGAAAAATACACATAAGGAAGAGCTTTAAAAAAACATATTTTTAAAACAATGTTATACCCTTTTTGGAGTATTTTATTTTTTAAATATCTTGTTACAAGAATATTTTTAAAAAGTTTTTTTTTTTTTAATAATACTAGATAATTAATTTAAAAAAACAGTGAAGTTTTTGTTTTGGTAATTTTGAATGAGTAGGGCAGATATAGCATAAGCAGTACTATTATTTTATTATTCTGGAATAGGGATCAGTAAGACAAAAAAAAAAAAAAATTGATCAAATTGCTTAACATGGAAAGAAGGTAAATATTAAAATATTTTTACACAAAATTAATAAGACACAACTAAAACAGTACATAATATTATTCTAATAATAAGTTATCTTTTAAATTATATTTTATATAAATGAATCTGCTTACTAAATTTAGGAGATTTTGCTGATGTAGATTTTTTACTTGAACCTGGATCTTTTTGCTTTAAAAATACAAGAAATAATAATTAAAATATTAATAATGATATCTGTCTATAAAATTGACACATGAATATGTATTTTAGAAATACAATTTGCTTATAATATATATAAACAATTACTATGTATGTAACTATTATTTATGCAACGCTAAAAATCTATTTTTATAATTACATAAGGTATACATTTGAATTATAACTTAGAATTACCATATATATTTGTATTTCATAGAAATATGTTTAAAATTGCATATATTCAATTTATTATATATGTATTTTAAAGAAATTTTAATTACATTTCAAAAAAAATCTTTAAATTTGTTAGTAAAAATATACCATATAGTATATACAATTACTATTTAATATCTTATTTTATTCAAACAATTTCCAGTGTTATAAATCTGGTTTTTGATTATTTTTTTTAAATCAAAAATCTAATAATAATTAATATAGTACGTGATAAAGGAAAATATTATTTAAATATCAGTGTAACAACGGTAATAAACTAATAACTAATGTATTAGATAACCCAAAAACATTGTATTAAAGATGCCTGGGTTTATGGGTTACAAGTTATAATACAAAAACAGAATTAACTTAAGTTTGCCATTATCAATGTTTGTTTTGACCATTAACATCATTATTAAACATACAGTGTGTAAATGATAATTGAATACACTTATGCTGGGTTACACCAAAAATTTACTTGGAGATAAACTCGTTTAACTGGAGTTCATATAAAGTCTGTTGCAAGATTTAAATTTTATCAGTTGTTGAAAATGTACTTTATCACAAGTTAAATTGTAGAGCCATCTATCACTGTATAAAAATTTATCTAAAGTTAAATTTCTTTATCAATGTTTTGCATAATTGTGGTGATGGAAATGTGTCATTCTAGTACTGTATTATGTAGATACCAAATTACCATTTATTCTTTAACCAATTTGTAGTACCAATAACAACTGGGCGACACATTTAAATTGAACGCATGTTAACAAAAGTTGTTAACACTAGTTAATTTAACATCATTTAAATAATTTATCAATAGATAGTGACAAATTTGGTGCAACCTAGTATTAATATCTTAAGTATAACAATAATAATTGAATTAAGGTTTTTTGGTCAGTTGTTAATAATACAAATTTAAATGGTCTTTAATTATTTTAACATTAATTAGTTACGCATGCACAATAAAACTTTTTAAATGGAAACCACAAATTTTGGTAAATAAATAAACTTTCTAAGTGCAAAATTAGCTAAATTATAGCAATTTAAAGTTATTCGATTTTTTGTGAAAATGTATGACATTTTTTTCTATTACCTAGCTATTTTTGAATTTAAAGATTAAAAAAAAAGATAATTTTAAACACTAAATATTTATTTTGTGTTTTACTATATATTATTATTATTAATTATAATATGGTTTACTATAGTATTTTTACCTGTGTATTATAATACAACTCTAAAATATTGATTTTTTTAAAAATTTTACTTGGATAAATAGCAGGATTTGGAATTAAATTAAATGAATTTATTAGGTAAATGTAATTTAAATACGTAAATAATAATTTAATTTTTAACAGACATAAAAATATAATATTAATAATAAATTAGTAAAACACGAAATAAATGTTTTAGTTGAAACCTTCCTTTGAAATTCAAAATTAGCCATGTAATAGCAAAAATATCATATAGTGTCACGAAAAATAAAATAACTTAAAACTGCTATAATTTAGCTAATTTTGCACTTCAAAAGTTGATTTAATAAGCAAAATTTATGAAAATATATGCTTAAGTGGAAAGGTCAACTGTGGACGTTCCTCCTTCATATCTTCGGTCACAGAAATTTGTGGTTTATTATAATTATTAATATTTGAATGCAATGATATTACATTAGAAAATACGATTCTGAGCGAATCTCAATATAATAGAATATATCATACTGATAATTCATTCCAAAATTTACCACGAGAATAAATTACATATGTAAATATGCAAAATAAATTTCAAATCCCTATGATCAAAATTCAAGGAGTTATCATTTTATTATAAAAATTGTCAGTCACGATTTTCAAAATATTTTGTAAATAGATTAAATAGTATATGATTAGATTTCTACAAAAATTTCAAACCGTAAAATTAAAAATTACAGAGACCATTTAACATTTTTAGAAAAAATTCAAAGCTCTATATATTAATCTCATACATAGCCAAATATCAACCAATCTGTTCTAAAATTTTATAAAACGTAAATATTACCTATGTGAGTACTCAAAAAAATTTTCAAGGCCCTACAAACAAATCTTAATTAGTAATCAAGAAATAAAAAAAATTTTAAAAATGGAAACCGTAATTTTGCCAATTTTCCGCTTCTCAAGGAAAAATTTTTGGGAAATTCAAAAAATGAGCTAAATAAAGTACCAACTATATGAAATTTGGTATGGAAAGGGTACTCTATTTGTAGAAATGGGACCATTATTTTTACCTGAAAACATGTTTTCATATATCAGAAAAAAAAATTATAAAAAGCCTATGAAAAAAAATTGAGTCATGATTTTCAAATCAATAAACAAAAAATTGTAGGCAATATTAATTTTTTTTGGAAAAAATTTTAAAACTATGTATGGCCAAAAAATCAATCAGTCCGTTCCAAAATTTTACTAAATGTAAATATTACCTATGTAAATACTGAACAATTTTTTTAAATCCCTACGATGAAAACTCAATTAGTTATCACGAATTTAAAAATAAAAAATTATGGAAATCGTAATTTTGCCGAATTTCTGGTAGTCTTTTGGAAAAATTTGAAAAATGAGCTTAATAAAGTATAAAGGTAATACGATTTGCTACCGAATGTATACCCTACTTGTAGTAAACGAACAATTATTTCTACCCGAATAAATGTTTTCAAACAATAATAAAAAAATAAAAACATCTTTGTAGAAACAATACATTCCTCGCTCTTCTCAGAATCTAAAAAAAATTATTAATAGTCAAAATTTGGTGTTTAAAAAAATAAGTTATATTGTGCATGTTCGTAAAAATTAATATTAAAATAATAATTAGAGACCACTTAAATGTGTATTATTAATTTTAACAACTAACCAAAAAAACAAATTATTATCGATCTACTCAAAGATATTAAATACATTCAATTATCATTTAATAAATTTCAATTAAAATATTAAAGTTGTACAATTAATATGAACATATAAATTACCTATTATTTAGAAATTTAGTGTGTCAAGATTCCAGAATTAAATAAAATAAACCTGGGTCTATACTAGGTATATTTGAACTGCTAAGAATCATTATAAGTTTTATTTAGAGTTTGTCAAAAATGTAACTAAGTGTATCCTAATTCTGGAAATATGTAGAACTGATATTGTTGTATCAAAATAGAATAAAAATGTCACGACAAACTCAAAATTTTCTGTTACCTATATAGTAGAATTTATGTAAATGACTTAGATCCCTTTGAACAGATTATAATAATATCTATATAATTGTCTTAATGGCAAAATTACAGATGAACAAATAGAACCATATAAACTTTATAGCGATAAACGATAGTAACATTTAAAAACACTTTATAAATAAATTGAAGGTTTAGGGAAGACATTATCATAAGGTAAACATCAATGTACTTACTACTATTAAATTAGAATTACTAGTCCGAGTATTCCTAGTATTCGATTTACTTTTACGACTAGTAATAACAGGTTCATCCACAATACTAAAACATAATTTTAAATTAAGATAGGTATCATAAAAATCAATATTATTCAATGCAAAAATAAATTAATAGAACTTACTGTATATCAATATTATTTGAATTTAAACTAGCGTCTTCTTTTTGATTATATGTACTTTTTTTACTATCTTTACGAGAACCGTTTCTAGATCTAGTATTTCCTTCTATATTTCCCCTCCTGTAATACAAATATATTACACAATAATATATAACAAATCTATAATATTAAGTAAAGTTAAATAAATCTTTTCGGACCTGGTACTAATAGAAGACGCGTTACCAAACGCGGAACTAGCTTGTTCGGCCATAGACGTCACCTCCAAGCAATTTAATCATGCCACAATCAAATTACAATTCTCTGCAATAATTAAAATAATTATCAGTATATCAACATACAAATCCAAATAAATATGTGTAATTAGGTATTTATATTCATAAATGAAAAACAGTAAACCACCAAGTATTTGTTCAAAACAAAGTAATTAATTATATAGTAAAGACCTATATTATATGTTCTTAGTAGTTAACAATACCTAATCAACGTTAAAAACACAAACTTATCCCTTCCCCTAAAACTCACCACAAAACCGGAAGTTAATCGTATTGGGAATGTTTATGTATAAAGATATATTTGAACGCAAAACATTCATAGTTTCTTAGCAAATACTATCAAATTTACGTTAGTAAGAACTGCCATTAATTCGATTCTGTCTCACCAACATTTAACAAATTTATATTAGTGTTTTGTGTCTATATAATTAATACAAATGCAATACTCTAACTTCACTGCCTAAAACAGACAAACATCATGAAAAGACAATGGAAAACAGAATTGATTCAACAGCTGTTAAATCATATGAGTACGCGCATGCGTCATTGAAGACAAATGCGGCTATACCAAGTATAAAACACACATACCAAAAGTTACCAAAAACACATTATTGAGGTTATGTGTATTCCATGTAAGTATTGTATTGAGTATTCCAAAATCCCTAATTAATATCTAATTATAATTTATAATATTAATTTAAAATTTTTAATATTAATAATAATTGTTACTATTTAGTATTTTAGTGTTTGGATTCGATATTTTAATAATCATTTATATTTTGCACATAGTTAAAGTTTAATAATTGAAAAGTAAACGAGTAAGAATACGAACAAGTTACAATTACAACACAAAATTTATACACTAATGCTGGTAGATTATATCCTTTATCATTTTACATTTATCAATATAATACCTATACAGAATACATACTACATACTAGACAATTTTTTTTATAGAAATACAACTTCATTATAATCTGTTACAAGTTTTCTTTATGAAATAAAATCTTAAAACACGCAAAATAAGATATATTTGTTTTAAACTATATCGAAGAAATGGAAGGAAAGAAACTTATTGATTTAAAAAAAGAATTTGGTCATTATGCTACTAAATATAAAAGTTTGAATCCATTTAATGAAATTGACTCAAAAAAACTTCTCAAAGAGCGATATAAACAAAACTTGGAAGATTCCAAACCACTTCATGATGAAGATTCAACCAAAACAATTACTGTGGACTTGTTTAAACAAATTCCACTGTTAGAGGATATAGATATGACTAAATCTGATCCTCTATGCAACATGGCAACATTGTCTGAAAAAGAAGCTGTACGTAGAGTACGAAACAAGTTCATTAAGTTACAATTGTTGTATGCACAAGAATACAGGTAATATACATATTTTATTTAAAAATACATCGAGTAATAAATATTTTATTTTTATTTTAGATTTTTATTATTCAAATATCGGGTAAAACGTAGAGAATACTTGATAAATAAGAAATGTGACTCTGAATCATATGGATTACTGAATAATACAAAATGGGCCAATGATGAAGAATATGCGAAATTCCGTAAACTTAAATTGCTAAAACACTATCAAAAAATGACAATAGGACATGAGGCTGTAGTATTTAAAATAGCAATGGATAAAAAAATTAGAGCAACTTCATTATTAAGCAATAAAGGAAAATCACATCCTCCGCATTGTGCATTTGTTGAAATGGGTATAAAATGCACAGGAAAAATGTTACCAAAGAGTAAGTTTTGCAAGAAACATATACTGAAAGACAATAAACAAGTTTTATTCAGAGCTTGTGGTATACTTCAAAGTGATAACAAATGTCAAAACCCAATTGTTAATTTTGATATTAAATCTACATGTGTCTTGCATGAAAAATTGCCAATGCTTCAATAATATGTAGATGTGAAGATTTTGACAAAATTAATTTAGGTAACATCTAAGTATATTTTTTTTATTGTGTACTTTTTAATTTAAATAATTCATTATTTTTATAAATTATATCGTTATGACCAATACATTAATTTTGATTATATACTAATGAACAACCAATGAATGTTATATATGATAGACTTTAGTATAAGTTACTATTATTTAACCTATAAACTAATTTATTATGATTCCTAATGATTAATTTGTAATTTTTTTTCCTTTTCTAAACAAAAATATTTATAAGAAAATTGTAAAAAAAAACTTTATAAAATGAGAAGTATTATATTATGTTGTTTCAATCAATTAAAAATGTAAATCTTAATCATATTGCATACTTTTCATGATTGATACAATTACATAACCTATGTGATGAGTGCAAAATTTAAATTCTGAGTGAAGTGAAGAATGTATTGGTTTTACAAAGATATATTTTTTTTTATTATATGTATGAAGACACTTTCAGTTAAAAATAATGGTCCGATTACCAATGGTAGGGTATGCTTTCCTCAGGAGGGGAAAACTACCGAAAAATGGCAGTAAATTGGTAAAATTATGGTTTCTGTTATTTTAAATTTTTTAATTTCGTGATAACTAATCGAGTTTTGATCGTAGGGACTTGAAATTTTTTTTGAGTATTAACATAGGTTATATACAAGTGTAGCATAATTTTGGAACGTATGAGTTGATTATTTGACCAAGTATAGAATTTTTAAATTTTTTTCTAAAAATGTTTAATATTTCTGGCAATTTTTGGTTTATCGCTTTGAAAATTTTGTCAAAGTCTAATCATATACTTCATCTATTTATAAAATATTTTGAAAATCATGACTGACAATTTTTTTATAGGCTTTTAAAGTTGAAATTCCCGAAAATCGGCATAATAACGGTTTCTGTTGTTTTAATGAGTTTTGATCGTAGGGACATGAAAATTTTTTTGAGTATTAACATTGGTAGCATAGAAGTAAGGTAATAATTTTGGAATGAATTATTAGTATAGTATATTGTAATATATTGAGTTTCGCTCAGAATCGTATTTCTAATGCAATACCATTGCATTCAAATCTAAGTCAAATCAAGTATAATAAACCACTATAATTTCTCCGAGGGCCGAAGAGACGAAGGAGGAACGTCCACAATCCACATTCCCACTTTTTTTTTGGTAATTTGTTCAACAAATTTCAAATATGTAAATCGTTTGTACACAACCTACTACATGCTTAATAATATTAAACGCCTAAAGAAATATGAAAATATAACTTGTTAAAATAAAATTACGTATATAACATGTTTCGCTGAAATGCTCAATAAATATTAAAATATGAGGATGAAAACTATTACTTAAGTATATTTTGTAATAAATATAACAGTATTTAATATTTACTATAAATATTAACATAGTTGGTCAACTTTTAGTAAATGTAGGTTTCATTATTTATATTTTTGTACATTTTTAACAAATATCTTATTTGATAAATATAAGCCATTGCCATAAATTTATTGTATATAAATATAGTATCAATTTTTCAAAAGACTATTTTTTTTTGTCCAATTTTGAGTTGGTAGTAATTATATAGGAATGGATGAAGCTAAACAATATTTTTTACCCAATCAAATTAGATCATTATGTATTTGTATATTTTATTTTAATAATTAATAGTTATAATTGTTTATTAAATAAAATTGTGCATGCTAAACTCAAATCTACCCAAATGTGCAATGTATGTTTTACCCAATAAGGACAAACTCATTTTTTATACATAAGGAGTAGGAATAGCTCTATCCATATATATATATATATCTAAGGTTAAAGGATAATTAAATTATTTAATGTATAATTATTACCTGTAGATATCTATGAAACAATAAAAAAGTACTAAAAATTATTTATTATAAAAGAAAATTATTTAAAATTATTAACAAAATAGTTCTAAAATTAGTTACTAAGTTAAATGTTAAATAAAATATAGGTAGTTGTTTAGTTTTTATATTTTATTAATCTTAATCACAAAGAAGATAGATAATTGTTTTGATTATTTTTTTTGGAAAATTTTGTTAGCTAATTGGTGCTTAACAATGCATAGTAGTATATACTAGATTGAGTTAATGTTTACATCAAACAAGATAAAATTTTATTAAATTAAACTAATTTGATAAAAATCTATTAGTATGACTTGTATCATTATTACAAGTAATTGTATTTTATTAAATAATATTATGTTCATAATATGACCATTAAATAAAAAAACGGTTTATATTATTAAAATTGGTTTACATGCTACTTAATTAAACAGTTTTAATTTTTAATTCATTCTTAACTGTGTGCGTTTTATGTAAACATAGCAACATCATAGAAAAAGTTAGAAATTATTTTGTGGTAATAAAGTAATAAACCTATTATACATACCCATTATTAATTAAAATGATAAGATGTTCCATCCATAGTGATATGCATTCAAAATAAACACAAGGAAGTCAAGACTGATATTATTTGATAATTTATTTCTGTAACAAATTATATATTACATTATAATAATTCTTCAAGTACAAGATGTATATTATGAATAAATAAACATTATATATAGTTGCAAAATGTATAATTATTCATAAGGATTATCAAAAGTGAAATACTTATAATGTTATTAATCTTTTAAAAAAAGAATATTTTTTTTGAAAATATGTGAGAAGGAATGTTATTTTTTAGATTTTAAATCATACTTGAACAGTTTAAGATAATTATTGTTCATTTGTAGCATGCAACGCCCTATTATAATTTTCAACTACAACTATTTAATAGTTATAGTAAATATAGGTATTTTTGTATTGATATTATAAAATTAATTTAAATTGTAAAATTTTATGATTTTAATCATTACAATTATACATATGCATTTACAATACTAACTTTAATAACACAATTAACATACTATCTACATGATAAATACCAAATGTACAACAATAAATAATAATTTTTATAAATCCTTATTTTGTATTTTACAAATATTATTTTATATGTATAAATCTATATTAACTAACAAGTTAGTAAAACTCACCAAAAGACCAACGCACAGAAGTCAGAATACCTACTCAGTACTACAGAATAAGTATTTTTTAGTTCAATTCAAGTTTCCACTTCCAAACATTCAGTGATTCAGTGTTTACTGCTTACATGATAATATGGAAAACCTAAATTCTATAGATAAGAATACCAAAGAACTGTACTCTGTAGCAATCTCGAATTCGTGATATGTATAACGATTTATGATTTCAAATCGTAAGACACATGAAGATATACATATATATTATACATTATATAATTATAGTTTTGTTTTAATTTTTAAATTTGTATTAGTTATACTTAAACTCTAGTCCTAATGTATACTTATTACTTTGAGATGAATAATACAGAATATAATAATATATCAAAATATTCTACTCTAAGTTTATACATGACAAAATAGATTTTTCGTTTTGTCATGGATTTTTAGATAAACTAATAAACTTTTATTATATCTACCTAAGTACATACAAGATGATACACGAGATATGAGACAATAGTACAATACACGACTGTCGAGTTGTCGATTAATATAACTGGTACTCCTATTGCTATCACAGATTATGATATAAAATGAATTAAAACCAGGAACTACGAATTAAGATAGTGCCATATAAGTTGTATTTTATAACTATTAACTAAATAATACAGACAATGAAAATAGTTATAAATTTATAATATAGTATATGTAAATCATAGACCATAGACCAATAAAGATATATATATATTTCTTTATATAGACTTTATTCTATCACAGATTACTTAAAATCCACTTACTATATAATATATATGGTACTTTGTGATATGGAATTGTGGACATGTGTTGTACTGGTGGCTGTTGGATCAATTTTCTCATGGCTATCTAATACGTTATCAACGTTATCATAAAATCACAAGAATAAATTCAGAATTATTATGAAAATTATTATTAATTATTAATTTCAGAATTCTCACATAGGTATAGTATCTAAATAGTAAATATTCGGTTATTCAGGTTCGCTTGAAAACAATTAGTGAATAGTAATTGTTTTTATTATGAATTTTACCTATATATTTTTAATTTATATAAAATACATATAATTTTATTATTAATTATTTATAAGTGCAATTGCATAAAACAAATTAGTTAATAAAATTGCAATTATTTTTTATAAAATATATAAATTTAAAATTAGTCCAATACTCTTAATAACTATGTTGGATTTATTCTTATAATCTAATGGGTTGATAAATAGTTCCAATGAGTTGAATAAAATGATAAATTTTATTGCCGGTTATAAGTTATTAGAAATGTTTAATAAAAGGAAAACAATATTATATTTTGGTTTTGTTACTTTATTGATTTTTTGGTTTATTGGAATTCGAAGTAGAGGTGAATAATTTTTGGTGTTGTTATGTTAAAACTTGTTTATATCAATTTTTATTTTTGATAGATGCATCTCAGTATCAAGCTTTAAAGCAGACATTGGAACGTACCAAACAAGAAGTATGCATACTATTACTTTTCAATGTTGCATGCTTATTAAATTCATTATTTACATTTGTTTTATACAATTATAAATATCATTATAGGCATTTACTATTTAAATATATTTTATTTTTAGTATAAATTAGTAATAGAAATTATAATTTAAGAAAATGATGTACAGGGTAATTAGTAATTTATATACCTACCTTAGAATTTTTAAATTTAGTTGAATTCTTTCTTTTTTACATATATTTAATATACTATACTTATATATGTTATTATTTTCTAATTAAAGATTGTTATGTATATTTACTACTATTTCCCATCTACATATTGCTTTTTAAAAACTTATGGTATAATGGTATAAATTTTAATAATTAGTTGGCGGGTAATCTTAATAAAAGATTAAGTTTGTCTAAGAAAATGTTATGTTAAAGTTATGAAATGTTGGTATGTTTGTAACTATGTTACAAAATTCGTAGGGATGAATATAAAATATGACATATAAATCATTATGCAATCTCTACCATTTTTCTAACACAATTTTCTGTTATATGTTTGAAGTAAATTATAAATACAAATTTAATTCAAAAGTATTCAGGTAGGTTTATGTAAATATAAAAATTATGAAGTTTCTCTGTGATTTCTGAAGTATAATAATTGTCCAGTAAACCTATTAAAAATGGAATTATATTCATTGATTGAAAGATCATAATGTATATCAATAAAAAGAATTATTTTTAAATTTCCTTTTATCTCCATTTTTTATCAATATTTATATTTTAAATTTAATTTTATAACATGTGGTAATATTTTCCTACTATCTTGTATTTTTATGTTTTTTTTCAGCTGAAGATTAAATCTGATAATTACAATATTTTAAAAGAAAGATTTGAAAGTATATGTGACAAATGGCTACCAAACAATCCTATCATATATGCAATTACACCTACTTATAAGAGACCCGTACAAAGAGCAGAACTAACAAGGTATTAGTAAACTTAAAATTATAAATACTTTATTTAAATTAAAATTTTTTGTATGAATATTTATAGATTGTCCAATACTTTCCGCCTTATAAATAATTTTCATTGGATTATTGTTGAGGATTCAGAAATAAAAACATCACTTGTAGCCAATTTACTTTTAAAAAGTAATTTAAATTATACACACTTAAGCATAGCAACACCAAATGAGTGGAAGAGAAAATTAAAGGTATACAATTTTAATTTATTATTAATCTTATTTTCATTTTCTCATAATAAAAAGAATTATCTTTAGGAACCTAAATGGAAAAAACCCAGAGGAGTCAAACAAAGAAATAAAGCATTAGAATGGTTAAAAACTAACAAAGTTAATGAAAATAATGAAGGAATTGTTTATTTTGCTGATGATGATAACACATATAGTGTTGATTTATTTAATGAAGTAAATATTTTTGTAAATATAATATAAATGTTTTTTTTTTACATTTTTCATTTTTACAGATGCGATTAATAAAAGGTGTTGGTGTATGGCCGGTTGGTCTTGTTGGCGGTCTTTTAGTAGAAAAACCTTTGATAAATAGAAAAGGTAAAGTTATTGGTTGGAATAGTGCATGGAGACCAGAAAGACCTTTTCCTGTTGATATGGCAGGTTTTGCTATAAACTTAAAAGTATTATATAAACATCCAAATACTTCATTTTCATGGGATGTTAGTCGAGGTTATCAAGAAAGTGCTATACTATCACAAGTAACTACTATGGAACAATTAGAACCAATGGCAGATAATTGTACTAAAGTAAGTTTGTATACATAAGATATGTCATGAAAATATTCCAAGATTATGTGTATATTGCATGTATAATATACAATTTATTATTTTAGGTGTATGTTTGGCACACGAGAACTGAAGAACCAATATTAAAGGCAGAAGAAAAACTTAAAAATCGTGGTTTAAGATCAGATATGAATATTGAAGTTTAATAATATAAGTACATAAACAATTAATGATAATGCAAATAACAATATTGATAGTTTTAAAATAACGTTGCATTGATCTGGTAATGTAAATATATATCTAAATATGCTAAATAATACATTATTTTAAAATTATATATATATAATTATATAGAAGTTACTGATATTTTTCTTTGTCTTTTTAAATTGACTTTAAGTAACATGATTATTATATATATATATCATTTTATACTTCATAACATAAATCTGTAATTTTTTATCATTGATTTTATAATAGATTCTATTATAAATTAAATTATTTGGTTTTATATAAAATGATGTAAAAATACCAATTCTCTTTGATATTACCAGGGTTGAGTAATTTTTTATTAGTTATGTTATTGCAAGTGTGCAGTTATATATTTAAAATTATTTAAATTTATATTCTATATAACTATATCAGTGGCATCATTTTAGTTTTTACTAGACTAGGGCAAACCCATAAATTTTCCAACTGTTTTTAAGAACAGGAGTTGGAAGGGTCATTTTTTTGGTGGATATTTTATTTTATTGTAAGCGGTAATCAAATAAGGGGTTGTATTAAGGGGTTTTAGTTTTTGAAATCTGCCGACTTAGGATTTGGATAATTATAGACTACGGCAAATGCATGAGTTGCCCCCCCCAAATTACACCCTGAACTATATAGAAAATTATTTTTTTAAATTTAGTGATAATAATAATTAATAAATTACAATAGTAAATATTTCTTATACATTTTTAGATTGCATAATTTTTAATAATAACCTAATTAATATGTTTAGAATAATGATTTTTTTTTTATACTTGAATAGATAATAAAAAAATAATAAACTATAACTAAACTATTAATCATTTAAAAAATTACCATTATAGCAATGTGCATTTATACAATAATCAGAGACGGATTTCTCAATAGATATATATCTAAGAAGGCAACATTTTTAGTGCTAAAGCATGTTTTATAAATTAAATATCAGAAAATCCGCCTCTGGATATAATAATTTATTTACTTGATTACAGTTTCACTATACTTTATTTTTAAAAATAATTATACTATTAAAACAGATGAATTATAAAAATATAAAATTAAAAGTGACCATGCATATATAGATATATTTAAATAAGTATTGCTCAAATACTTTAGAATTGTATGTTACTCGCATTTCTTGACTTATTATGCTAAATAAAGAAAATTATAAAATAATATTTTAGTAAAATCTAATTATATAATATTATATATTGCTATATAGGAATATACGATCATTTGTTTGTAGTATAAATACTAATTAAATTATAAATATATATATATATTTGTGAGGTACATAAATTATTATGTGTATCTGTATTTGAATATAATTGAAAAACAATTATTTTGTCTAAATTAGTTATATTTGTATATTATATTATGATATCTAACCATCCATGTGTAAACTCTACATAAATGTTAAGATTAATTTAGTTTTGTACTTTTTTTATTTAATTTATTAGTTTTTAAATTTTTTGTATGTGCTTCTTGTTAAAATTACAATTAAAAATTATATATTATATGAAAATATTTTTTGAAAAACAATAATTTCAATGTATGAAATAAATCATAATTGTATAATTTACTTATTATTTTATATGTAATAAATAATAAAATGTATAAACATTAAGTCTAAGTATTAATTATTCCATTTTTAAGCGTTTTGAAATATTTAACTATTATGTTATTAGTATTACTTATTAAAATGGTACCACTAAATAAAATTTATAAATATTAAATAGTATTTATTAGTTATTATATTATAAGTATATGCATGCTACAGAGTAACAGAGTATGGGATAATTTATTGGTTTCCAATTTTTAACATTTTATCACCAGAAATTAGAGGTCTAATCAATATAATGTTTATCTATGGGTTTGGTACTAATGAGCTTAAAAGCTAAAAATTAAAAGTTTTTTTGTGTAGTTTGCTTTTACCTTTGTGGTTTTTTAATACTGTTTTATCAATTCATTATTCCGCACTGTATATTTTTACATCTGTACAATAAATACTGGTTTCCAGTAGAAAATATTGTGTATAAAATATAATGTTTTTAATTTATATTGTTTATATATTATCTTTATATTATTTAATATGTACTTAATTATTATATTTATTTAAAGTAGATTGTATCTAAATATCTAATGTCTATTATTTATTAAATATAAATATGTGTTTTAAAATATTATCTAAAGAAAGTGTTTAATAATAATATTCAATAATATGTTAAATTTATCTACATTTAAAAATTGATAAAATAAATTTTGCTCAATTATGTAAAGAAAATGAGATTTTAATATTATTCTTAGTTATAATAAATATATAATGTCTTATTATATTAATCAATATGTAGTGAGGTTTATTACACCTCATGTTTTACACATTTTTTTAATGAATACCTATAATGTTTCAAAATATTTATTTTTATGTTTTATCTATAATAATATTTAATAAAATAACATTTTTTACATACAAGTATACAAATTAAATTTGTGGTTACTGACATACCTAATTCAATATAATATATAATGTATTATTATTGTATAGTAGGTACGATTGTCAAAAAATTAATTAGTTGTATTTTATATAGATACCTATCATATAATATTTATAATAGTATTATTTATTAATTTTAATCATTTTCATCAAAATAATTTATCATAAAATTAATTGTGTTTGTCATTTAACATATTGTCATTAGGTAGGTACACAAAAAAGGACACAAAAATATTTGTATTGGACATTGATATATTTTTATATTGTTTTATGCGTAATGTGTATACAATATACATGTATGTTTATATCTATAATTTTATAAAAAAAATAATCAATTTGAAATACAATTTCAATATACTTAGTTTAAATGTTGTTTATTTCTTTTATCTGATTTTCTAATTATTAAATAGTCAAGTATGTACTTACCTAATTAATAAAACAAAATATAATAGGTAGGTACATTACCTGCCGCTACCTTTATTAAAATTGTATTTGTATACCTATTTAAATATTAAATATAATACTTAGGTAGGTGCCTCATACTCCTTGTGGTCTCGTATCTTGTACAATTTATTATATATACTAGTGGTATATATAATCAATGCTAGTACCTATCTAAATAAAATATGTAAAACCAATGGCGTATTTAGGATTTTGTCAAGGGGGATATTGTTATTCTTGTAATTGATAAATATGTACCTATATAAAATACCTTATTTTATATCAGATTTCGAAAAATATCTATAAAAAAAAAGTCAAGGGAGGGGATCTATCACCCATACACTAAACGCCCCACTCTACCCCTCGTAAATACACCATTGTATAGAACCATAATGTATTATAATCTTATATTATCTATGAATAGATAGGTATTATAAAATATAAGAGATATTATACCCTTTTTATGCTATTGCTATTCACTTATACGGGATATGTATTCGCTATATCAAAGACCTAACCCTAGAACATCATGTTCTTTAACCTAACTGATAATATTTAGAATAATATTTAGTTTGATACTCATATAAATACACACAAATAAAATTAAAAAAGTATTAAATTTAGGTAATACATTTGATACAGATGATATAGATAATTATGTCAAATCTCAAATATTAATATTTTATTAATTAGATACCTAGGTATATATAGTCTATTATTGTACATGTACAAATATATAATAATTGATTATTTAATCAATGGTAATTGGTAGGTACGAATAAGAAATCAACAAAAGACAGCCTACAACAAATAATTTAACTCAATTCTGATTTTTCTGAAAATTGTCATTTTTTTTATTTTTAAATATACATAACATATGCCTACAACCTACATATGTTCCTACCTATATACATAAGAAATATTTAATTACAAGTTTGCTGTATAATTGTTTGTATACTTAATTGGACACTTAAACAGTAGGCTATTATTATATTATAACTCGATTTACAATTTATAGGTACCCACATTTTATTTTTAATTAAACAGGTACCTACTTAACTTATACTGAAAGAAATTTTATTATTGTTTAACGCGTGAAGGTTAAATTCCCAAGTTTACACATAGATATAAATCTCCAGCGTAAGCGAAAATCTATTAAAATTTCAGATGAAGAACATAAGAAAGTAACATGTCGATGGTCAATATAAGTCAATAAATCAATATTGTTATATTAGTATAACATCTGTACAGGTAGGTACATATACGTAAAACTCAAACAATTTTAAGGGAGGCTAATAGGAACTTAGCACCTATTTCCGTCTATGATCTCCTGTTTTGTTTGCGACGGCCAAAGCTGACGATCGTTGGTGTTCTTATTATCGGCCGTTTGTTATGCTTATGGTTGATTATCACGGTCTTGAGCGGTTTTGGTACTGTCATATCGTCGTTATGATGCGGTTTACGCATGTTCTGTGCGACCAAACTAATTACGTAGCCACCGAACGCTAGAAACGACAGGACCGTAAGTGACATCTGAAATGCCGTTTGCATTGATGAGCTGCTGGCTGTCGACGATTCTCGAGAATCCGACAATCGCATCAGGGCCATGGCGTTCGGTTGAACATCCTTCGGGTCCTCTTCCTGCAACACGTTGGACATCCGTTGTATCAGTCGATAATCATCTACGATAATAATAATAATAATAATAATAATAATAATAATAATGCAATCCAGTTAGGGGCGGACCCCGGGGGGGGGGGGTTTGGGAGGTCAACTGATACACAGTTTTATTTTTAGAAAAATGTGGCCCCTCAAAATGACAAACTACATAAATATATACAATACTACAATAATCAAAACAGAAATAATATTAAATAATAATAGTGGTGTAATAGGTAATTTATACTGCAGTATACTGCAACTATATGTATATAAATGTAATAATAAATATGTATAATCTCTTCTCAAAACCTAAAATATCTTATTTATATTATATTTTATATAAATTATATTATTATATAATTTATAATACATTATAAATATAAATATAATATAAATTATAATTATATTATATTATTATATTTTTTTTTGTAAATTCAGCAATAATGTTTTAAAATGTTAATTGTTTCGTAACATCATGATTGATTGCTATTTGACATTTGTTAGTAATGATAATGAGTTCAGTCTTGTATTACAGAAGAGCGTATACGAGTTTTTATACGTTTAAGTGCAGAAAACGAACGTTCACTACTACAATTCGTGCATGGACACATATATTTGTACTATAGTGTCTATTGCCTACGCTCGGAAATGTATAGCCAATATTCATATTTCGAATATATTTCAAATAATAATTTTTAATTTTAATTTATTATTGTTTATTGTATTATAACTGTATATTATAGCATCACATTGTATATATTTAACATGTCATACTGAGTATATTAACTTCATTATTAATTGTATATTGCCTGTCAAGGCGTAAGAAAATAAAATAAAATAATATTTAGGATTTTGTTAGGACTTAGTAAGGAGAAATTATTTTTTCAACTCTTGAAATTATATTAAAATTTAATTAATTGATTATTAAAATATTTAAAATTATCAGAATCTAAATCATCTGATAATGTATCATTACATAATTGTAATTGTAGAATTTATATTCTGTTCCATAATATTATTGCTCATTAAATAAATAATCCAATCCAAAAGAGCTTCTTTTTTCTGGTAGAGAAGTACAAAATGGAATAATAATCTGGGGACCCAGTGCAAATGCACCACTTGCACATACATAAATCTGATAAAATTGATGTGACTTAGCGCGTGTTATTCAAATGGTTTTAATTTTTAAACAAGGTTGAAAATTTGTAACAAACAGTTGAATATCGTCAACAATATTTTATCATCCCACAAACTAAAGCCCATACTCTGACTATTGAGTCATCGTGGCAAATAACCAAATAGCATTGTATTATTCAACTCTATAGAGCATTACCGTTCATCATTGTTAGAACGATATTTTAAAGAAAAATTGTGGCGAGGAAAAAGAACTATATCTGAAGAATACTAAATATCTCGCATAACGCAGATAAAACAAACAGAATTTTAAAAATAAGTAAAATTATTGACGAATTTTCAATCATAATGAATATAATAGGTATATTTTTTCCTAGTAGGTCACATAGTATAATACTATACCAAACAAATTTGTTAGTAGGTCAAATTTAGCGATTTGTCACATATTGGACCAGTTCCTAATAATATATTTATAAAACTCAACGGAAAAAACCTCTAGATTCTTCACGATTAAATCCAATTAAAATATAAAATAATATTAATACAATTAGATACACCTATATTTTCTAGGTATTATAAGCTACGGGTGCCTTAAAATTTAATTAGTTTAGGGTTTTATGATATCGCTTCTCGGCCTAAAGGATTAAGCCTAGATATCTATATTATTTTGTAAGTATCTACTTAATATTAATTTCCACATTTACTAAAAAAATACATCTAACCATCTAAATTAAATGCATATTAATTATTAATTAATATTAAAAATAAATATATTTATAGTGTACATACTAACAACAAAAATAGAAATAAAAGTAAAAAATATTTAATTAAGACTTTTGTCTAGTTGTAGCTTGTAGAGACAACATTAACAAATCAATAAATTATGTAATCATCTAATTTTTAATAAAAAAAGGATTTGATTTTCAAGAGTCTGAATATTGCTTTTTATAATAATTTTATCAAGGCTTGGTTTTAAAATTTATATTAGGTTAATATTATAAAAAGTATATAATAAATTTACCTTTTTTTCTTAGTTCTTTTTTCATTTCCAGCAACTTTTCTAACGGCAATGATTCCAAATCCATGGGTTCATTATTTAAATAGAAATTTTCTTTCTCGAGTCCATTTAAGTGGCATATCGATAATAAACTTAATCCTAATAATAGTAGTATATTCATGGTAATTTTTTACGTATTCATATGTTCTTTTATGTTCTCACAATTGTGAAATGAAACTGAGTAGTATACTTATTTCATATAGTCGTCTTATTGTAAATAATTACTACTTTTAATTGTGTTTTGCACTAAATAGTAAATTGTAAATTTTGTCGTTTTAAGTGATAATAATGTTATGCATTTGTATTATATTATAATCTAACGGTTTAATTATTATTTGTTAGTATACCTATTACCTACTAACCTACAAGGTAGATAAGCGGATCTAGTTAAATATTTAATTTTTTTAATTATACGAGTAAATAATGTGGATGTTGACATAATTTTAGTATGTTTATGTATATTGTACTCTTGTAAATGATTGTAGTTTATATAGTTTTATCTGTGTGTAATAGATATATGTATAACAATATCGCCATCACTAGTCCTCATAGAGACGTAATTTGAACATAAGGTTAGGAAGGCTATTACTATTTACTTTATGCTAAATTATATTTCACATTAGATACTGCCATACATATCCACACTGTATAAGGACATAGTATCAGTGATGGCGTAGGTAAAAATATCAAAGGGGAACACTAGATTAAACACAAAATCAAATATTAATACATTTAAATATATATTAATAGTTATTTAGGTATACATAAAATATAATCAAATAAGTAGTATAATATCTATTATTAAACTTTTGTTGTTAATTTCTCATTGTCGGGTTTATAAGAAAAATTCTGTAAGTTAATGTATTGCCTTCTTCGTTATTTTTTACAGCGTTTCGTATGAAAAACAATATCGATATACTTAATCAACTAGTATATTTCTGAATTATCAAAAAGAGCTAAGATAAAAGTTTATTATTTAGGTAAAACTATTTTTAATTTTTAAAATAGGTATATTTTATGTATGGGTTATACTTAAATAGTTTAGGGCAACAATCATTTTATCTAATATTAGTTCTTGTCGTTGAAATTTAATATAATAACTTTGATCACTAGTAAACTAGATATAATATTGATAAAACATTTTAATAATGGTTTAATTGATAAAATATGTAATTTATATAAGGTTAATTAATTTCAATATAAGTACCTAATACCTATATATTCTAGTCACATATCTTAGACTAGGGTTAAGTTAGGTTAGATTAGCGTTTCTTAACCAGGGGGTCGAGTAGGTCAAAAATAATAAAATACTGATTTACAAAATGTACCTTTTTATTTAAAACTATTTATTGAACAAAAAAAAATACTTAAAATAATAATAATAAAACTAGCCCGATAAGGATATACATAAAAAATGAATAAACATTATAAAATAAATAATTAGTGTGATCGTTGAATTTGTTTTACATTTAAAAGTTGTTCATCAATAAAACGGCCACTTTACTGCTAATGGAAATTTTTAACGATCCGAGACATTTCAAACTTGACAAGTTTAAATTACTAGACATGGTATCTATAAATTGATATTTAAAATGGTATACTTCGTTTGGTTAATGATAAGATATTTTTATTGTTCAATTTTTTACCTAATATAGATGGAAGGGGGGACGCGAAGTGATTGACCATATTTTACATATTTTATACTTATTTTGGGAGTCGCGACACTAAAAAGTTTGAGAAACGATAGGTTACATCATTTATCCATTACATTTAGTAACCATTTATTGGACGAATATGATCTTTAATAGTCTGCAATTATATGTTACAAATTTACAGAAATAAGGATTGTAAATAAAATTATTTGATTTACACATTGAAATGCCTGAAATTATAGTAATATTATGAGATTTATTTTTTTAAAACAGCTGCGACCAAATGTTCATATTAAGTTAAAGTAGAAATCAATAATACTTTTATTTACATTATGTAAACAATGTAAAACTATTTAAACCACAACGGTCATAAATTAGAGTTTCAAAACGCCAATGAACAATGTTGAACCGTTAAAATGAATTATCTTCCCCTCCTTGTAGTCGTTCTAAAAAGTAAATAAATAGCTTTTTGTTAATTTAAATATTCAGTACTCAAAATGGATGATCATCGGTCACAATCATCACGTTGCGTAACGGAAGCTTTAAATTTCAGTATCGATCGAATACTGAAAAATGACACCAAATTGGGTAAACATTTAATATATTATTATAATATTATATTATATTAACTAATTAGTGAATATTAAATATTTTTTTAAATTTTGAATATTTCTGAAATATTGAAACGTAACGTAAAATATAGATAGATCGTTGGACAAAATGCCAAAATTTTCTGGTCGAGCAGTGTTTACGCTTTCCCAAAAAAATTGGCTAGAATACTATTTTCAAATGGAAAAATACATCACTAAACCAAATAGAAAAGTATTGGCTTCCACTCTTGGACTTACAGATCTACAGGTTAGCATTATATTATGTTACGGTTATACTATTATAATTTATAAATTAATAATAGGTTAGGTTAGGCTATACACACATTTTGCAATTGTTCATGTAATATGTTCGATATTTTATTTCTGTTTTAACTTGTAGATAAAAGTATGGTTTCAGAATAGAAGAATGAAATGGCGACATGCAACGTCTATAGACAAGTAAAACATTTGCAACGATTATATATGTAGTTATTCATTTAATTGTAAAAATCATAAATATGTCTGTATTATAACATAATATAAAATATATTTTAATAATAACGTGTTAATATTTCGTTAAAATAATTATAATCAAATATTAATTGTATAATATTTATAACATTAATAACAAATTATTATTAATAATAACTAATTTTTATACTGGTAATTACTGCGAGTGGCCTTCTTTAATCTATATACGAGGTTAGGTTATTATTCTTCGTACTAATATTCTTTATTACGATTATGCGACAGGTTAGGCTTAATGTAAATTTGATTAAATAATATGTTCGTTTACAATATTAGTACCTATATAGTATAATGTATAAAAATACATTACATATAAACATGGCATTGATATATAAAAAGTCATAGATATATCGTACTTTTAATATAATATTGGTGAATTATGTTACATATACACTATACGCATAGACTATGCACTTACTAGTCAATATTGTTATTATCGGCAGTAGATAATTGAATAATTATAATAAAAATACAAAATAATGATTATTATACGTTTAAATATTATAATTTAAGAGAAATATAATATATTAATTACCAAGGCTCAAATTGTATAGACTTTTCTAGTGATACATAGAACATGTACATGTCTACATTATATATAAAAAAAAATTGAGTAAAAAGTTAAATATAATTTTGTTTTGTGACATATTAGTATACTTTAGCATATCATGCATATTTAAATGTACACTCTACCATGATATTTATTGTTAAAATATTTATGGTAAACTAAATAGTTAGGTATAATAGGAATTTTTCGTAATTTCCAATACCTATTAAAATATATTAGGGAAAATAATATTGTATAATATTAAAAAAATATTTTGATTTGATTTCTAATTATTAAGTCTAAATTTTAATTAAAACAATATTATTTTTTATAGTTAATAGTTAAATAATATAAGAATCATGGGTATAGACAAGGGGGTAGTGGATCCCTCTCATGGGCTTTTGTCATAATATTTCTCATTAATAATTTTTAACTACTGATGGATTAAAAAAAATTATATTTAGTTATTCATTATTGTCAGTTTAATTATAACAGGCTGATAAGTGATAGATATTGTGAACATTTATCAAGACCCTATTACATTCAAAATTGCATTAGTTATCATAAAATATAAAATAGAATTTGTCAAAATCACAGTTTCCGTGAATTTTGCAGTTTTCCAACCATTTTTTGCTAATTTTTATTATTTCAAAGAAAAACTCTTATGTGTTAATTCTAATGTGTTAACTCTAATGCTAAAAAATGAGCAAGTATTAAGTAAATGCAATTTTCTACCGAAAGGACAAGTAATTGGATCATTATTTATTCTCAAAAAAGTGTTTTCAGACTTTTAAAAACACAAAAAATCAAACAATAATGAGAAATTTTAAAGTTTGGAGGCGTTAAAAAAAAAAAAAAAAATGATTTACGAATTTTATATAATTTTTTACATGTTCTTTTCAATTTTTTACACTGTTCAAGAGTATGTCATAAAACACATATCCAATTTTCAGCTTAAAATATTAAGAATCAAAATATGGATTCTATTATGGAAAAATTAAAATAAAATCAGAAAAAAATTTAAAATCATAATACTCAATTTTACTGAAAAATCTAACTTTAGAAGTTTATAAAAAAGTGTGACTTACGATGTTCAAAATATTTTATACATAGGATAAGTAGTATATAATTATGCCTCTATACGATTTCAATACGTTAAACCCAAAATTGCAGGAAATATTAAACATTTTTGGATACATTGTAAATCTTATAATATATCCTATAATCTCTATATTTAGTTAGAAAATCAACCAAGCCATTCAAAAATTTTCTGATATATAGAACACATATGTGAATACTCAAAAAACTTTTGAACTACGTTCAAAACTGAATTATTCACAAAATATTTAAAATAAATTTATGTCCGTGCATTTCACCGATTCATTTTCCGTCATTTTTTGGTATTTTTTCTTCTCCCAAGGAAAATCTTTGAAAATTTTGAATAATGAGTTAAATAAAGTCGAAGTTAAATACTAAATTGATGAAATTTTAATCGAAAGCATCCCCTTCTTGTGATAATCATGCCATTATTTCTACCAAAATAAAATGGATATAGAAACCGAATCTAATACAAGTTAAACTTCTGGAGCACAGTAGGTTAGTTAGTAAGTTTTTGATAATATGTCATAGAAATCAAGAAAAATAATTTTTTTTTTTTGTAAATTTTTGTAGAAAAAATACATTTTATATTAAAAATAACTTTTTATTAAATTAATTATAAATTTTATATAAATCGAGCAGTCGGTCATGTGTTGACCTCCAGAGGGTAGAGGCACTACCGCTGAGGCTTATTTTATAAATTATAAATATATATCACAGATCCCATTCCCCAATGAAAATTCCTATCTACGCCACTGATAAGAATATAAATTAATAATTTAAATGGAAAATATTATAACATACATTACAGTGTACATTTGAGTACATTTTACTTTTTAGTTATATTATATACATTTTGAGCGTTGGGATTATTATATTACTATTATTATAACATGCGTAGAATGTAACAAAAAGCATTAAAGGCAGACCTTCTACAGTTTCCGAAAAAACGTTATTATTTAATTGAATTTGAATAGTCGTTTCCAAATTGTTTTTCAAGAACGTACGATGGTGACGGTACTCTGTGACCGAACGGGAGTATATCCAAATTCTGTACGTGTGCCTTAATGATGGTACCGGTAGGAAATCCGCCGAAATTGTTGTGATGGTTGTTGATATCCTCTATGTCGTGTCCAGCTGCACCGAACTCCGATTGATGATTGTGTCCTTTGGGTTTCTGGTAATCGGTGCCACCATATTGGCCGTATTTATCGTCCACCACTATCGGTCGAGACGGTTGACCATAGAGTGTGTCTGGTGGACCGGCAGCGTTCGGCCTACCGGTGGACGATGGCTGCAGATGGTAGCCGTGCGACGGGAGTTCCGGTACGGCGAACGGTTTCTTCGGCGGTTGATCCCTGCGCTTGTCAAATTTTTCGAGTGATTGGAAAAACGACTCTTCGTCCTTGTTCTTGTATGATGTTGGCCACTTCTTGGGCGGAAGCTTGGGATCGTCCTCCGGGAACGCCGAGCCCAACGACAGCGCACTGTTTGGCGACAGGAACTCGTCGGAACTCCCGCCAACGTCTTTGGTGGGGAACTCTGCGGGACGGTAGCGATCTGGCTGGAATGGCGTGGATGTACTGGCTGCGGGTCCAAATAGATCCTGTTCGAACGCAGACGGCGACAGCGGCGTGGACGATGAGATCTGCAACAAGTCCGGCGGAATGACGGACGGCGTCACGACGGACGCCGGTACGGGTACGACGGTGCCGCCCGACAACAACGACGGTATCGATACTGCGGCCGCAGACGCTGCACCACCCGCAGCTGCGTTGTTTACTACGCGATACCCGATATCGGGGCCTGCCACGTACTGCACGGTCCTCTGCACGCCCTTGTCGTCCACGTACGTGTACGAGCCCTGTACGCGTCCGTTGGAATCGCTCACCTCTGTTCGCCGTTGGTCTGGCCCTGAAGCCGTAAACCCGTACGAACCATCCTTGCCCAGCACTATGGATGAGTGGCCACGTGGCCGGCCGCCAGGTTTTCCCGGTGGGCCGCTGTAGAACACGTTGCCTAACTGGTCCGAGTCCGGGTGCGCAGACTTCACGTGGAATCCTGTACCGGCTCCAGCTTCGTACTGCACGTCGTGTCTCTTGCCTACGAAAATACGAAATCGAAATTAAATTATCCGAAAGTTTATAATTACGATTAATACATATTTTAAGCAGCATATAATAAATCATATTAATATTAAACAAAAGCTAAACATAATTACATTTTTGTTTTATCACAAATTATTTACAAATAGTTGTTAATTGAAGACAGATAAGTATGCTAAAAATGAAATATTCCATTATATGTACAACAATACTTGTCGTATTTTCTTTACAGTTTGTCAATTTGTAGAATTGTAACTTGTGTTTGATTACAGTTTTGACCTTCGATAAAATATGAATAGTTAATTAAATTAATTGCAATACAAATCTGCATTAATGAATTGAACTCTACCTTATATAAAAAGATATAATATTATTTTAGTTTTTAGTTGTAGGTATGAAGTTTTACTGTTTTAGGCACTATATAAGTACTATTATATTATTATTATTGTAAATTGACAAATAGTAATAGTGCTTAGGTGTTTGCCCTGCAGACTTTAGCCTACTTACTTTCATATTATTTATGTGTAATACGCTTACCGACATCGTCTAAATACGAATAGACGCCTTCGATATGGCCTCTGGAATCGGCGGTTTCGGATTTGGATTGCGTGGGCGTCCGAACAGTGAACTTGTAACTGGGATCTTCGTTTGGATCGTGGTAACGGTCGTAACCCGGATCGTATTTGGATGAATCTGTGGGTACAGGAGGAGAATAAGGTAAACGGACTTGGGACAGGTCTGTCTGTCTGGCGATATCCGGTCCACGAGCGCGGAATCCACGAGGTCCCGCCGAATATAATGTTTGCACAATTCGACCAGTTTCGGGACTTCTGGAGCCGAACCTGCAGAAAATAGATTCTAATATTTAAGTAATGATGTGATCAATTATGCATATAGTAAATATAGTATTATATCATGATATTTATATGCATGTGATTCAGAGCGCATACCGGAATTTTTTCGAGAGGTAGGGTTGTGTTTATAATAATTTCTTAAAGAGGGAAATTTCGTAGAACTCTATGCAGTAATATGGTAAATATTTTAATAGTATATTTGCGCACTGCAAATTTTACCTCACTGCGGACTTCGTTACATGAACGTAGAACGTATACCGGATTTTGAATCCAATTTAAATAAAGGAACATTTGGGGGGATTGTGACCCCTTAATCCCCTCGTGTGCGCCACTGGTGTGATATGTCGTATACACGTTTAACACGGCTCAGTTTCTCAACACGGTCATTTTGCATTTGATTTAATAAGGTATATCTAACATTGTGCCATATATAAGTTAGGTTATTCGTAAACACCTAAATATTATATGAATTTGATATTTAATTATAAAATATGCGTGTATATACGATCAACAATGTTGGTCGACCTTAAAAACTTAAAATAATGAAATTCACCGGATGCATAATTTTACACGTTTGTTTTCATTGTTCACTGCACAAGACGTGTGCATATCCATATTTACTATAGTCTTTATAATTACCGATATAATTATAATAAAAATACGAATGCAATGTATATCAATACCTTCCGGAGACGACGTTTTCCTTATTGGCAGCGGCCGAGTGAAACTGGTTCCTGTCTGCGTACCGGAACGCGTACGAACCGTCCGATGACCTGTCGGAAAAATCGCCTTCGGAAGGCGCCTGCCGTTTGTCCACAATCACCCGATTTTTGTCGCATGCCACCGTCGCCACCGCCGTCAATAAAATCCATTGGAATAACATCGTTATACTGTTAAAGCTGTAAAAAACGAATGAATTATTAATAACAACTCAAAATAAAAACACGCGAATTCGGTATCTAATACTTCCACCAAAGTTTATATTATCGACCAAGTGTTTTGGGTACCCTGCGATACCTTGCGAAATTGTTCCACTCGAGTAACGGTCAGCAACGACCATAACCGTGTATACAAACGATTTTTAATTAAAAACTCATAATTGATAACTACAAGTCTTTTTTTCGATTCGATTCATAAAATCATATAGGGTTGATCAATATTTAATGTTATATAAACTGGTGGTTTTATGATTATAAATTGTTTTAAATATTATGTTTTTATTGTTGATTCGGTTGTTTTTGTAACGCTTTATTCTAATCACATTGCATTAATGAATGAAAGCGAAAATAGTAAATATAACCGTTATTATTATTATCTATTAGGTACTATAGGTTAACTGTCAGTGGCGTGTCATACATGTGTGCAATGTGTGCAAAGGCCCGTCTTTGGTTAGCGGGGCCCATTAAAACTCAACGTCCCAGAAAAAAAAAATTCAATTATGTAAGAAAAAGTAAAAAGATTATTCACAATTTCACATAGTTTTCCTTTTCTCAATCTGATATTAATATATATAAATAATTATATATCATTACATAATATATTATTGTCATAAATATTGTATCAAATTTGATTATCTTTACTTCTGCGAAACAAATAACGATTTATGGTGACTAAACGTTATTTATTTAAATTAGTCACGTATATCCATTGTGCTTCACATAACTTGACCTTAGTTCTAAACGATGCAATGAATTCATCAACGGTTGTAAAAACTTTCTTTAGATTTGTGGAAAAAATTTATACATTTTTTTCGAATAGTATTAAACGTTACCAATTACTTTTATCTTCAGAGTCGTCAGGTATTTCAATTACATTAAAAAGATTATGTAATACTCGTTGGTCATCAAGATATGATTCTTTATTAGCTATTTTCGACATCGTAATGTCAATATTTTAAAATGTTTATCACAAATAATTCTTAGAAGCAAAAATAAATTTGAATTTATGAACCTATTTTTATATTATTTAGAATTGAAAGTGAAGGATCCCTTTTTTTACTTTTGCACACGGGCCCATTTTTGGGATGAACCGCCACTGTTAACTGGTTAAATCTAATTTAACTTAACTTTAAAAACTATAAAAACAATTGTTTTATCTATTAAATAATTATATAACTGCTGTTTTCCAATCTTCCGATATAAGGATTAAGGGTAATTGATATATGAGGATCCCAAATTTATCAAATTCTATTGTTGTTTTTTATATTATTATATCTACTATAAAGTAAACCAAACGTTATTTGTTTTAATGTTAAGTGTTTTCAAAATTTTTCATTATTTACAAATTAAACTCAATATATTTTGTATATTTTTGATTTGCTTAGTAAAATATAGTTAAAATAATTATATACAGAGTGAGATTTGACAAATGAAATTTTTAATTAAAAAGAAATCCATTTTCAATATCGAACATATTATATTATATTATATTATAATACATTTTCAAACTGAAAATTTTCATCCTGATAATTTATTTTGAACTAAGTATACATTTTTCAATAGTTTTTAATTTTTAGTAGTTCAGTTCAGTTTTAATTCATCTTATCACAAAAAAAAAAAAAAAAAAAAAAATAGTTTTGAACGGCACGATACATGCAATACTTAGGTACCTATTGACATTGTTAATATATTGACATAATAGATAATTATGTATTATAATTATCTAGCAATTAAAATCTATGAGAAAATTAAACAGAATATGGTCAATCCGCCAAGGATTTTATTAAGTATTCATATATTTATACAGTACATAAGTATGTATCTTACATAATTTTCTGTGAAAAATGATTAATACTATTTTATTATATATTAACAATATAATAATGAGAAATAAAAAATATTGTTGTAACAATAATTGTACTTGAATTAATTAAAAGCAAACAATTTACTACCTCTATAATAATAATTATAATATACTGTAGTTATACGAGTATATATTTTAATCAATTGTATTGTTTTATACAAAATCGTTGTTTAAACTTGGTCAATCTAATGAGCCTTGATCATTGAGTAATATTAAAGAATTATATACGAATATGAGACATTTTTAGAAAGTATCTACATCTATAATAATTACGATTCAGAATAAAGGTAGAAAATAAAAATTTGACAAGTAAAAGATTCTAATTAAAAGTAATAATTCGACATATAAAAATCTATGCTATGAGTAGAAAATACCTGGATAAATCAAATTTTAAATTAATATAAATAAATAAGCTTATATTTTGTATCTTTATAAGTATCTAATAAAATGACAAAATTAAATAATTTCTACTTTTTCATAATTTATAATAACTATCAATTGCTTTTGCTGCAACTCAATATTGTATAATATGTATAATTGATTGTACAAATATTATATTATTAAATAAATTAAAATATTATAATTCTTACTAAAATGTATTTATTAAAATAATGTACCTACTGTAAAATTTTATATATTTGAAACCGCTTGATATATAGGTAATAAAATAAAATATAATCTAAGTACACATAAATTTGATAAAAAAAAAAACTATTAAGTTGTGAACATTTCCTTGATTTAAAAGCAGTAAGACAAAAGTATAAAGTATTAAACATATAATTATTTAAAGATTTAAAAAGATTTACTTTTTTAATGAACTGGAGAGAAGTATAAATAAATGGGGTTTATAGCAAATTGCAATTACCTGTATATTTATTTTAATTCCTAAGCTAATATTAAATATAAATAAATTTAGATACCTATTTGATAAGATGACACAAAGCACGATTAAAAATGACTTTTTATATTAAAAGTGAAATTGAAATTACGAGCTATGGCGATTAAAAAAAATATATAATCAGTATGAAGTTACAACTTTTTAAAATATGTAAATAATTGGAAATAATATTATGTATATAAAAATGAAAAAATGAATAATACTTACAATGATGTTCAAATGTCAAAGATATATATTTTTTTTAAATTATGTACTCTCCCAGAAGATGACGTTTTGTCTGCTACACCGACTTATTTCGAATGGCGAAAAAAAATTAGCCGGTGGTCTTTTCGTTCTATGCTGCAGAATCAACGTATATTTAACACTTAAGGTCTTATCTATTACACCGTGAAGATGCTAAGAAGATACCACTAGCGTCACGGTCAACAGGTGCCATTGGTATATTGTTAATTTTAGATTTTATATTCATAATATTTTTAAAATAAAATCACTTTGTAGTTTGTTATTCATTGTTAAATGTCTGGAATTATAATGCATTCTATTGTATTTATTATTAAATGGTGATATAATTTTTGACCTGAATTACAAATTTACACTATTGTGCAATTATTTAAGTAGTTAATTGTTAGGTTAGATTATAATTTATAAATATACACAGGCGACAGACAGTAGGTATATTAGAATATATTAAAATAATTTATTTATAAATACTAATTATATATGTTGTTTAATTACAGTTTCAATGATTATTAATATTAATTTAATTTTGCTAAATTAAATATCCTATTTTACAAATTTAATTACGTATATATTATTATAGAGAGTTCTGAATTTAATGTTACGAAAAGGATGGGAATTAGTAAATTACTTATTTTCAATATTATCTTTATTATTTATATAACACAAAATTATAATCATGTTATATCCTATCTCATATATATAGAGTTATAATAAATAGGATATAATATATAATGATTATAATATTATTTAATTTCATTATAATTGATCAAATTTTAAACTATTTAAATAAAATAATGTTTTAATTTATTAACTAAATAAAAATAACAGCTTATTATTTTATTGATATTTATGGTTATGTATTATGTTTAAAAATAAAATATATAAGTTAAAAAGAGAATGATATCTGATTTATTTAAAAAATCATATACATATAGATATGTATAATGAAAAATATTATTAATTGTATAAAAATATGTTTCAATTCAATTTTAATAATATAATTATAATATAGACAATATATTATTCATTTAAAATTATAACTATATTACCTACCTAAGTACAATTAAAAATAGTCAGTTTTAATTTTTTAAACAATATAAATAAAAACCATTTATATTGAAATAATACATTTTTAATAAAACACTTTATTTTAAATTGTTAAAGTTAATGTACTCGATATTAAATTCATTTAAATGAAAAATCTCTTAAAAAACATTTGTAAATTTTAGTTAATAACAAAATATACCTATATATTCGCATTTTAATATTATATAACAGAAAAAAAAATGAAACGAATAGAAAAATGTATAGATTATTATGACACAATCTATAGGAAGTATAATTTTATAGCAATTAAATACTGCTAATTATTATAACTTCAAGGTGTTAGGTACTTAATTAATTAATAATTAAATACCATCAATTTTTTAATAATTATATCCGCGAACTATACCCATATGAATAGCTTTATTATTGAAGGGTCATTGATTTATACAGATGGTGAAGATATTTTATTTATATTTATGTGGTTTTTACTATTTCCAGGATATATAATAAACCACAAAATAGGATAAACGACCTCATAGACCTCATTGACTTCATAATTAGTTAAATAAACATTAAATCTTACCAACACAAATTCATAAACTTTATTATTAAATATTTTTTGAAGTTAAGTGACTATTATTAACTTTAAAATATATGAGATTTACTTAGACACTTTTTTTTTTTAAAGCATATTTTTAATTTAATTTTAAAAACTATATTGCTGTGAAAAAGGCAAAACTGAATTAAGTATTATGTATTTGAGATTTGACTAGTTATTTGAGTTATTCCAATTAACATAATTACAATTAAGTATTCCAATTACCACGTATAATATGAAATTATATTATATCTACAGAAACTAATGTTTTAAGTAAATAACTCATTTTCTGAAAGATTATTAAATATACTTCCAATTAATTTTAGTACCAACCTACTATATAATAGGGATAACTATAAAAACAAAAATTACGTAACACTTATTTAGTATCAGTACATGTGTTTTCGTTTCTATATATTTTTTGAATTTCGTATAACTATTATTAAACTTATATAATATTAATTAATATACATTTCAAATATATTATATGATAATGGAAATTATCAGAATATTAGTTTGTCGAATAAAAAATATGACTCAGAATACAAATAGATATGGTAATAAAGATAAATATAGCTAATAAGGTATATAAACAATTTAACAAAGAACACCTAATACAAAGTAATGAAATGGTAATAAATTTCAAAAATCGAATAATATTTTTACTTTAAGTGAAAAGAACACGTTTACCTTTTATTATTAATTACAATTAATTGTTTCAATGCCCAATATGTATAAAGTTTAAAATATACGGTGTTACATTTACAATTATTTACGATTTTACTTAATTATTTTAATTACAAAATTAGACCTTTATATAAGTATAAATATATTTTTATTTTTATATTATTATATTTATATAATATAAAGTAAAAACAAATTGTATATACTAACAAATTTTACTTAAGTATAAAATATTTAGTAGTTAACATAGCTCATGCAGCTACAACAAATTAATAATAATTTTTAATTAAAATAATATAAAACTATGAATTAATATGATTATATGATATAAGTAGGTATCTAAACTTTAAATAAAGTTTTTTTTGTACATGTAATTTACAGTAAAAAAAAAACTGTAGTTTAATTATGACTTTTACCCGCGTTATTTGTTTTATCATCCACTCCACAATTCTAAAAATAAAATAAAAATACGTTTTATTTAAGTTATACTAACTATAAACTAAAAACGTCATTTTTTATTACATACTTCATCAATTTTTTCGCTTACGCATTCGAACATTTCATATGCAAGATCACAAGTCTGGCCATCATCTAAAATGTAAAAAAAAACAAATTTATAAGTACCTACCTTATTCAAATCGATTTATCTATTTTGACAATTATGAAAAATATAGGTGTCTACTATGTTATGAATTTTAACCGTTAACAATATTAAATGTATATAATTATATATATATATATCAATCTGCATCAACCGATGCTGTATACTACTAATATTAATTCGATTAAATCGATAGTAGGTATATTCCATACTTCCATCTAGATATTATAAATAACTATTTCCCAATATAGGAATATAACTTAATTACGATTTTTTACTCATTATTCGTTATTTGAACAATGTACCTAGCTAGACACTACCATATAAATACGATAATTGATAATAAAATGTATTGATTTAAAAAAAAAAAAAAAAAAAAAAACGTAATATATATATTTGAAGTATCTTTTATACGACGGATATGGATTGTACCTGAATCATTTTTACTTAAAAATGAAAGTATCTATTTTATAACCGGGCATGTTTGTAATTTGTCTAACCTGTTTAATTATAATTAAACAGTTCAACTTTTATTTTATTTACTTACGCTAATAAATACGCTTATTAGCGTAAATTGAATTATTAGAAATAAAGAAATAAGAAATCTAATTAAAATTCATCATAATTCCGACGTATGTGTTTGCAATATTTATTAATTTAAAATTTAATATTTTTTCCAGTAATTAATTGATTTTAAAAATAGTTAAATGTTAAATAAAATAAGGAAGTCTAGCTTATACAATCATTATAATTTTTCACACAAACAAACAAGTTAACTCTTGTTTTGAGTAAAATGATATACTCCTTAATTAAATGTTTAGATTTGTTACCGAATTTTTGAGACGGTTGTTGCAGTCTTAACTGTTGTGCAATAGAAATACAATGCCTGACCGCGGATAAAGTCGCTAGATAATAATTTCTGTCTTGGACGCCTTCGTTGTACAGTTTCATCAATCCATCAACTACAGGAAATCCAGTCTCATCAACCTAAATAAAACAACACATCATATGTAGATCAATTAGCTGATTCATTCTTTTGGACGACGAGACGCTGTAAACACTAAGTACTCAACTGCTTTCACTTTCTTGTAGACGCACTGGAGCAAACACTGAAACAATATAATTATTAATTATTATATTAGCCAAGTCGTAATAATGTTTTTACTACATATTATTTGCAGACATATGCGATGGATATTTATTTTATTGAATGACCATTCAGAACAGGTTTCAGTTACGCAATAAGTGAATGTTTATATATTCATTTTTTTATTTATTTTAATTTTTATAATACCTTGGTTAACAGATTAGATGTAAGCACTGTGCACACGTATAAAAAGATGTTTTTAACAACTTGTAAATATATATATATATATAATAACATAAAAATATGAGTGCAATTTGCTTCCGGTATTTTAATGTTAGATAATATACTAATAATTTCGATTTTATAGATTTCAATAGAATGATTTAAAAACTGTTGATCACACTTGTATTTCGTACATTTATATATATATATATATAATGCATCATATTTTTATTTGAAACTGAATAAATACTGAATTTAAAGAATGAATCCTAATAAAAAATATGTTGAGACAAATTGATATTCAAAATATCTAATAAATAAAAACATATATATATAAAAATGTAAAGATAAAATTATAAAATAGTAATAAAGTTTCAAATTTGACATTAATTTGTAAGTAAATATTATAATATTGTTCAATAAAAGAACAATTAGTTATATATACTCTATATAATAATATATTCTTCTCTGCCAAAGTAATATGTCTTGTTAACTATTTGGTAACACGTCATACTTATTCAATGATTTTTGATGCATTATAAATACAATAATTAGATATTATTAGAAGATATTTAATGTATATATAAATCAGAATATTAATATAAATAACTCATTTATAATTTTAAAATTTATTTACATATCTATTATTAATTATAATATACATTTAACTAAAAATGTTTGTATTAATCACGATTATTACTTTAAATAATATTTTAAGATATAAGTACCTATATTAAATTTGGTAATATACTCGTAAGTTAATAAAATAAAATATAAAATATTATGTTTATTATTGTATTAATTACAGAAAAAGAATATTAAAAATATTTAAAATTAGTATAATTAAGTGTTATACACTATCCTTTTATATTAAAACAAATAAATCAATAATTTCTAACAATAGATAAATAATATTATTATATCATTAAAATATTAGATGTTATATGTATATTAATTGATTTTTCGTGAAATTTATTATAAAACTAAATGAATAAATTAATGTGATGCTAAATGTTTTATATAATATTTGATTTCATTATTTTTAATACTATTATTTTTTTCAATTATTGAATAACATAATATTTTCTTATTTTATATGCGTATAAAAAGAAATTAAAATAAACCATTAAAGTTAGAACTGTTATAGATATAAATATAATGAATTGTTAAATATTAAATTAAAATTACATGTAAGTATAGGTTATTACCTTACTAATTATAATAAACTTTATTAGGAATATTTAAATAATAACTATTAAAAGAGTTAAAGAACGTATAATATTCAATACATTTTACCAAAAAAGTAATGTTTAGTAGGTGCCTATATTATATATGATAAGAGACGAATGTGAAAAGTTCCAAATTAATACTAGGTTATTTTAATATATTAATGTAATTATATAGGTAATTGACCATAATACGATTAAATAATTAAAATTAAATATTTTACCCCTGCAACTCTTCGTTCTTCATTTGATAAATTTTCTTCGGCTTCTCTTTTCGATCTGTTATGGTTTGGTGTGTCATTTTGTTCCAAAGCGCTATCGTTAAGAATATCTAAGGCTTCTGTAAATAAATTTAAATTGACAATTTATTAACTATATTTTACTTGTGAATACGTTGTTTTCTATAGATTATTTACCTTGTAGTAATGCAGATTTTATCTCTTCTTGACAAATATTTATAATTATTTCGAGGTTTAAAGGTGCTTTATCGGGTGCTCTACATTTGCCTGATGGCTTTATATACAAATTTATTTATATTAATAAACATTGCAATAAAAACAATTAATAGTTACAAACATATTCACCTCCTGCAGTGTTTGACAAATAACATCTTGTAAACCAAATCCAAAAAGTAAAAATACAATAACGTAACGTCCACGCATGTTCAATATTAATTTGTTAAAAAGTTTAAAAAATAAAATCCAATAAAACACACTTGTTGAATAAAAATAAAAAATTTAATCTATTTATTTTATATACTAAAAAAACAACGTGTTAACCAGAGCTGATGTTGTTATTAAATGAAAAATGAAAAATTCGAATGAGAGTTCTATGCGCGCGCGCGATCACTTTCTTCATGATAAGTGCAAGTGTGAGTGGCTTTATATTAATTATGTCACCGGAGTACTGCGTTCATCATTATGAAAAACCGGTACCAGAAAACACTATAGCTAACTACGAACCATAACGAGATCATTGTACAGTAAAATATATAAAAATAGATGTATGTGCTAACCAGTAACCATAAATTCAGGTTATTTTGATTGGGTCATAATAATATAATTACACTTATCATATACTAATTAAAATTATTAATATTATATAGTTAGTATATTATATCAATACGCATACTATTATTATTAAAAAATAAATGGTAATTAGAATATCATTTTATTTGTAATTAACAATGAAGCAGTAACGGATTTTCAACAATTTTCTGTTGGGGTAGGGGGTTAAAAACATTTGGTAGTAAATAATAATTCAATGATGATACATTTATATGTTCATGTACTTTCAATTATCTGTTTTATTCGTTTAAGGGATCCAGTACCCTTGGACTCCCATAAATCCGCCACTGTAATGCAGTGATTATTGTTATAATAAAACATTTATTACCTATATGGAATATGAAGATTTTGCATATTGCATAAGCACAAATGGTAATAACATTTTAGAAATTATTAGATTATTATTAAATAATTTTTAAATATATTCATTTTTCATTAGGTTTTGCTCTATATATTAGTAGCTAAGACTCAAGAATTAACAGCCGTAACAGTGAATATTTTTATTTACAAATATATGGAAAGAATTATGTTGTAGATTAAGTTACAAAATTCTTAATATTTTCTTATTATTTATTAGTTATGGTTATAGTTTGTGAAATTGTATTTTTTTTATTATATTACACAATCTAAAAAATCGTGTTGTATTCCCGAATCCACCTTGAGCCGAGACCACTCTGTCCCATCCACAATAATCAGCCTAAAATATGTCACGTAGCTTAGCTCATCAGTGTTCTTAGTATTATATTAGTGGACAACTATACATACTGTTATAATGATTAGATCTTATGCAACTGACGTAGTTTCTTAAGTGGTAAATTTTGTATTTTAAATTTAATTACAGTAAAATTATAATAGTAAAATATTATTATTTATTTAATTATTAAAATAATAATACATAGATTAAATATAAATAATTATATATATATATTTTTAATTTACTTATATATTCGAATTACCTGTTGGTGATAGAAGTATTTGTAAAGGCAAACGTAATTTGAATAAAAAACTTTGATTCCCAAAATAATATATCAATCTATGGTAAGATAAGCTTTTATGTGTAATAAATTTTTATAAAATCTGTCAAATAATGTGATCACGATTCGTGGTAGATAAATTTGAACAAATGAAATATTAAAAACCTGTAGGGTATTATCCTCTCCATCTCCCATAGGTAAACCCACAAAAAAAACCATAAAAGCCGGTAAATACTTACTCTTGTTTAAAAATGTTTTTAAAATATGTAAATAATATAATATGATGGATTATTTTAAATATTATAATAACATATATACGGAAAAAATGTTATATTTTTATACTTATTACATACCTAGAAAAATGGAAAAAATACTTTAATTAAATCTTAATTTACTGATAATAATATATACTCGTATATTGTATGTATATAAAAATATTAATTATTATAAAAGCTAATGAATATAGTTTTAAATTTTTTTTAGTTAAAATATTAGTTTTCAAAAATTATAATTTGTAAGTTATATATAATATAAATCTAATATAACTAATAGTTATATAATATAAATTTCATGTTATAGTAAACTAAAAATAATTTTCGCCCCTTTGACATGTCATTGGTAGCAGTCTGCAGGTACTAGGAATAGCATATAGTATGTCGTTAAAACAGTAAAATGTAAAATGTACTAATAAATTTTATCATTTTCTGGCCACTATAAAACAATGTAGGAACAATTGTAAAACAATTGTTTAAAATTAAAAAAATTAAACTTTTTTTAAAAAAATTATATAGATATAAAATTATTTTAATAATTAAAAAAAAAAAGATATTATATATCAATTTGTAAGTAAGATTTATAATATCTATTAATAAAAATACAATGGATGTGATTAATACAGGAAAACATTGGATTGTGAATAAGATTATGAGCTACATGAATAAATATTTTACTGGTTTCTCTTTTGAAGACATTGAGGTATCTTTTTCTTAAACTAAACAAAAACATTTTAAATGTATTTAACTCGTTATATTTATCATAAATTTATTGATTTGTTAAATTAGTTAGCATTATTACGAGGAAAATGTAATTTTGATTATTTAAAATTAAATGTAAAAGTGTTGGAACAAGAATTTGATCTGCCGTTCCACGTTATTAATGGCCACGTGCTCAACTTAAAAATTCAATTTCCGTGGTACAAGCTTTTGACAAATGTTGTTATTAATGCTGAAACAATTGGTAACTTTATTATATTTTATACCGAGACATTTCAATCATTTTAATTAAAATTTTGCCTGTAAGTTGTGACTATCTACATGTTTCTGACATTCCTTTATTATTTTAGAAATAGACATAAAAATGAAAGAAATTAACCAAAAATACGAAAAAAAAAATACAAAAAAGTAAGAACCCTATAAGTAGGTATATTTATATTAAAAATTTGTTTTTAATATTTATTGAGTTTAGATGTAATAAGATAAACTACTCTTAAATTGAAGTTGATCCGATTTGATAATAAGTCGACCTAAATATTATGACTTGTGTAGAGATTGTTCGAGGTTACACGTGAAAGAAATAAAACGATATTATTGACTAAACCGATTTGATTAAACAATTTCAATAAACCTTTCGATCATCCTTAAATATAAAATAGTTTATTATTTTTCGATAGATTTTAATTGTTTACATGGATTATATATAATTTTAGCCACTTTAATTTTTAAACTGACTTTGATTGCGTAGGCAGACGTAGTAATTGTTCGTTTTAATTTTAATTCCTTTCTTAAAACTTATTCTTCGTATAATTTTGAAATTTAAAAAAATATTTAATTAAAGTTAAGAAAATTACTTTATTTTCAATCGTTTACAGTGGATGATAATAAATTAGGAATTGAAAGGAACAAGGTTAGTATCTGTAATAATAAAACATTCAAAATACATAAAGTTATAATAATTAATAGATTCAATTAATGTCTATTGATCTATTGTAAATATGACTGTATTTTATAGTAAAATTTTTTACGAGTAATTTTTTAGTAATATTGTTTACTAAAATAAAAGTTATATAAAATTTAAAATAGTATTTTATATCTATGAGATACTTATCTGTATTTAATTACATTAAAACAACATATGAAAAAAATTCTAGAGAAGGTTTTATAATTTTACATTTTAAATAAAATAATAATTATATTTCACGCAAAATGGAAATACATAGTCATTATTACTTATTTTTTGATAACAGAGAAGACAATTTGGAATCTGAAGAAGAGACGACATTATCCTATACAGAATCATATATAAAAAAACTAATCAACACTTTAATTGAAAATGTATTAATATCATGTAGTAATATAATATTAAAATTAATCGAAGATGGTATTGTTATTCGAGTAGACATAAAGTTATTTACGCTATGTCCCAACAAAGATGATTGGGCAGTAAATATTGTCAGAGGTATAAATTCATATAAACATTTAATATAATGATCTCTTGAATATTGTATTATTTATTGTAAATAAATAATATAATGTTTATATAATACGATATTAAAAGCTATTTTATAATTCTATGATCCTGATAAAGATAATCATAAGTTTTAATATAAATCAAGCATGTCTTCTTATAATCTTGTCGATTAATTAAAATAATTAAATACACTAATCCATTTTAGGATGTATAACAATATAAACAATATAAACATTTTAACTTTAAAATTATCACTAAACATTGATTCAAATGGTGACATATTTAATGTAGAGAAATTTATAATTTCAAACCTCACATCTCCACAAAGTATATGGACAACAATTATACCGAAATATTTTTTGTTTATTCTAAAATTTATTACAACTTAACTCTTTTCCAAACATTAAATTATCGTTAAAATTTGTTTTTATTTTTTGAAATATTTGTTTTTATTATTCATACTAGTTTTATTTTTATAATTAATTTATATAATCGGTTTTAGCAGATTCGTAATCTATTTATGTATAGATTTAAATTTTTCTACTAATGAATTAGTAATTAATACATAGCTATTTATTTTTTAGTAAAATCATCAACCCAGTTTACACTTAATAAAATGGGCGATATTGTTAGATTAACGATTTCAATCAATAAAACTAACAAATCTGGATTTACAGAAAATTATTTAGAGCCATTAGTATTTAATGAACCATTATCAATTCGGCTTTTGTGCATTTTTCAAACATTTAATTCAAGTCATCCTTATTTTATTCAACTGGATATGTTTACATCAAAAATACAGATTACGCTTATGGAATCGCACATGTTAATAATAAAAGAGTTATTTAATTTTATTAAAAAATACAATTCAGCTTATAATATTGAAAAAAATGACGACAATAAAAGATGTAATATAATTCCACAAAATTCAAGTAAAATCAATTTTTAATAACACAATTATTATTTTATTTTATGTAGAATATGTTAATAATTAGGTATTTAATTATATTAAACTATACAGTATATCATTGTATAAATTATAAAATCTATAATGTTTTTATGAATTAAATAATATACTATAATATATAATCAAATAACTTGATCGATAAAAATATATTTTCATTAAATAAAAATATTTATTGATAATTCATAAATCTGAGGAAAGTATAGAAATACCAATAAAAAAGAAAGAAATAAAGGTCTAAAACGTGTCATAAAGAATCAAAAGCTTAATGATGTAATCACAAATGTATTTGGATATGTCTCGAAATCAAATCATCATGAATTAAATAATTTTAAATTCTTTCAAAGCGATGAATGAATTGGTTTTAAATGTTGTTTTATTTTATTTCTAATATCACGATTTCGGTTAAAAATTGTCTGATTACCATGAATAAGGTACGCTTTCGGTAGAAAATTGCATCTAGTTGATACTTTAATTAGCTTAGGTTTCGAATTTCTCAAAACTTTTTCGTTGGGAGAAGCAAAACTATCAAAAAAATAACGGAAAAATGTCAAAATTCACGGAAGTCGTAATTTTGACGAAATTTTTTTTATATTTTTATTATAACTAATGTAGTTTTTTTAGTGTTCTCGTAGTTAGTTTATACACGTGGTAAAATTTTTGAACGATTTATCAGTATAATATATTGTATTATATTCAGTGTCCCTCAGAGTTGTATTTTCGAATGCAATGTCAGTGCATTCAAATCATAATTATAATAAACCAATAATTTCTCCGAGGACTAAAGGGACGAAGAAGGAACTTCCGGAATCGACCCTAACCGTTTTTTTTTACGTTGAATGCTATATAAAAATTTTAGATAGATCAGTGAGGGAGAAACAAACTTTTTAGTAGATATGTTTGATACTTATAGAAGTTAATAGATGTTACCTATTAGTATTATAAGTTTATTATAATATGTTTATTATATATGTATAATAAACTAATATATAATATATAATAGTATATATACATGATACATTAATTATTATCTATATTTGCAAATTATAATCAGTGGTTTCAAGCATTAATAATTATTTAAATTATGCATTTATTTGTATGAAATGTAATTAAGTATAAAAATTCAATGCCATTTAATATTTAAAGAATAAAATATTCAAATAACGAAAACAAACATATAAATATTAGAGTTTTTATTGAAGTAAAGACTTGAGTATTTCATTTATTAATTAAATATTAAAATATTTAAATAAAGAACAAGTATATATTATTATAATAAAACTTTTTGTATATAGTATATACATAGTATATGTATTACTAATTAGTTATTAACGAATAATACTAATTATACTAATATAAACTTAGTACTTAATAATTATTACATTAATTACGTTTTAATAAAAATATAATGACTACGGAATATCTCTACTTAGTTTCAGAACCTATTTCAACAAAAGAAAGTTGGATGGATTGGATAAACACTTTGATTCCTAGTTCAAACAATCAAAAGACGATTAGTTATGAAATATTAAATATTGGAATTTACATAAATACTATGATAATATTATTCAATGTAAATATCATATACAGAATGTACCAGATCTATTACTAGTTGTAAATTGTAATAACCTCCATGAAAAATGAAGATTTTTAAATTCAGTTTTTTTAAAATATTAATTAGGCAATGGTCTTTAATAATGGAATTTAGTTTTAAACATAAAATATAGTAAAAAAATTAAAAAATAACTTATTTTTCATATTATATGAAATTTGAAAATAGCTGGTTTAAAAATTATATTTTTATGAACATTTTTGGTGGTGATTTTTTCGAAACTATTTACCATTTATTGGAAAAATTATTTTTCTGATATCAATTAGTGTAATTATTGAATCTAATATATCGTAGAATGTAAAACTTAAATTATATGATATAACCTATAATCTATGAACATTAAATTTTGCATACCATGATATTAAAGGATAAAATTATTACAAATAATAACGTCAGATATATCGTTTCTCCTGCAATAATAGAAATAAATTTCTATTCCTCTGTTCCATTTTTTTGTTCATTGCCCAAAATTTCGATTCATACAACATTTCTAGCCTCATTAATGCCTTATAATATCTACATTTCAATGTTTCCTAAATAATAATGAAAAAATACCCGTATTCAAAAATGTTTATTTATCTCAGAGATATTACAATTAGTACATAGATCTAGGATATTCTGTATATAGTATTATATATATATATATATATATATATACAAATAATGTACAATAATATTCCATATGCTTTAAAACATAGTTTGCAATTAGTAGGTAGTATAAAATATAATTTCCTTGCTGTATAAAGACTATGCAAAAAATTGTACTTTGTATTTTTTTTTTAAACGAGCTATTAATTTTTATCATTTAAAAAATGAACTTAATATTTTAGTTTGAAATGGAGAAATCTTTAAATACATACAAACCGTTAATTAAAATGACGTGCAATGGTTTAATGTTCAAAATTGTACACAATTCATTAAATTCTAAAAAAATAAAATTTGGAATCAGCAAAATAATGATTAATTCTGAAAAATTTTGTACTTGTGGTTTTAAAGATTGTTTTAATGTTTGTATTACAATTTATTTTTATATTAACATAATATTTATACTTGTTTAATGAAAGTTTAAATGGTTTACTTAATATAATTAGAATCAAAAATTGCATTTTTCTTCTGGACAATTACAGGATGATTATCTTTTTAAATCTTTATTTCAACAACATTTATCATCTGATGAACATATATTAATTTCACCTGATGACATAAATAAAGGTAATTTATGTTTATAATTTTTAAAACTTATCCATTTTTAAAATGATAACGTAATTAAATTATAAATTTATTTTTAAATATAAATAATATTATTTACTTAAAATTTAATTTTAGAAATGACCCCTTCCAAGAAAACTTTTTTTATCAAATGTACTTACATAAATTATCAAAGGTAAGATGAAAAATAATGCATTTATACAATTTTATTATTTCAAATATTTAAATGAAATAATCAAATACCTAATTATTTGTAATTATATGAGTATGTTTTATAAAAAAAACCTGTTAAAAATAATTTGTATTTATAGACCAATAGAAAAACGTATAGTCATTATAGACGTTGGAACTTGTGTTATAAATTTAACAATTGGACTTATACATCGATTGCAATTTATACTCAGATTTTTATCACGTCACGAATTGTCATTATTGATCTCAAAAACAAGTAGGTACCTAATTAACAGTGGCGTACGCTGATGGGCTAAGGAGCTGAAGCCTTCCCCATTGGTCGTATTTTAGGTATATTTTCATTACTATGATAGTCCTAAAGTTGACAGTTAATATATTTTATGCTGTTAAAAAAAAAATTATACTTGTATATTTATGTATTGTATAATATATTTGATAATTAATTAAATATTGACCTATTTGATTTTGTTTCTTTAACATAATCACTTTATGCTTGCTATATATTACAGCCTCTTTTACACCCTTTTAAAATTCCTGCGTACGCCACACATATAATTAGTAATTAACTACTTTCAACCTATAATAATTATAATTTATTTAAATTGTGAAGACTCTGATTCGGAGGAAGAACATAATCCTTTTGATGAATCTAATGGTGTGTGTTACGATTTTAAAATCTCAAGCATAGTTATGAAAATATTGCCCACTTGTCATGTACCTTCAAATACGGTATACAAGTTCAGTAAAAATTTGATTATGAATTAACATTTTAATTTTATATTTAGAATACACGACGCTATCCAATATTGGATAAAATTCCAGAAGTATTAATAACAGTACATACGCTTCAAGGAAGCATAGTAATTCCTAAAAATGCTGCTTTATGGTCTAAAATTTCAATACACGAAATCGTCAAAGAAAATGAAGTGTTATCAATAATGAAGTTTAATGTATGATAATGTTACTTTTCATAATAATTAATAACATAATATATTAGGTAACAATACTTTTAATGGATATTTCTTAGGTGAATAAGTTAAAAGTTGATGTTTTTAAATCAAATACCACACACACGTTATTACGTATTTATAAAATAGAATGGAAAAAGATTAAACACTATTGTCTTGAAAACAAATCTGATTATTTATTGAATATAAGTATAAATTAGAATATAATATTAATATAGGTACCTATAATATTAAAACATATTGTCATTTTTCAGATTCAATCAAATTTCACTCGTCAAAAGAAAACTATTTATTATTTTATTATATCGTTTATTCGATGATTATAAAAACTCAATGCAATCAACTATATTACATAAACAACTGCATTTTTAATAAAAAATTATTACAAAATAATTCGAGTATGCCCAACCTATACATAATTTATAAAATATAATTTTATACTTTTTCATATTGTCATTTTATAGATTCGGTTGTATTGGAATGGGAAATTGATGACATTAATTTTCATAATATTTATCAAAATGGAACATCTAATTTTGAAATAACATTGAGAAATATGTCAGCTGAAATATTTATATTGAAAAATATAAATAATAAATTATGGTCAAAAATTTTGTCAACGGTGTTAAATGATGGAATGGAAGACAGTCCTATGCTACACAGTAAGTAAATTTGTTTAATATTATATATAATTTTGTATTGATGCAATTGAATTATAGTTATTATACAAATACAGTCAAATACTGATGTTACGCAAATGCCTTTAATATATGTAAAGGTTACAGAAATCAGTATTAATATTGATCCATTATTTTTCGAATGGTTAATTTATGTTCCCGAATCTACCACAGAAAAGGGACAAAATACACTGGATTCAATAGAGTACGTAAATAATAAGTATTATAATTTTTAATTTAATAATCATTTTTTTCTTATAGATTTCAAGAAAATATTACTTTTAATTCTTCGATTAAAACACAACTAAAAAATGAAGTAAAAATATATTATAACTACATATATATAATAATATACTTAATTTGTATTAATAATAATTATTCACTTGCCTAACAGTTTATATTATTATTATTATTTTCTTACATAAATTATTATATGTATAAATTAAATATTTATATGAAATATAATATTAATATTTAAAATATATTTTTCAATATTCTATTTAGTCAAAAAAATTTCAAATATGGAATTGGTTTGATAAATGGAAATCGACTCCGGTATTTGTTGATTTTTCAACTATTTTATTATACTTCCCCAATGCAATAGCACCATGTTTAAAAACTACGATAACAAATTATGAAAAAATTAATGTGAATAAATGGATTCAATTGATTATTGATCATGATATTGATGTAGTAGTAATAAACATATCAAATACTACGTTACACTGTGCATTAAACAGACAAAAAGTTGAGAGCTTTTTTGATAATTTTCCGGTAGTTTTCCCCGATTCAATATGGTCAAATGGTAATTTATATCTTTAATCTAGCTATTTAATTATGAAGTAATTTTAAATTTAAACTATTATATATATATATTACTATTATTTTAAATCTTTGAAATATTACTTCAGATATTATACCAATGTATGAAACTATGAATAATTTATATTATAAATACTTTTCAAATGCAAATTAGTTTAATCTTATTTTTGATTATATAAATCGTTAATATAGATATATCATTATTTCCATGGAAAATTAATTTAGAACAACTAAAATGTTGCATAATTAATAAAAAATGTGATATACATCCGTCAATTAATGAAATTAAATTATTGGATACTTTCGATATTATATGTTTATTTATAATTACAAGTACTACTGATAATTGTAAAAATGAAATTTATTTCAATGGATCATTAAATTGTAGTATTATAGAACCAATTAATATTTATGTATCAGAGCTACAAGTTAGTTTAAATTTTTATATTATATTATAATTATTTACCAACAATTAATTATATGAATAAAACTTAACTTGCAAATACTTAATTTACCTAGTGAATATTATTTTATATTTATAAAAAAGTATAAATCGTTATTTTGTATGAATATATTTCCTTTCCAGGTTGTAATTTTTGGAAGATTATTAAAAAATTTAATCGATGTACTAAAAATATTTTCAGAAGTAGATTGTACTAACAGTGAAATTGAATCAAACGAAAATGTTGAAGACAATAAGATATATTTACCTGGTAAATCTTGTTCTTCTTTACCTTACCTTTTAATTATATGTGGTCGACCATTATATTCTACACCTCCATTGATTTTGATCACCTATATCTTGTTCATTCACACATCACACTAGCTATCTTCATGTCACTCTCAATTCCATCTCTTCGTTGGTCTTTCTCTCGCCCTCCTATTGTCCACATTTATTTCCATAATGGCTCTCACTGAACCATGTTTCCTCTTAACATGCCCAAACCATCTCAGATTATTCTCTCTTATTTTCTCTAATTTTCTCCACAATTTATGCGAATCCTACACTTCCTCTTAATACTTCCTACTTTCCCTCTTATTCTATCTGCTTAAGTGCCTAACACTCTGATCCATAAAATAATTCTAACCTCACCACTGCCTTATAATACCTACTTTTAAATCTTATTGACATCCTCTGATCACACGAAACACCCGATGTTGCCCTCCATTTCATCTATCCACACTTTATTCTATTTTTCATTGCTTCCTCAGTCCTCAGAACTACTATTCTTTTACACTACCGATTCTAAGTACTTACTAGAACCTATCAGTTACCTACATTGTACAGCGTTTATCTTTATTATATGCCCTATCAGTTTCTTTATCGCTTCTCCAAAAATTAAAATCATACATAATTGCCTCTGTTTTACCTGGTAAATATTTTAGTTATTCATTATACTTAATTTAAAGTTATTTAATATTAGGTATTTATAATTTTTATTTTGTATATATAGGTATATATATGTATACCTATTTATATTTATTTATAAAGAACTACTATCATTTTTTTGGTATAATAAATCTAATAAAAATGTAGTTACATCAACTAAAAGTTAAAAATATTATTTGTAATATACATCTAAAGTAGATTTATACTTAACGATGTACAGAGTATCCCAGATCTATTTACTAATTGCAATATCTCCGCGGAAAATTTTTGAATACTGTTTTTTCAAATTATTATTTAGGTAACGAACTATAATATTACTTTTATTCCTTGTTTACAACTCATAAAACAATATAAAAATAAACTCTTTATTTTATAAGTTATGTCAACTTTGAAGATAGCCATTTTAAATTTAAACAGTATATTTATATAAAAATGTTGACGTGTCGATTTCTTAATTTAATCAAGATTTCGATTTTTAGGTTATTAATTATAATTATAATTTTTTATTATTAGAAAAATTATATTTCTGACGTCATTATTATAGCGTTTATACTTCCTACAGTCTGTGATACTATCTTAATTCGTGTTGATAACTAAGATACTCTACAAGACTACAACAATATTTGTTTGTATTTTAAACCGTGGTAAGCACTGAGAGCGTTCGTGATTATATCGATAAAACAAATTATACTTGCCACGGTATTAAAATATTAAATTGTTAAAAATAATGACAATGACGTCAGAAATATCATTTCTCCAATAAATGTAAAAACTTCCTAAAAATCGAAATCTTGATTAAATTAAGAGATTAACACGTCAAAATTCTCATATGAATATGAGATGGCTATCTTCAATATTTATATTAACTTAAAAAATAAAGAGTTTATTTTTTTATGAATTGTCTTTTTTTTTAAACAATTAATACAAGTTATATTATAGTCCGTTTCCTAAAGAATAATTTGAAAAAAACTGCATTAAAAAATTTTTAATTTTTCGCGGAGATTTTCCAATTAGTAAATAGATCTGAGACCTGTATAATTATTATTTGTTTTAATAAAGTTATAATTTTTGTTCGTTTGTATAAAATAAACCATTTAATTATAATACAATTTACAATTTTATTACGAGTATTTAAATATTTTAATCTCATTATATTAAATATGTTTCAGTCAATTTTGAAACCATAACAATATTTAAAAACTTAATGAAACAAAAAACAACTTCAGACAATATAGTGGAATCTTGCAGCAATACAAATAATGAAAATACTTTAAATGTTGAAAATGAGTTAATGGAGAAAGTGTATTACTTATTGAAAATTATTCATATTTATTTTAAATGATATAGAACTATAATAGATTATTAGAATCGCAGGCCTAAATGAAAACTAATTAGGATAATTTCTTTTAGTGAAAATAATTTATTAAATCAAAATTTAATGGAGATCAGTATTACCTTAAATTGTATAACTATTAATTTATTCAAAAATGAAATTATTGACAAATTTGAACCACTAATGTATATTTGTATGAGCCAACCTAATTTTTTTTTATTGTTGACAGAAATTTCTGATTCGTATCAAGTAAGTTATTATCGATATATATGATTTAATAGTACTTATTGTAAATTGTCATTAATTCATTATAATGCATAAAATAAATAACTTTATTTTATTATTGTATTTATTTAATTATGATTAGATAGTCCTATCAAATTTGAACATATGGGTTACAACTAATGAAAACGCAATTAAATCTGAGTTACCAAATTCAGATGATTATTCAATTTCTTTTTTTGAAACCAATACTGTGAAAAATAGAGACGATGATCTAGATCAACCTTTATTAACGATTTTAATATCTTACGCCAATTATCCTAAAGTATTACAATAATCTAATATTACATCAATTCTATATAATATTGTTTAAGTACCTTTTATTATACATCATAAGAACAATATTAAGCGGCATGCTTAATGATAAATATTTTATTATCGAAAATATAACTACTAAAAATAATTAAGTTTTTTTTTTATGTTTTTACTATGTTTCACTTTAATCATTTTTGATCAAATGTAGTTTATTTATACATTTAAATTATCATCAGTATTTCTCATTATATTATACAATTTAATATTATCGACTATCATTGTATTATTCAATGAAGTATTTATTATAATATTTTATTTTAGATTCAAATAAAATTAAACAGAAATATTCAACTTTCAATGCATAAAGTAACACTAAACACCTTATTCAAAATAACGAATATGTTTAACAAACAAAATAAATATAAACATATACGATTTGATGATAATCTATCAGATTATGGTGTATATAATTATAGCTTAAATAAAAATACGTTTTTAAAACTACATGAAATTGTTAATGATAGCATTTCTTATCAAAAAGTGTAAGTTTTACTTATATATTTACAAAATATCTATAAAAAGGTTGTATTGCTTAATAATTTACATTTATAATATACAATAACTAGGTATAGTTAATAGTTTTGCAGAGCTTAGTATTTAAATTAACTCAAACGTCTCGAGCCTGTAACACCACTAACAACCTTTTAAATTCAAATACCCGATTTTTATTATTAACCTTTATTAACCCGAATGTTTTTTATTTGAAAAACATAAATTAACCCATAACTCGAATAAAAAATTTAAGTGCAAAGCCCTGATTAATATTAATGTATTTAGGTTACAACTGTATATTGATAATTACATTTATCTAAATCTTAACTAATAAGTGATGACTTATTATTATTTTTTTTATTTTGAATTTGTCTATGTAGGTAAATTATAATTCAGTTAGTTACATAAATTAAATGGTTTTTATATAAGGTGCCAATTTAAACTTTGTAATATTATACAGTGTATCCTAAATTACTCACTAAATTAAATGACTTATAATCCATTTAAAAACATATGTTGTAAATTTGTTATTTTTACAAGTTATATAATATGATTATATAATTAATATTTATTTTATAATTATTGTATTAATATTATATTTGAAATTTATAATATATTAATTTAACTTGTAGATTCAATCGTCTTAAATGGATTATTTACATAGAATTCCAACAATTAATTTTACAATTATTAACAGAAACAGAAGGTATTTATTAAGTTAATAGTTAAAATATAATTTAAAACATAATCTTTATTCAGATAAAATAATGTTGAATGTTGAAAATATACATTGGCAATTAAAGTGTATGGGAGGAAAAAAATCTGAACAAATGAATGGAGAACTAACGTTGAATAACGTAACAATTTCTTTAGTATATATTGATACCAACGACCTTCTATTATATCCTACACCCATAGTTATTAAAACAACATCGTATTTATCAAAAACTAAATCTTTAAAACTAGTCAATGATATTAACGTGACTATACATTACGCGTCATTATATTTATCTCGTAAACATTGTGAAATTGTATTGTTAGTTTGGAATACTTACAAAAAATTGTTCGATACAAAAAACAATAACATTGAAAGTAATACAACATCTACCAAATTAAAATACTTTATTTCAATATACTAATATATTTAAAGTTTATTGTATAAATGTATTTTTTTAAGAACAAGAATGTCAAAATAAAAATATATTCTATCATGATGATTTTGGGACTGATAACTTTACAATAATAAAAAATAACGATTCAGATATACCTCTACCATACCAAATAAAACTTTCAAATAATCTATCTAAGCAAATAAAAATAACGTGGACATACCCACAACTCAGAAGATTAACAAAGATTGTAATACAATCAGAATTCATTTATGTAAGCAAGTAGGAACAACACTAGAGTTGTCTACGATCACAAGGTATTTAATTAATCAATGAATGATTTAGCCAAAAAATGGAATGAAAGTTGAATTGTATTGGTATAACAAAACACAAAAACATTTTCATTGCTGTTATACTTGTTTATTATGTCCAAAACACAAACAAATATTACCAACATTTGAACAGGGAAAAGGAATTTCAAATACTTGGCAGATAGTCATTAACAACGAAGACTTGCAATTTACAATCTCAAAATTACAGTGATTTTATGCATTCACATATGACATTATTATAAATTTACTATTTTTTTTAACAACTTATTAAAACTTGTCAAAAATTTATTTATGTGTATCTATCTTTTATTTAGGAAATTTATTTCATATATAAAAGTTCAATCATATTTTTCTCCAAACTTTGTTCCATTTCTTCAAATGTCTATGACAATTTTATTAAGTGAAGTTCGTAGTTAATATAGATTTTAGATAAATTGTATTAATTAGCTGATTATAATAAACATTTTATACAGATATATTTCCTCCATGATGTTCAAAAACCGATATTTTTAACGAAATATCATTGTGTTTCTGAAGAATTAGTAAAACATCAATTATTATGTCTACAATTGGATAAGATACGTATCCATATTAATTTTCACAAAAGTATTAATTTGCACAATGTATTTGTAATAAATGATTTTTATTCATATTTATCTTACTATTAGAAGAAATAATTACGTCAGTTGTCATAACTAACACGAATTTAAAACTGTTGTTAAATGAATATTTGAAGGAAATATCAGTCATAGAAATGTTGTTAAATTTCACTAGTTTTCATACTAGCCACCCAAGTAAAATTATAATTTGACGATGTTATAACAAAATCTCCACGTTTATATTTTTTTAGTGGTAAATAATCAGTACAACATAGAAACTGGAGTCATAAAATGTCAAATCGGACCTAAAACAGTCAGTTCATTGATTGCAACAATGAACTTATGGTTTAATTCTTCCTGCGATATTGTTCCTTACATTATTTGTAATTATACCTGTAATACGATCATGTGATTATAGTTTTACTTATTTAATTAAATTAAATTCGTTGTATGTATCAATTATTTTAATGATATCAAATAGATTTAGTCAGACAAACACGGATGAAAATATCGTTCTTAACAGTCTTGATTATTATAATTATTCTTGGCGCATTTCTACTGAAAACCCTAAATTAAAATTTGCTATTAAAGATGAAGAGGATATGTAATATCAAACCATTAACTATTCCCATTGAAATAATTTGTGCTTAAATTTATTTTGTTTGTTTTATAATATTTAGGTTATATTGGAGTGAAGAAATAATAGTACATCACGCAGAAGACAAGAAATGTTTTAGTATTAAAGGCTATAATGAACAAATAATAATTTTAATAGCAACTATTCAACCAATATCTCCAGTTTCCGTTAAAGTAAGAAATTACAGAAATAAGTTTTTTACCTGATTTTACAGATCGGTACCTAAATTGTATTAGGTAAATACTACATTTTTAACTTAAATATTTATAGATTGTTATTACCAGTACCGTGAAATTAATGAACAAAACAGAATATTCATTAGATTTAGATATTACAGAAATCCAAAATAATCCTGATCAACAAAACCCGCGGCGGAAATACATATTAACTGTAAATCCTTTTGAAGTCACACCATCATTTATGTTTAATCAGAACAGTGAATTTTCAATGGCATTGCGATTTTCAACTTCAGAAACAGAAAGTCAATGGTCTGATAGAATAAACTATAAACCATATAATATAACGGACAATGATAAAATAGAAAAAAATAAAAAATGTACACTTATCAAAAGTGAGTATCTGAAATAGTTTATAAAGATTTGTCAATAATTATTGATACTTAATTTTAGTTCCAAAAAAAGAGATAATCGAAACCTTAAGTTGTGTTATGTGTCATTTCATACTGGAAATTAACAATGAGATCCCTCAAATACTAGTGAGTTAAAAGTGATATATAATCATATAACGGGATAATTTTAAAATATTTATAAATTGTTTAAATTCAAAAGATTTTATTGCTACCAACGTTCATGATTCATTCATATTCGCCAGATGACATCAAACTAGACTTAAATATTATTTCTAATAAATACACGTATGACAAAAATGTTATTAAAGTAAAATCAGCCGTCAAGCAAAAGAACATTCAGCAAATTGATTTGCCAGTATTATTATATGATGATGACAGCGACTACGATCTCGTATTAAGTTTAAAGTTAGCAAATACTATATTAACATTCAATATTTAATAAAACTTTATTTAAAAAGGGTGGTCACTGATTATAAACGTTTCGTTTTCATTCCTTCTATCCTTCTATCCTCCTATTCTTCTATCGAAGATATTAGTGGTGGAATGATAATTTGTTATATTATTAATTATTAATTATTATTAACATTTTAAATCGATTATATTGCATTTAAAAAACGATTCTGATTTATATATCATATAGTTTCCGCGATTTTTTTGATTTTACCGTCATTTTTTAGTAGTTTTTTTTCCATCGCATTAGAAAAATATTATAAAATTCCTAAATAAAGTAAAAACAATTTGCACACTCCTTTTGTTGTAAACACTCTATTAATTCTATCCAAAAAAGAGTTTACAAAACTACATAATAAAAGAGGCACATAGCATATATCATTGTAAAACTAGATTCCCGCTCGGAATCTAAAATAACTGGACAAATCCTTCCCAGTGTTTAATTACAATACAATTTCAAAAAAATAAAATATTTATATAAAAACATTGATTATAGCGAAAAAGTAGCATTTCAACCAGTAGAGAGTATTTCATCATCGTGTAGCATAAAATCTATAAATGATACATTGAAATTTAGTATCGAAGAACATTTAAATAATCAATACATATCGACAAAAACAAATTTTAAATGGCCATTTGTTGGCAATCAATTTGATCGCGTTCAGTGGAAATCTGGAATCTTACACGATGTAGACAATGTTAAAACAACTCTACAGGTATCATGAGTGTTTTTTTTTTATTATATAAAATGCATAATTAGTAATTACGTGTATTTTTGTTTTTTATAAAAATAAATTTTAACATTAGATACAAAATTATGCCAATGTTGATCTTGGAGTGTCTACACGATTGATATCGATATATCCGTGGGCTATAATTGTAAATACAACAGGACAATTAATTTCGGTACATTCATCGACAAATATTATTTGCACGTTAAAAAATATGTCCGTTGTCGCTCCACCAGATATTAATGAAGTATGTTACCGTTAATTGTCCGTTATTGAACAAAATATTAACATAATATAATTAATTTATATAAAATATAAGAACGTTTTTATATAAAAATCAATCACTCAATAATTATATACAATCGAATGATAAATAGGTAGTTAATATTTTTTAGAAACTATTTTACATTGAAATTGGTATTGGCAGCGGACATCGTTCGGCGCCCTTAAAAGTTATTCACAATCAACATTCGGATTATCAGGAAGACAGTTTAATACAGTTGGACATGCAGAATATTATTTTTCAAAACGGTACCAATTCAGTAAGTGAATTTAAAAAAATTAATTCTTATCGAAATTTATTCACAAATATGCGTCGTGTCGTTTTTAGATGGCATATTTGAGCGTGCGTTCGTCTGGTTATAAAAACATGAATATTATACATGTGCAGAGTTCATACGTAGTTACAAATCGTAGTTCCATAGATCTCGACATGCTCGCAGTATGTTCGATTCCAAATTCAAATTTAATCAATGTTCCTAACTATTCAAGCAATTCATTCGTTAACTTACCGAAAACTTCGAAATCGTTGTAAACACTCAACTTATTCATATTCCTATCCATAACACGAATCTTATAAAATTTCATATAAATTATTTTTATATTTCCATAATAATTATTATTTCAAGAGGAAAACCATTGGCCTTGTGGACTTTGATGGAATCCTCGTGTTTCCTCACGGACGAACTCGATCAGTACGTAATAATAGCATCAAACGGTAACTTGAGTTGTCCGATCAAATTGTCCGACATAAAGAGCGAACAACAACCGGTCGTGTTTTCGTCTTCCGAACGAGTAAACGCGAATCAATTGATTTGTGTAACTTTGACAAAACTCGAAACTCTACAATATGTCATCACGATTTCCGATCAGCCATATGCGCAACTGGCTTTTTATAATTATTGTTCGACAACAATAATTGTCACGCGCGATTCCAAGTGCGAAGAACCAATACGATTTTTGGACGATTGCAGTTGGAATTGGCCGTACAGAATAATGCCCAAAAAAATTTCATATTTATCGTTTCCGCACTCAAAAATTCATAATAACTGTGCGATGACAATGTATTTTGTTACCGTTATGGCTGAAAAATCATATACAAGTTGCATATTATTTTATACCGTTACATGTTTAATGACAACAACCGCTCAATATTATTTGTTACAAATTTTACCTATTAATTATTTACAGGTTGGTTTGCAAATATAAAAGTAAACAATAGTGAATGTGTAGCGTTATTTGCCGAGTTTGATCAAGAAATAGAAATTAAAATTTCCAGAAAAGCTTTCACTTGGGAAGTGGTTTTCTACCCAACATACTACATATATAATAATGCAGCCAATACAATGTCCATATCCGTCGCTCACAAAGAAAGTACGTTTATAAAGTAAAATATGTAATTAATTATATTAAAATAAAAAAATCTATAAATGAGTCACAATATTTCAAACAATTTTTACATAAACTTGTATAATTTATGTTAAATGTTAAATTAATTACACCAATACCTAAGTGTTATCACTTCCCAATTCTCAATATTATTTTAATTTTACAAAATAAACACATGTTTTTACATTTAAAGTGTATTGACTATTGACTACAATTTAAGAGTATAAAATTTAAATAATTAATGCATTAATGTCAAACACAAAAAAATTAATTAATAATGATTTGTATTTTTAACTAAGTCAACATCTTAAACATTTGTATTAAGACTAAAATATTTTTTTGATTTTGTATTAATACATTTTTTTTTTTACTGTCATAGAATCTCAGAATTTTATAAAATGTTATATTAATAGTTTTAAATTGTCTTTGCTTGTCGATGAATTCAACTTGAAAGAAATCCTTAGAATTACGTTAAATAAAATTGTAACCACTCTACAACCAACAAAAGTAACTATTTCAATACGAATTCACAGTTAATTTTTTTGTTACCTATAATTTTTAAAAATATTAATATGTATTTTAGGTTAAAGTCATAAATGAAGAAATTCAATTTGTGATTTCAATTGATACTGTACAAATTAGTAATCAAATGTGTAGTAATGATGATAATTTTGATTTCCCCATAATACTTAATATGAGACAACGACAAAATAAAAGAAAAAATCAATTTATGAAATATGCATCAAAAGAGAAAAATCAAACAAATTCTGCTATAACTATTATGCTTGCAATAGATAAATCAAGTTATTCGACACCGGGTATTTAATTGACCTCTTATATTAATTTATAAAAATGCTATACCTAGGTATCTACATGTATTTTACTATTTACAATTCACATTACATTTAGTTGAATTTAAATTGTATTGTTTAATATAATTATATTATTTTGCTTGATAGGCATAATATGCATAGCCGTATACGTATAAGTATATTATGGTAAAGAACTAATATAAATTTATAATCAATATTATATATCTAAAAAATCTAACTATTTAGAATAATTTTTTAAGATTAAACCTACAATTTTTTCCATTTTGTTGATGAATTATATGTACACTTGTATTTGAATCATAGATCTTAACCTACTAAAGGTTAGGTTTTGAAGGGCTTAGCCCTTTTTTTTACTAGTTTACACAATAAAATGTTATATATTTGATTTAAACCAATTTAAATGTTTTAATACATTATGTTTATATATTAAAGTTTACTTATCTAAAAATAAATATTATTTTTAGTAATTTTGGATCTAGAAGTTTCCCTGTCAACATTAGAAGTTTTAATTGAAGATCGGTTCATTTGTTATTTATTAAAATATCTTAAAAATTGTAATGTAGTGTTACCCAAAGTAGAAGTACATGATTACGTCTCAGAAGAATTGATTCCAATTAATGTATGGACTCAAACATTTTCCAACCGCATGGATTTTAGAATATTAAAAATAATACCATTTCAACTCGTACTAAATCTTCATTGGTCATACTACTGTTTTATCTCATTGAATCGTTTACGCATTAGATTAACCAAGTTAAAAAATATTAACATTAATGCTTCACCACGTCAAATTACTAAATATGTATCAATACATTACTACAATGATTTAATAAATAATGTCGGAAATGTAATAACCTCACTTGAATTGATTGGAGCACCGGGAAATTCTTTGTACATGATAAAAAAAGGTTTACATGATTTAACTTCAATAACAGTTCAAGGATTTACCCAAGGTCCTATAGGATTAGTGTTTGGTCTGGCCAAAGGATCTATGTCATTAATCAAACATCTATTGCTTGGAATGTTAATGACAATTTCAAGTTTCACAACCAGCTGGTCAAGAACATTTTATAATTTTAAATGTCTTAAGTACATAACATATCCAATAATCAAAATGTTGAATATTGTAGAAACAACCAGCAAATTTTGTATAGACTATATTATGTATACCATTGTTGATAATACAAATGATTAAAAAGCTAATAACTGTATGTATTTAAAATTTACATAGTATAAGTTATATACTATATATTTAAAAAAAAAAAAAACAGTTGACTATAGATTAAGGATTTAAGATGCTTAAAATTTGGTATTATAATTATTTGAGGATCTGGATATTACATACCTAAGTATTATAATAATTATATAATTTGATTTGGTTTTTATATAGGAATGGATATTATAATAAATAAGATCACACTCCTGAAAATATTAAGCTATGTAAAATGTGTATTATAAGAATAAAATATGTCCTTAAAAAAAAATAACTTATGGAAAATAATTTTATATTGATTATGCTTTTTACATTACATAATAATTGGAAACAAATAATGAAATTATTATTTGTTAGAAAGTCTATTAATATATGTTTTATTTACAGTGAAATAAATATAAATATTATATGGTATTCCAATTAATATTGATTTAAAGTTAACATAAGATATTTATAAATTTAAGATAATAATGATTTATTTAAAACTATTATTATATTTATTACTTTATAAATCAAGTATAAGAAACATAATGCTGTTTAGTTTTATCCTCATAACCGATTAATATTAAATAAAATATTTAAAGTATTACTTTATATTACTTTAAATAAAATATTTAAAGTATTACTTTGTATTACTTTTATTTTGTAATAAACGAGAACATACGGATTTAAGTATAATTTATTGCCATTTCTTTTTGATATTGCTTTTCATTTTTATAAAAATACCAAAAATATTTCATGTGTTATGGATATAATCTATCCAACATTAAAACTCATACAATTTAATTAACAATCAAATAAAAGTTAATACTAAAACACCGATACTTGTATAATTTTGTTTTATTGGAAACTGTATAATCAGGATAATTATAGTTTGGAACTTACAAATATCAACAAATAATGATATATGTAGAAATTTAAATTTGTATAAACCTAATTGTGTTCTTAGAAAATTCTGAAACGAATATTCACACTAATATAATACATGGTTTACATTCAGTATTAGTTTCCTACTGCCGAAACAAGGGCTTCAGCTACTTCGACAGCAATTGCAGCTTCTGCTTTGGCTACATCACCTGAAGCAGTTGCTAGTTGACTTTGTGCTTCCTGTAGTACTTGACGAGCAGCTGATCCATCAATATCTTCAATAGGGTGTGCTTCTTCAGCCAACACTTGAACACTAGAGTCTTCATTTACAGTTATCTAATAGTTTACATATTTATATTAGTTATTACATAAATTTTTTTTTTAATAGATATTTAATTACCGTTCCACTAGATACAAATATTTTTTTTGATGTATTTTCATCTTCGTATACTGTAACGACACCTGGGCGGAGAACAGCCAATGTTGGTACATGATTAGGTAAGATACCGAAAGAACCACTAAAAGATGGAACATCTACTTGCTTAACATTTTTATCTGCATAAAAAATCTAAAAACATTAAAATATTATGTTGAATACTTATTAGAAAATTATAATCAAAATAGATAATACATTTTGAATAGAATAATTTACACAATAGTTACAAATACATAATGTGTATCAAGATTTGACATACTTGATTAGCTGCAGCAAATGTAAAGCTCATTTGATCAGCATAATTTCTTGAAAAACATTTGGATGTTCCTTGTGTTAGTCTAGCGGCCAATTTGGTGGATCGTAGGAATAATGCCATTATTTCTAAAACATGTAATTAATGTATATATATATCACAACCCGATTATATGACACATATTACAAAATAGTGGACAGTACTACTTACATTAGTTGTGAATATCGGCCTTTTAAATAACCACAGTAAATTTAGGTATTAATTATATTAATGTGATAATTAATAAAAAAATATCTAGAAAATCAGAAAATGACCTCTGCGCATATAGTAGTGAACAGCGACGGAGTGTTGTAGTTGTAGTATTCGATAACTGATAAGAAATCATGATAATAAATTTCCAGCTGCTTAATTTCAAAGACATTATAAACATGTATGGATATAAAGTGTGATCATATTAAGTATATTAAATTGTCTGTATCATATATTTTAATTCCCCATCGATTCCGCTATAATTTAAATTTATTATTATTATAATATTTTTTACACATATTTATTTTATTAAAAAGAAGTAAATAATATTATTTATTAATATGCGTATGCCTTTTACATACTATTTATATTCATATATATTTAATTAATACAATATAAATCATAAATATATGATTCCTAATTTAATTAATTTTTATAATTTTTGACATCCCATTATTGCTTTATAAAAATGAATGATATACCTATAAATTAACAATTTAATTTCTGCATAGAAATTATAAAGTTTTTTTTCATAATATTCATTTGTATTTCAGTTTTATTTACGATTAATCAATATACACATATTTAAAAATAATGTACTATTTAGTTACTTATGTATATCGTAAATTAATTTTAAGTTTTAACACTATATATTGTTAAATGTTAATAATATATAATGTACTGTATTTAATAGTCCGGCATATACGTGTAGATACGTGCCGAAATTCATTAGAAAATATTTCATTTGAGTCTACCTGTGGTACAAGAATACATACCCGTTGAAAATCGCATGCTTTTAGTGTCATTATTTTCAAAATTATTAAGAAATAACAATTGATTGGATACAATAAAATAATTACATTTTTATAATTTAAAACAGATCTCATTCAGTCAATATTGTATTTAAAATACATCAAAGTAGTTTGAAAAAATCAAGGAATCCGAATATGATATTAAAAATATAGATTCTCATTTAAAAAAAAACACAAGTTGTATTGCGCAAACGCAGAATATACCTAAAATATTGTTGAAAATATTGTAAGCGAGAATAATTAATGGTCCAATAGTCTAGTATTATGTCCTGCAAACTGAATTAAGAAATGTGTATTAGGTATTGAGATATTAAGTGTTCCTTATAGCTGTTTTCGTGGACACACGGTATACATTTAATGTCATTTAATTTTTATCTATTGCCAAAAGTAAATGTGGTTTTAATTGTTGATGATAATGAAATGAGTGATGATCTCAATTTTATTTTTAATACTTTTAACTTATAGAAAATACTCTTTCACAAGTTATTTAGGTTATGGAATAAAATTGTGTATTTAAAAACTTATAGCTTATTGTACATACCAGATTGACTATAGAAAGCTAGGTAACAATTTTAAAAGCACACGTAAAACATCTTCAACAAGAATTACAATTTATAAGGTCAAGTTTATCATCAGATTCAAATGGCATTGATTCAAATGTCAATTGATCCATTATATTTAAATATCATTTGGCTTCTACAAAAAAAAAAAAAAAAAAAAAATGCGGCCCAGGTAACGATCGCTGTCTATAGCTTCATTGACCAGGCCAACCCTGAGATGTGTGATGTATATGTGTAATTATTATATTACTTTGATAGATATACATCATTTTAAATATTAATTAATTAATTGTTTATATACTTTAAAGTTAATCTAAACTATATAAAAATCTGCTACTTGCTATTTCTAAACCTTTATTGTAGTATTTCACAGAGGATATTAAAGAGAACATTTTTATTATTCGTATTTTTGAAATAATAAAAATAAATTAAATATTATTATTGTTATTTACAATATATATTATAATTTACCTATATATATTTTATTTTTTTAATAAAATATTTAATATTATTGGTACAATGACCCCCATTTTTTTTTGCCTATAGGTATTGATATGATTCCTAATAACTATAAATAATCTGGCACAAATATTTATATAGTATTTATTTACCAAGGAGTAATTAAACTATAACTTAACTATAACTTAACCTACACTTAAGAAATGGAAAATATTGGGAGGAGAAGACATTACCAACTGCGAATGTGTTTCATCACAGACAATTGGCCATCTACTACAATGCACTTTGATAGGATCCACTTGTGAAAAAAATAATAATAATAATTGTTAAATATTGTATAGAACCAGAGTTATTGCTTTTATCAGAACTCCGTGTGACACTCTTTATATACGAAGTAATCAAATATTCGTTTTACAAATATGGACGGAATTACACAAGTATATACATATTAGTGTATTTTCAATATCAATTTCGTTAATTTTAAAACATGAAATTCTATAAACACATGTGAACAGTGCACTGTCACCCTATATTTACGGTATTGATTATCGATTAAGGTATATATTATATAATTTTTACCTATATATAGTATAAAAACGGAACGGCTTAACGGTCGATCGCGGACTATTTCAAAGTCGATTTCCCTTTGTTAGAATTTCATTATTATACAATTAGTAGATAAGTCACATTTACCGATAATTTTTAACTTAATAGACATTCTTGTTTTGTATATAAAACGTTTATGCGATCATTTTTTATTGTTAGTTTATATCAAGTAATACATTTTAATAGTGTTAATATACATTGGCAATTTAATTTTCTAGTATTATATTTAATTTATATTAAAGTTATAATGATAAAAGTGAGATGAGTGAGCGAAAAAAAAAATTCAAAATACTTATATTTTCATGTGCAGTGTAATGTAATGTTTAATATATTATGTCAAACTGCAAGTGTCTTTGCAGCGGCTTTATTCTCTTGCAGATTATAATAATCGACTGTAACTTATATAAGTCAAAACGATATGTAATGCCATCACTTCCACACCAAGAACATAATTTGTTACGTATTTTATTTTGAAATTTTTTAGCAATTAATTGTAAAATATCTAATAATATATTATAAGGTACTCCGTATTCATTATTATTAATTAATAATAATTGCTAGGTACGGTATTAATACGGTATTATACGTATTGATTGTAGATTTATGAGTTTTTATCTGAAATTCTTGAATATAAATATATATGTTAAATATATTTAAATAATATATATATATATTGCTTATATTTTTTAAATGTATAGCAAACACATAAATTGTGATCAAACATTTGATATTAATAGATTGCATATGAATAATCATTTTTATAATTGTTTACGACAGCCGATACTTAAGTCAAAAATTCATAAATATAAAACGTATTCTTCATTTTAATGTCTATTATTGGCACGTTCGAGAGATGCAATAGCGCCAAATACGTCATGAATACAGTGGAATATTTAGGTAAGTAATTCTGGGGGATAGATTCTCCTTCCTTGACATATTTTCTCTAGAGATATTTTTCGAACACTGATATAAAATATGAAATTTGTATAACTACCTATAAGGATAAGAAATTAAACAATTAAGGAAAATGAGAATATTGAAATTACTAACCAAACACGTTTACGATGGTGAAAGAATAGGGGGGCTTTATCTTGGTCAATGAAATCCTATATCCTCTCCCCTTGACAAAATTCGAAAGACGTTATTGCATCAATAAACAAATATATCTATACCTAATTACCAATCAGTCAGCTTAACGTAAGAAATTTCTCACTTAAGTGATATATATATATATATATATATATACATTATATACGTATACCATAAAAAAAGTTACTATATAATGGAGGATTCTATATGCATATAGATATATATGGAGTATATCAAATATGGAATTATATCGGTTAAAGTAAATTTGAATAGAATATGATTATGACATTATTGTGGTAATATTAAATTATTATACGTAAATATATTCGCACTGCTTATATGCCTAAATACATATAATTAATGAGTACCTAATTAGATTCGCACATATCTCTTAATCCCAGGATACCTATACCTAAGCTACTTAAATTATAATATATTATACGTAAAATAACCATTTATATTATAGCTGATATAGATAAAGATATATGATTGAATTCGATTGAAAAACCTAATTAAATAATAATAATAATAATGTGTTGAAATTGAGTAAAACCTGTTAATGTTATTATAACTATTAATGTTAATAATTAAAATACGTTTATATGCTAATAAATATGGTATATAGATATACGTATAGAACCGTCCCTAGAGCAGAACGATCGAGACCTTCGCCTTGGGCCTAACGTTTTTCTATAATTGGATAGGGCCCGCAAAATATCAATTTTTAATAAATCATGCAAACAATATTATTATTAAATTATTATTAAATTCCATGTGCTTATTGTATTATCAATATATTGTATTGTCAATACACACGCGACACATTTTACGGCACGTTAACATCCTCATGCATTAAAAGTTGGTATATTATATTCTATAAGTTATAATTGCAGTCCATGTATACCGCATATTGTAAATACATTATATATCAGTGGCGTACGCAGGATTTTTTCAAGGTGGGTGTCATAATATACATGAATTTATGACCTTTTTTTTTGGTCATTACTCTAAAAAATTTCCTCTTCCCACTATATGTTATAATAGTTTAATCAATAAAAATAAAATAAAATAAAACACTTTTTATATATATATATTATAGTCACTAGTCAGTTCGATGGCTTTGTTTTACTAATGCTTTAATTACTTCATCAATTTCACGATGAATATTTGAGCTGCTAAGTATACCATATTAAGCATCAACTGGCCAACAGAATTTTGAAGATATTTTTTGAGTCTTTTTAATATAAAAAAGCTTCTTTCTGATTCACACGATGTCGCTGGTATAGTGTTGCAAAAAATTGAAGCAGTTTGAATACATTTGGAACGAGGTCTTTATCGAACTTATCAAGATCATCTCTAGAAGACCATGAAGTCTATATATGTGCACGAGAAAAATTTCCTTATTTTTTAGTCATCGTTTCATAATTTGTAAAGATACTTTAAGGTGGGCGTCATATCTTTTTAACACCTCACCCCCCTGCGTACGCCACAGTAAATAAGGCACAGTTAATATTACAGTTTATGTTAATATAATAAACACCTAATTGTTATGATTCACATATTAATATGATTGACTATATATTATTAGGTACATTATTATTACACTTATACACAGAAAAAAAAAGTGATAATAGTATCTACGCACGAAGACGAGATGTTTAATACTTGACTACGGTGTTCTCGTGCAGTAAATCGTGCGTATATATGCGGTTCTCTATGTATAATATTATAATTTATAATAATCTCACTTGTAAATGGATGCTGCTGATCTCATCACGCACATCTTGTGAATTTGTTATGCGCGGGCCGGAGGGGTTGCGCCGCGACCTTGCGGCGGCTCGCCCGTATACCCCAACGAGCGGATCCGGACCGACCGACCGACCGACCGACCGACCGACCGCCAAACGGACGACAGGCCGACAGCGACGATACGATTGGCCGGGGTGGGCGTGTCCGGACGGTACCGGTAAACCAAGCCTTTCCCGATGGTCCGCGCGCTACACCGCACGAGACGACCGGAACGCGCGCCGTCGACCGCCGCCGCAGTCAACGCGCGCACGCACAATTATACGTACATGTCACGCATCGTTCCGTGTTTTCGTTGCTATTATAATATTTATTATTTATCATACAATTTATTGTTGTTGTTTTATGGTATTTTTTGTGCTTTTTGGAAATACGGTAAAATCATTCAATAATTAAATCGTCGTAATAACCCGCGTGTAATTATCGTGTCGAATTTCATTAAATGTTATTAATACTTTACTGTTTTACTATTTCGTTCCAATAATTATATGCCTATAAACCTGTTAACGAGTGTTATATTCGTCGACAATTTTCCGTTCTATAAAATACCTAATATAAATTATACATTATATTTATTGTAGGTATATACTTGGCGTTTTTATTTTTATTTTTTTATTATTGTCATTATTTTGCATTCGTAACGTACAATATCTAAATTTGTATATTTCCGTGCAGACGTCTACGCGTTTTTAATCTTTAAAAAGTCATAAATGTGCCGGTCGCGCGTCGAGTGCGGACTATGAGCTGCACAGAGGTTATGTATCAAGCGTATTATCCGTATTTGTACCAGCGGTCTTCCGGCACAGCCGCCCCGCCGGCCAGAGCGCCGCACCACCATTTCGCTCCGTTCACTCATCAATATGATCGAGTAAGTTTTCACTTAAATATCTATAATGCGGTTGTAGTAGGTATAAACAATAAGGTATTTCCATATAGGGTATAAACCATACGCTCACTAAGTCTCAAGCAAATCGCATAACGAAAAGAAATATTTATATATTTGTTAGATTTTTTATAATTATACACATGGTATTCTACACTGTTATATGTTTTCATATAGTAATTTATAGCGTTTGCAGGTGGCTATATTGTAGGTACCCAGGCCTAGATTGGCCTGGCGAGTTACCGAGGAAATCTCGGTGGGCCGGTAGAAAAATACTTAGGAAATGTGTTGAAAAATAATATATTAATGTTTTATTCCAATTGTATTGTATTTCAAAATAAAATTTGATAGAAATACTATAAACAATTTAGCTATATATACGTTTAAAAGATAAAATTATAAAATATGGGCCGGTAAAATATTGATATTTCGGTGGGCCAAATTTACCCAATCCTGCCCAGTAGATACCTATATATTACGATAATCTATTAAAGTTGTCATTCACAAAAATTTGATGTAGGTGGGTAATAGAAGATAGGAAATATTCTAGAAAAATATTAATTTAATATTTGTAATTTAATTTGTCATTATTGAATAAGATAACCTCAACAATTGTATTGTAAATTACACTTATTACAGCACTTGATGATTTAGTATAATCTTTCTCATAGAAATTAATGGGAACATCAATGGGTAAATAATATTATATACCTAGGTACCTAGGTATATCAATAGGTATTAGATACATATTTGCGCAATGTCCAACGTGTGAACTGTGTTTTATAAGTGGTAACCAATATGCAATATTGTTAAAAATAGTTGTTATCAACATATGGTATCACATCAGTCGACATTGAGAATGAGCCTGGACTAGAGATTTGGATGCCAAGCTATGAGTAGTATTTTGGGGCACTTTATATTATAAAAATATTAATTCAAATGCACATTTTTGCCTAAATTCGAGGGCCGCTTACTATTTTATGTGACTCTTTTTGGAAGTACCATGCACCACCAACACATCACCCGTTAAGTGCGGCATTAGGTAACATATACCATATTATATAATCATATCATATAATCATATTATATATTTATTTGGTGTTAAAGTTTTTTTATAAAGATTTTATCCTTTATATTATCCGCAAAATGATATGCGGTATAAAATACAAAAAAACATTCTAAAGAATATTATAACCATATTTAGGCGTGCATACAGGGTGTACCGGGTGTGCCTAAGCACCACATGATATTATGAGTTAAGGACCCAAAATTTGAAAATGTCCGAAATTTTTTGCTTTATTTACCGTCAATTAAAAACTTAATTATTAAATATAGTCGTATAATGGGGGGGGAATGCATATATATAAAATATATCTTATATATAATATACATTGTCTATATTATACAACACATTATATAAAATATAATATACCTAAGAGATAATATCTTTCCTAACTTAACTGAATATATAATAGCTAGGTAACTCTATAGTGCCGGTTTAATATATTGACTAAAATTAACAAATAAAGATATAAAATATTGCTATTTTATACTACTCGTATCACCACGAATAATAATTAGATTATAACTACTGTATCTGTTATAATTATAAGTAATATATATATTACTACCTATATATATATATATATATACCTGATATATATATATATAGGTATGTATTATTATTATTATCGAAATTTGAAGTTACATTAATATAGATACATGATAGTCGTAATATATATATTAGGTATTTAATTTTTCGATTAATTAATTTTGAACATAAATTGTGTTTAAAGTCTAAAAAATTTAAATTGGATATACAATAATAACCCGCATGTACTTAAAGAATATTTATTTTACGAATCGTGAAATAAATATTATATATCGTATATCGATATATATCGTAAATTACGATATATATCTATACATATCAAATGAAAGAATATTTACCAGTATATAGTATAATATAATATCGTGTGTTATATTGGTATATGTGGGATTTATTAATGAGATATAGCCCATAAAAAGAAAATATAAATATTATATTTGACTATAAATAAAATAAAAACATAGGTACATTTGGTACTTATATACATATATATCAACTATATATATGTAAAATATTTAATAATATTATTAAATTATTTTATTTCTATATAACATATATAGGTACTGGCATATTGCATTAATTTACAATTAAATTTTCAATTAATTAAACAACGACTAAAATAAATAGTTTTTATAATATTATCTATAAGTACAAAATAATAATTATAGGTAGGTATAATATAATCTTGATTATTATTAAATTAATAAAATGATTACTTATATAATACATATTTATAGTTATTTTTAGTCACTTAATGTGCTCCTCTAACATTTAAATCCTTTTATTCACTGGATTTTTTTATCTTCTTGTCACTTGTCAGATACATTATATATATTAAAATTATTATTATTTCATCTTTATAGATTAATATATTAGACTAAAATATTAGTTTTCATATTTTTAAAACGGCAAAATTAAATAATTTCTTGATCACTTTTATTGATTCTATGGGTCTTAAATAGCCAAATAAACACCATTTCATATAGGTATTTATTATATTACTGCAACAAGAATTTCACACAGTGAAAATTTATATTTAATATATTAATTTATATTGTAATAAGTAATAATAATTTATTATATTATCATGGCGGCGGTGGGTATATGCTGTATATAACTTCTGATAATTTTGTTAAATGGTCTGTATTATTTGGCCGTATACTTTCTGTAAATCATAAAAATGATAATATAATATAGTGTATAGAATTATTAGGTATTATTATTATTTTTGTGCTAAACAATATTGATTCAAAAATTTAAATGAATGCAATCAAAATTCCAATTTTAAATGGTTATTATTTTATTAAGAAAAATTAGGATTGACGAAATTTTTTATAACTGGAATAACGTTAAGTAATAAATGATTTCATCACTATATGTTATACCTATTGTAACGACTAACGATCACTATTTTAGTGATATCTCTGATTTTGTGCCTAACCAGTACAAAATGTTTGGAAGACGATCCCAGCACGTATAAGATAGAAGAAGACGACTAGACAAAACGGTAGTATTTTTCACAGCAATATAATTTTGATAATTAAAATAAAAATAAAAAATAAAATAAAATTAAACGACACTGTAATCCAAGAAGTCGAACAGTTCTCCTATCTGGGAAGTATAATAACATATAATAATACATCCACTATTGACATAAAAAAAAGAATAACTTTAGCCAAACAAACATTCATAAAGAAAAACAGTCTATTAACTAGCAAACACCTTAACATCGAAACGAAGAAAAAATTCATTAAAACATTTGTGTGGAGTGTGTTACTATATGGATGTGAAACTTGGACTATCAGGAAAAATGAAAAGGACCGCTTAGAAGCAATGGAAATGTGGATTTGGAGAAAAATGAACAAAACATCATGGGTTGAAAGGAAAACAAATGAACAAGTGTTAAAAGATGTAAGGGAAAAAAGGAATATAATAAAACACATATTAAAAAGGAAAACGAAATTAATAGGGCACCTATTCAGACATAACACATTTATGGGAAATATCTTCGAAGGAAAGATCTCGGGGAAAAGATCTAGAGGGCGCCCAAGAACATCATATTTCCAAGACCTCAAACATCTCATGGAGGTCAAAACATATTCAAAATTGAAAAACATGGCAAATGACAGAGACTTATGGCTATCACGACAAGGCGAGGCCTTTAGATGATGATGATGATGAATTAAAATATAACCAGTTGACACGCTGTCATTATAGCATGAGTTTCACATTCATTTTTACATATTACTATTACATAAATTATTTATTGTTCATGTCGTCTTCGCCTGTCATCCGGATCATCGATTGGATCCAGGTGAATCATTTATATTATTTTAGTCATAGTAATATTTGCGTTGCTTACTCAAGAGTTAAGTTATACTTAAATCTAAATTAATATACGAGTCCTAGTAGTCTCTCTGGGACTATAAAAACATACAGAGAACTTTAGGAGAAATATCTATTGTAGAGATAGCCTATAGCCAGTTATATCTTCGGATTCCACTATTGACAGACCAATCGACGGGCGTTCGTATTTATAGTAAACACTAGGACGGATAGCGGACCGTTTTATTATATATTTACTGATATGTTGGAAAGATTAAAAATCACAGTTTAACAGTCAATACCTATATTTATATATAATAATAGTTATTAAACCTATTTTATTTTATTAATTCGATTTAAATATTTTAGATTACCTAAAATAAAACTATTTTGGTCTATAAAAAAAAGTGGGCCCCAAAGTCGTTCACTCTTTGCCCTTACCTTAATCCAGGCTTGCATATATCTATCATTTTAAATTATATTATATTCAATTATAGATTTTCCCCTTTGTATGATAATATTATAATATAATATATATGTATATAGTATAGATGAACCCCCTAAAAATATTAAAACCAGTTCAGCAAATTCCTTGTAGTCATTTCTCGGGAAATTATTATATTGTTTAATCTCTGCGTGTACAATATGAAGTGTTCTCCCTTGCAACTTCATTAACTTTCTGTTGCGGCTATTAATAAATGCATTTGGTATACTATATTAAATATTTATTATACAAATGATGATATAAAATATTCATTCTATGGTTTTGTGACTTTGTTTAATATTCTTTTTTTAAATAAAATGATTAAATTAGGATAATAGTCATTTTGTACAACACGTTTATACCGGTAGTCGACATTTTAAATATTTTTAACTTAATATTATGTAAACTCGACTGTTACAATAAAACTTTTGATCAAATATTATATTTTTACGTTTGATATTATTTATAGAAAATTCAATTTGATATAATAATTTGTATATAAAACGTTTTATCGTATCTTCAATCGTTCATTATATATGTTTAAATAACCGTAAAACCTTATTTTCGCTTATTAATTAATATATATATTTATTTAATTTAAAAAGAATAATATTTAGTTCATTAATAATAATTAATGAAATTTGATATAAAAGTTAGTTTACATAAAATATTTGATGGTTTTTAATGAAACTTATTTATGTTTTTATACTATTTTATACGGTTTTAGGGTAGGTAAAATACAAAATAATATAAAACTACTCTCTTGTGGAAAGGAAATGAGGTGATAGTTATCATCACCAAATTTAATGTAAATTATTTTTATGATACCAAATTAAATGGAAGCTGACTTCTGACTCAAGAAAATTTTAAAAAAAATAGGACCACCCTGGTGTATTTTTATTATATAATTATATAATAGAATTTAAATACAATAAGTACTTTAGTATTTTACTTAATACATCAAATTTATCTATATCATATTATATAATTTATAATTTGCTACTAAATATCCGCGTTAAAACTCAACAATTTTCAGATCCGGTTTAAGTAGAACATATTTATATATTACATGACTGACATTTTATACAGTTTACCATTCAACATTGACTACACATTTATACAAAGATGATTGCGAAGAAAATTGTTTTTTACTTTGATATAAATTAAAAATGTAATATGTGTACATATTATAACAGTTAGAATCACTATCCATTAGCACACCTAACCACTGATCTATTAAATTTAGAATAAGGTTAATAGAATAATTGTTCAATCATTTCAGATAAACTCTCTAATCTATTTATTATATTATCAGTTAGGGCAGCATTGATTATAGATTGTCCTGGACTTTTTATAAATAAATTTATTATATTAGGTATATACATATTGTTGCAAATTATCCAATGTCCAGGGCCGTCTCTGATCATTATTATAATTTTGTTATATACATACATATATATTATATTATTTATACTCCTAAATATATATAACTGTCTATCTATAACTATTTTTATAAACATAAATAATAATATTTATGTTATTTATGAATTTAACATAATGTTATAGCTTATGTTATTAGGATCCTAAATTTTTGGAAAAATTAATTATTTAATTACATTTACATAATTTACAATTATAATTACATACCACTAAAATTTTGGACCCTTTCCCGGAAAATTGTTGCTTGTATTTCTTTGAAAATAAATAATTAATTATTTGGGTTTTGCTATAATGACACAGTGTTAGATTTTTTTACTTCTGTAAAATGGATTTATTTTTAATTAGTATTTCGTATATATTCTACGGTACACAGTACCTATTATATACTACATAGTATTTTTATAATATATGTTTCACGTTAAACCATTATAAACGAAGTCCGCGAAGATCGTGCAGAAAAGTGTCAACTGCAACTCAAATGCTATAATAAATGCATTTATCATCTATGTGAATAAAAACAACAAATACTAAATCATTTAATATAGTTATTATATCGGCCATCGTCGTCAGTTAGATAATAGAATATAATATAATTAAAAATATTAATTTACCTAAAATATACATTGTGTGCTCCTATATAAACCTACACATATTATATGTGACGATCATATTATTACAGCAGAGAACAAACATAATTATATTATAAATTTATAATACATAAATACCTAGGTATATTTATTAATAAATATATTATTTAATCAAATATTATTGCTAATAATACCCATTATAAAATTTTTATTTAAATTATTAAAATTAGTTTTGTTTAATTTTTTTAATAAAATGTTTCTATGATTATCAAATATATATATAACAAATATTATAATATATAAAATTTTTAGTTACAAAAAAATTATATTAAATAATATATAATATTTAAGTAGGTAATAACAGGTATATCTAGTATTATATTATAAATTTATTGATTTTATTATAATTAAGTATTATTCTATTAATTTTATAAATAAACTATACTTTTAATTATTATATGTAAGTATATTTATCAAAATAATTGATTTAAAATAAATAATAACAATATTTATTTTATATTTGATTACAAGAACAAATTATTTAGTTGATATAATATATATGCCCGTTAATGTACTCGTAATTACTAATAGCCAATAGGCATGGCATCATTATATATTTTCCTCGGGTCTCAAAATCGAATAAAACTGATGGCTTTTATATTCATAAACTAACTACTAACCTTGTAACGATTAAAACAATTTTTTATTATAATCGTAATGCAAGACTTTTACTATAAGAACTAAAAAGTAATTAATTCTAATGGGCTTTTGAAATTATATTCTTAATGTATAATTAAATATTATCAAAACTGCGAACAGAGTAGCACGTGTTCTTGCTGTTGAACAATAAAATATATTATAAAAATAAGGTATAATAATATTATAAGAAATGATATCCATTACATTTCAAACACGTCCCGACAGTAACTAATAAACGTACAGTTTTTATCAACTGCGACTTAATAATAATTATTAATATAAATATAAATATATATATATATTCTATTTTATAGGTATAATATGATCATGATTTCTACTTCTTTATGGGTTTAGTTGAGCACGCTTTGTAAACATCGTTTTCTTGGTTAATCATCATACCTATTTTCGATGTACGTATAATATAATACTACAATATACCTAATACTATAGCATATAAATCGAGAACCGGTTGTTTTGGAAAACTTGTCTTTAAAAATCCAACACTACAAGATAGATAAAGTGAGCCAGAAGGATATTATAGTTAATGTTTGACAATTAAATATGATATTTGTTTACAAGCAAATGATGATCCAATGAATAAATTTGTATCTGTGCATAGCTTATAAACTAAAACAAAATAACACAATATAAATAATAATAAATATTTTTATAATCTTATATTACTAATAATGTTATAGATAGATAATTTAATATTTTAATATCATAGGAAATATATGCAAAATTTGTTGTTCATCATTTACTTATATTAATATTAAATATTGATAATATTAATTTTTAAATTCTACTGTATACCTAATATATATTAAATAATTACAAAAAATGACATCAGAAATATAGTTTTTCCAATAAATAAAAAAAATTCTTAAAAAAAACCACCTTGGTTAAATTAGAAATTTTATCTATAAAATTTATTATAATTTTTAAATTGGACTGAGGTTATATTCAAATTTCAAAGTTATTCTAATTTTCGTAAGAGACGTTTACTAAAACAATAATAAGATAATATAGTTCATTGTTTATAAATAATAATTTTAAGAAAATTGCATCTTTCACGGAGTATTATAATTATTAGTACTTAAATAATATATTACCTGGGACACCATGTATGAGTATTCAGTATATTTTATATGACAAATCTTATCTAAAATTACTTTAAAAAATCATACTTTTTATTTACTTTTGGATTCATTTATTTATTTATTAAACAAATTATAAATTAAGACTTTTTAACATTTTGTATTTCATATTTTAATGAATTATTATGATTATTGATTTAATGATTTGTGATTTTTACAAATTATGACTGGATATATAAATTATAATATATTATAAACTACGTTATGTATCTATGTATATATGAGGGGGAAAAAAGGCACTAAATAGTACAATTATTACACAATAATATATAGGTTGTAACTTGTAAATGATTTTTGTTAAAATATGTTGCAATGGTGGTAAACTGGTAAATTATTTGTAAAATGTGAGAAAAACAGGATAATATTATTTTCTTAGGCGTATACCCGAACACGTGACTCGTATTGTGTTGGCAATGTTCCTGAGACGTGATTGTGACTATATATTGACACATACAAGTCTACATTATATTTGTTATACAATGTTTTATACTTAGTTAATGGTAAAAAAATATTATAAAACTGATATTATTATAATACTGATGAATACCTATATAAAATAATGCAAACATTAAACATTATTGCAGATTATATCACATGTCATAAATATGGGAGTTAGAAATTTGGCATCAAATAATAGCGTTTGTTATATATACTAATATATTTATGAATTATACAAACAATTTATCAATATACTCAACATCAATAATATAACATGCACTTAAATATAGCTTATTTTTATTATAAACTTACCATGTGCTTTGCACAGAGTTTAAGGTTGAGGGCAGCAAAAATGTATGCCATAAGCCATTCTTTTTTTTAACGGCTACAGATAATTTGTATATTCTTAGCAAACTAAGAATGCACGTGATAGTTTTACAATTATGTGTGCTTATTTTTTGCTTTCGGTAGAAAATTGCATCTACTTGGTACTTTATTTAACGAATTTTTCGAATTTTTCAAGATTTTTCCTTGAATTAAGAATTATCACGTGAATATCGTATCTAATTTACACTAAGAATAGATTAACTTATAATAGTTGAATATATTTTTTGAATAATTAACTTAGATATTTTATATAGCCACATTATACAGTTGCACAGAACCTTGGATCTGTTCGGCCTTTTCAAGTCTACCTATCCGAAACATTAAGGGGCAGCAAGAGCAAACTCTATTTACTATGAAACTTACAATAAAATTGTACAACTCTATATTATAATTCTATACAGTAGCATTATATTTCTATCCAATTTCTAATTGGTACAAAACAAATTAAAAATATACCTGAAAATAGCACTATTTTAAATTCAAGAATTTCTATCTTCCGAAGAAGAAATTTATCAATTTATAATCTATTTATATCTTTTCTCACCTTTTTTCCAAACAATATTATCCTGATTTCTTTCAAACTATATGGATACCTTCAATTTATTATGACATTAATTACTCAATAGACACATTTCATATGGATGGAAATTTTACAATGAAATGGGTGTATTATAAATTTTAATTTTTATCTATTAATATTTGAATCATAAATTGTTTTTAAATAATTAGGTAAAAAACTCCATAATAGCTATATATTATTATAATAAAATATATTTTTTTATTATTATTAAAATATTTTTTAGTAAATATATTATATAATAAAATAATTCCAATTAATAACAATGTTAGAAAGTCAAAAATTACTATTATTCTTTATCTAATTAAAATTAGCATTTATTAATAGTTATCTATATGATATAGGTACTCGTATTTAGTGGATTGGTGTATATATAGTACCTATTTAGTAATCAGTATAATACTATAAAATATTTATTGTTACTAGGTATATTATAAAATGTTTCCTTAATTTGTTTACGCACACAAATTATTAAGGTACTTAACGAAGTAACGAATATCAACTATTGACAGTCTATATTATAGATGTAGCATATATATATTATATAATATAATATACAGAAACCACATTAAACGATGGTTTTTACATGAAACTGCATTTATTTAACTACAAATAATTATTTTTTACATTCATACAGGGTGATCAGAATTTTATGTTATACAAAAGGAATTGGTAGGAATTACCTACCAATATGATTTAATGATGATTTTACGTTTCCAATTTTATTTTCATTGTTTTTATAATATCATATTCATATTATTCCAATACAAAAACGTATTTAATTGTGCATAAATACTGAGTTTTAATGAAATAACAATAAAAAATACACTTATTAATCATATGTGTACAACACTGGTAGTTAGGGTAAGCAGATAACTACCCTGCGAATACGTTTTTCGTCTTTAATGATATTGTCATATTATATAACTACAAATGTAAATGTTAAATTTAAATAGAAAGCATTTTCAAACATTTTTTTCGTGTGATTTCTAGTTTTTTAGTGTAACCAAACTCAAAGTGATAAATATCATTGGCTTCAGAGGATTCTGTATTAAAAATGTAGCAATGTTTAAACTTTACGCACCCTGCGCGGCCTATATAAACTGTAAAGATCAAAAAATATATTCATAAAAGTAATTAAATGATTATTTTAACAAAAGGTTCAGTAAACTTAATAATGTTAATAGTAATTTACATTTAAAAAAAGTCCATTTAAGTTAGAACGAATCATAGGTTTATTGCTAAATATTATTGTTTATACATTTATAAAATTTAAAATAATAATTATATAATAATGCATGCTTTAAACTTTTTTTTGTATAAATGTTTGTATTATTCGTTAAGCATAAACAAAATTTTATATTTTGATAATAATACAAATTATACGTTTACGAAGAAGTAATAATTAGAAGTTTCATGTTGTGCAGTTGGATATATGTTATAATTTCGGATTTCCAAAACGCTGCATGAAAATATTTTACAGGCGGTAAACGTATACCTACGTGAAATAAATACGAATATTCCTGCGATAGGTATACGCATGTATAATATATATATATATATATTGGAACAATTTACACGAAAGAAACATTTGAAATATTTGTATACGCACCAATGCTTAATGAACAGATTGGAGTGATTGGAATGAGTGGGATTCCATATCTTAGCGATACATAATCCGTGTGTAAAAATAATCAAAATCATTGATAAATACCTACCTATTTTGTCACAACTACCTATACCCATTATATAATAATATATTATTATAATGTTCTGTTGGCGTGTGTGAAAATTCTCATTTTTCGTTCATAAATATAAAAAATGATGAAAATTGAAATGAAAAAAATAATTATAAATTATATAATACGTACCTATACGCGCGGTACCTGTGTTACATTAACGGTACCCGGTGTATATATGGAAGGGAAACAATAAATACGATTTAAAAAAATAAAAATGAATATATAATAATATCGTGTTTGTGTGTATATAATAAAATCACCACGCGCTGTAAAGTTTAGTGTACGTACAAATACTGTGTGTTATATAGGTATATTATACACATACAAGTATGTATCCATGTTGATTTATGGTCATCAGAGGCAGCCGGTGTGTGCCGGGACACGAGGAATGCTCTTTTAAGTCCGGCCCGACTCTGCATTCTTACTGTATCTGGTCCATCTTACAATTTATTCTTGTTTAGGTTTTTTTTTAAATTTTTTTTTATTCTTTTTATTATTACTGTTTTTATATAATATTATTATTATTATTTTTTTCACAATGGTCTGTTACGAAAAGCAATACGATGATAAGACAATTGATGTTTTTCGGAAGAAAAAAAACTTTGGGCTACCACTTTTTTTTTTTTTTCTATCCGTGTCCTTTACACTCAACCGGTTTCACATTATATAGCGCACATTGGACCCGCGTTGTACATAATATTAATTGACCGTTGTCATTAGCCTTAAGAACCGGAACCGTATAGTCAACAATCGTTGTATTTAGTAGTCCAATCAACACGTCTATTATGTACACGGAATCTTTATAGTTTTAATAATAATCGATACGAAAATTAAACTACAGTCGAATAAAACATGATACGATTATATCTATTTATCTATTATTATAATTTATATATTAATAATTATAGTATTATCGTTTATAGTATATACTAAACACATTTAAATACAGAAAAAGAATGTTTTCTGCGGAAAATACGTATAGTATTTTGTTATTTTAAGTAAAACACAGTTTTCGAATAGACCAAAATGAAGTACTTAAACCAAAAATAAATATATCGTAACAACGCAAGTATAGGTTAGGTTAGGTTATATTATATATACATTCGTTCATATATTTTATTAAAATGTATAATTATTGTAATGTCGAAAATTTTTATATAATAATATGTTTTTGACGTCGATCAATGTTATTGATTTGTATTAATTTTATACATAGTTGAGAGCACTGGAAACGCACCAACAACCGTCTACGTCTTCGCCGATCGGAGGAAGCGATTCGCCGGCCAACAGATGGACAACCATAGCGGATCACACAGACTCGCACCACAGCAGCGTCGGATCCGGAGCGTCCAGCGTGGGCCCCGTGGGTGGCATCGCAAGCCCTGCGTCCTCGCCGGCCACCAACAACAGTGTTTCGGTAGTGCATAAAGAAGAAGACACGTCTAGAGACGGTAAAACGAATGACAATATTATTACACTTTATCGTTAATCTTTAAAAGCAAATCTGTTTGATTCATTCAACGTAAATAATATTGTAATGCCATAAACGCAGAATGTCGGTTTACATTTATTTTATTCGTACGCAGTATTGCAAATACAATTAGACGGGTAATCGCATAAAACGATATCGAAAAACTAACGAAGTTGATAACTTTACTACGAGTTGCAGTTTTTATTTTTAACAACAATAACAACTTTATCTCATCACGAAGTCTATACAGACAGAATGATGTATCTATGTACCTATATTTCCGATTAAAATAATACACTATTGCGATAACCTGCAACGAGTCATGCACATCGAATACAGTCTTACGATATATTATTATATTATATTCCGTATAATATATAGAGTTCACCTGTTTCAGCATTCAGTCATTATGATACGTAATTATTATAACTCATAAAATCATTAAAGTAATAATTTATTATCAGTGTATTATTTATTTTACATTTACCGTTTTTTACATGAAAAAATAACATTTTTTCATATATAAATTATAATTATTTTTATAGATTCTTCAATGTCACATTCAATATTAAAAAAATAATATTATCAATATCGAACAAAAAAGATAAAATATTTTAAATTACCTACTAAATTGTCCCAAAGTAATCTATTTCTGATATATTTATATATATATATATGTATAATAGAATCATAATTTTAAAAAATTTAATTTTTTAATTTTTAATTTTGTTTTATACATTTATAGTATATGGATACAAATAAATATATTATGATTTGAACAATATGGGTTTTCAATATACTGCTGTGATTTTAAATTTCATTATATAACAAAATGAATGTTATACAATAAATTACTTAAAGATACCTTTAAATTATTAAGTAATAAATATAATAATAGTAGAGTACATATATATAAATATATAAGTACTGAAAATAAACATATATAATTTCAACATTTCACACATAATTTTCAATTTAATTTAAAGTTACGAGATGTTTTAAAAACAATTACTTTATTTTATGAATACAGCTATAATTTGACTCTCAACTCGAAAAAGAATGGTGATACCTATATATATATATATATATATAAATATTTAAATATTTAAAAGACTATAAAGCGTTTACAAAAGACAATATACGCCGCCCTAAAGTGTCCTCATCAATTAACGTGCTCGAGAGGACGCTTATTATTCTCGCAATATTGAGATTAATCTGCTTTGTCGTTTGGTTTAAAACACGGCGACGTCTTAATAAACATTATAATATATTATAATATACAACACATAATTGTTGTGGTTCATAAATCGTCCTTTTTCAGAACTTTAATACCGAATTGTAATTCAGTACACGCGGTGCGACTTAACGAGGTGATAATGTATTCAAAAGAGGGATAGTTTTAAACTGTTTTTTTTATTTTTTTTTTTTTTTTGTGCGTGTCGTTAACGAAATTAAGATGAAAACGGGAAAATAAGACATAATGAACGGATGATGATGGATTTAAAAAGTTTTTTTTTCACCAAAAGCAGTTTTTATTTAAGGTTTTTTTCCTATTGTCACTTTTTTATTGTAGACGTTCGCACTGAAATGGATGAGGACGAGGACAACGTGGAAGATTCGAGGACGCGGGACAGACGCACCGCAACACACGCACAATACGTGTCCGTCAATTGCGTTGTGTTTACCCATTACACAGGCGACGTTGCCTCCGTCGTGGACGAACACTTTTCCAGGGCGTTGAACAGCGATCAGAAACTTAACAACGCCCATCAGACGTCAACCAAAGGTGAGGCTCATAACAATTCATTTTTATATTTTTTTATTTATAAACATTAGATAGTCCAGTATCTGCAACTGGATAAAATATTTCACATTCAGTATAGGTACTCGCAGTTATTATATAATATAAATTGAAAAAACAATTTAAGTTTACTATACTATTTTTAATTACTATATACAAAATTAATTATTAAATATTATACTTTTTTTTACAAATAATTGTGTTTTAAAATTTAAATTCATTCGTGTCGTTTAAGTGATTAAAAATCACTAAGATTTATTTTTCTCACCCTGTATATTATATGGGCAATTCTTTTTCTTTTACGTTTACCGCCTTGCAAACGGCAACGACGATGTCGTGTATGACCTTAACCAAGAATGCGTTTTCGCTTTGAAGTTTGAAGTGCAAAAAACCTAACATCTCAGACTGTAGCGTTTTTTTATTCTCGAAAAATATTGCAGTTAGTTCTCTTTCCCATCCCGCGCGCGATTTATTTATTGTTATATATTGACCGCGTGAGAATTAAGCATTATTTTAATAGGTTTTTAATTAGTACAAGAAAACTCTTTCACTTGTAAAACACCTCCGACAGGAATGTGTCTTCTATTGCAAATAAACTGGTTTTCCGTATACAACAATTATATATACGTATATTATACTTACTAACACACACAAAAACTCGCGCACACGACAGAGTCTATATGGAATTACACCGAATTCGCACCGACGATACATTTTGTTCTTTACATAATCGTCATACTTATGGAACATTAATAATTATTTTCATGATAATATAATATAATATTATTTTATTTAATCAGCAATATTTTATATAGATAATGGATATATGTATATATTAATAAATATGTACTTGCAGCAATTTTATCATACTATTAAATTGGTAACTGGTTATACCTATAGATTAAATTTCATAAATTAAAAATTACTGTACTAATATAAAATTATACTAAACCGTTTTTTTAAAAATCAATAGGAAGATTAATTAACATAATAATATGGTATTAAAATACTTGATAAATATCTATTATTTATACATATCTGAAACATAAAATACTTGTTTATTAATTGTATAATGTATACATCATGTACATTTAAATTTAAATTCTACAATAATAATAATATAATTATAATGTTATACTTTGAATGCATTCGATATTATAATTATATTTATAACTACAATATTAAATCGAATATAAACAATTTCTGAAAAAGATATAATATTATATTTATGTTTAAATGTTCACTTAATATATAAAAATATATATGTTTACTCAAAAATGTTATAATTTGACATAGGGAATTATATAATATAATTTATTTTTTATTTTTTACTAAAATCATTGATTTAACATGTATCTAACGTCACAACCCTGCTAAAATTATAAAGGTGTTTTGTACGAGTTTTGTACAGTGTTGTATACGATTATATATATTTGGTTATCCGCGATTGATCAAAACACAGACAATAATAATAAAACAAGAATTAATGTTATTAACATAACCTAGGGTTAACCTTACAAAATCCTGTTGGAGATAAAATCTCTGTTGTAAAATGAAAATATAAGTCGTAAATCTAATAAAAAAAAATAATAATAATAATAAATATTGGAAACGACACTACTGATATAACATTTAGATTATAGTGTATACTATATACCTAATTATTTATATACATATTAGATATAAATAAAAGAACCTAATATATTATTATAGTTTGATACTCATTAAGTAGTTCATATTTTACATAAAAACTTAAAAAAAAAAATAGAAATTATTTCTAATAGTTTAAACAATACGTCATATTATAGTATAATATATAACATATTTTAATATAAATACAAATACCCATAATTATTATAGATTAGTACTTAATTTTAATTTATTTTAAATGATTCTCTCAAAGTAGGTAGGTATGTACTAATTTAGTATATTATACTAAAATAGTATAATATGTTATATATTTTATTATAATTTATAAGGTTATATTAATTATTTTCCAATTAAATTTATTATAATAATAATATAATGTATATAGCCTATAATAGCCATTTAGTATAATATATTATATATTAATTGGCATGTAAATTTAAAGATAAACAGGATAATTAAGTTTACTTTTACAATATAAATAGATATTATAATTTATAGTAATATAACATTTATCATTAATATATATATATATATTAATCCGTATATCATACGTATTTAATACGGTGGTATTAAAAATTTGTTTTAATTAATATTAATATTAATTATATCTATGTAGGTATAATTTCTACAAGTACCTTTATTCAAACATTGTTGTTATGGGATTTTTAATATTTAGTATCAAATGCATTTTTCAGCTCTACTTGTTCGCTATACTCTCTAGGAATCTAACTAAGTATAACTACCTAATTAGTATTATAATTACGATTTGAGTTTTGAACATAATATTAGAAAGTAATAATCAACGCATCGTTATTTAATTTAATGTGTAAATTCTATATATAAAGTAACTACATAATATAAACGGAACTCTAACATTTAAATTACATTTTTTATACGCATATACATTTTGTAACCCGTGTAAAGTTTATATCGTATTTCGCTATAAACAGTTCGCTACAGTTTTGTACATTATGTATACTTATTATCGAATCGCGCTAAATATTTGGGGAGAAACATCTTATAGTTGAAACGTCGCCTGTACTCGCTCCGAAACACGCATAAACGAGGAGAAGTACCCACTAGAAACTCGACGCGAACAAAAGTTTTATCAGCAGAAAATTTACACCCGCGCTCAAATCGAAATTATAATATACTTATGTTCCGTATCCGAAACTCGTGCGGGCGTGCATAATACACATTTTTGACTGCATTATAATAGTATACGCATTGTTGCGAAAACTTAAAATATGAAGACGTCGTTGTTTGCCAAAATATAATAATAACGTGTGTATATTTGCTCGTTTTCTGATATAGCTCGATTGAATGCGGTTTCTTTAAACGAAAAAATTACATTTCCATTACGGTTAGGTATCGTTTAAGCATAGAAAATGACGATCGTTTCGTATTAAAATAAAAAATTAGAAATAATTCATAAGTAAAGAATCCCTGAATTATACATACGAATTTTATGTTTTGTGTATAACGCGAGCAAACTGCAATTTGTTAGTGGTGGTGGCGGTGGTGGCGGTGGCGGTGGCGGTGGTGGTGTAGCGTGTTTGTATGTGTGTGTGCGCGTATATGTGTGTCGGCAAAGCGGGCGACGGACGATCCGAAAAGAAGATTTATGTGTAAGTCTCGGTGTTCGAATCTCGTAACAAATGTGTCGTATTCGGGCTTTCCCACGGGTCCACTGTTTCAGTTATTTATTTTTCTACTCTTCGGACTAGCGCGCTTTGGAAGAAGAACCAGAGGAGCTATTGTTGTCTTTTTACAGGTGTAGAAGATCAGCTCGCATATGAGCTCGCGCGGCGGCGTATGTATAGCGTGTGTGTAGTGTGTTATCGAGTAGATTTGTAAATTATATTGGACCCGACCACAAACCAGTTATACACACCACACTCGTTTTATTCGCTTCTTAATTCCTCATTGTTTTTTTTTTTTTTCATTATTTTTTTTTATTATTATTATTATTGTATATTTTTTACGTTATACGTACACACACACACACATATATATATATATATATATATATTCGTTTGCACTTCTCCGAACGTCTTTTGTCCAAATGCCGACTTCGATCAGTATCTCTTTTTATCCACCACTGTAAATATCTATACAGGTATATACTCCAAATTCGATTGCGAAACAATAGATCTGATTGGCGGCATCAGCGGCGACGGTTTATATACAAACACGCACGCGTATAAATAATAATATTATACACACACGAAATCCCCTTCACCCTCTATCTCTCTCACTTATCCCGAGTTGAGTTGGAAATATAATCATTTTCGATAATGTATTTATGTTACTTTCGACTAATTACATGCGCAGCTCCTGTTTTTTCATAATAAATCGTACTACACTATTTTTTTTTCTAATTAAACAAAACTATGGGGAAGCTGTGCCCCTCTTATACCAGTTCTATATTATAATTATTATATGTAACTTAATAAGTTTTACTTAATACTTATAATTAAAAAAAAAAAACGCCTAGTCAACCTCACACGCCATCTAGAACGTTTACGATACATATTATATCTAAACTATCTCCATGAGTTTTCCACTTTACTACTTTTTTCATATGGACAGTGAAACCAACAGTGCACTTTTACAGTCAAAATTTCATTCTGCGTTACCAGATGTCCCCAAGAACTTTAATTAACAAAAAATTTTAATTTAATTTAATATAAAAAATGTAAATAATATGATTATATTCAGGGTACAGTTAAACAATGAATAACATATAAAAACATAATCATAACAAAAATATTAAATTTAGAAAAAGATTAAAGAGAAAAATAATTTTAACATAGATATAAATATAATATACATAATAAAATATGTATATTATAGTAAATAATTCTCATTTCACTCAGACTTTCATTTAGCTCAAGACAGGTCATAATTTGGAGTTCAATTTGGAACTTTAGTTTTTCGCTTTGATCGTTGCCTGGTTTGAAATTTCTCTACATTTTGTTCTACTTTATCCTCTTTTTCGTAATCTTCTTCTTCTTGGTCTTTCTTATCTTCTTTTTGGTAATCTTATTCTTCCAATTTTTAAAATTTGAGTAGTGATGTTCACTACGGAAATGTTGATGTTTAATATATTTCATAATATATGAAGTGTGGAATATTGGCAATGGTTGAAAAACTACTTTTCTTTTCATTTCTTAAACTAGTAATTGTATATAAATCTTAATATAGATAATACCTCAATGATTATAAGCTATTCTTTGTACTTATTCTGTAATTTTGTAAACTCATCATTCAGGGTCACTGTTTGGGTTTCTCTTCACAAGTTCACGACTATAACTTCTCCTAAACTTGGTTAATAACATATCTATTCTCATATCACCTCCAAAATTCTTTAGGTAGCATCCAGTTCACCGATGTCGCAAAGTTACTCATCTGGAATCTAGTTCCATATACCCATGTAACATTTATGGTGTGAACATCGTCACATTTCTTTCATTATTGTTCAGATATTGATTAAAAGTATTGAAATTCCTGGGAAAATATTTATTCTAACTCTACATATTTACTTAATCACTTTGTAATTCTGCTCGCCCCCTCGAATTCTAAAATGCATAAACAATTTATGTTTATATGGTACATAATATATCTATATTTCTAAAATATCAATCTATATAATATTGTAAATTTTACCTATATAGATATTATTTTTAAATATCATTTTCAAAATGTGAATGAAAAACAATGAATGGCACAACGCAGTCAAATGGGTGACATCTCAAAGGTATTGGATGAAGCAGCCCAGAGCACTTTTGACTAATATACTTTTGAAGCACATCATATTGTTTAAATACATAATATGTTGTAGGTATTACATACTTCTGTATACCCAGAAATCAGAATTTCTGTAATTTTATATAATTTTTGGAATAAAATATCTACAATTATTTCTAACATAATTATATAACTGATAACATTTTTTTTTTTTATTATAAGTTTTAAAAATATCAAATATTTGTATACATCATTTATTTACTAGTACATACTACACACTTCTTATTCTGTAATGTATACTATAATTTTAGGATTACACACTTTGTGTCAGGGTTCAATACGAAATAGAGGCCCATTACTTAAATTACTCACACTATAGTACCTAGCGGCAAAGTCAAGGGGTATTTTGGTTGTTAAAACACCTCCTCCACGCATCACCATATTTATGTGAAATATATATTATAAGTTATTTAGATTTCTACAAAACATTGTGTTTTATGGTTATGTTTAATATTTTTATTATAAGTATGCAAATTGGCAAATTATTAAATGTTTAATACTTTCACCAAGGTTTATAAGGTACACCTTGATTATCACTGTAAATTACTTGATTAAAATAGAATGTAGATTTAAAATTTGTTATCCACAATTAACAATCTATGGCTAATCTTTTCATGATTAATCTGTGACAAGTTATATTTAAATATAGAAATAAACACCCCCTCCACTGCTCACTACTTAAAAAAATTCTTTCATCGCGTCTGAACACTGGTCTAGTGGTTCAACAATCGATATTATTTATACGTATATTTCGGTTGGAATTTTTGTCGATTAACATAAATTATCATCGAAATCGAATCAATTGGCTATAAATACGCGACAGTATTTCTCTATAAAAAAAATTCAAATGTATAATTATACTATATAGTATATAGGTACACGAACAATTTATAAATCCGTAATCAACAATTTTAATTATTTATCTTTTACATATTCATTATAATTTATATGGTAAAAATTTGTGTTACACCTATCACCCTGTATTCAACAACGTAAAAAGAAATACCTATTTATTATATGTATGTATGAGGTAGTCAAATTTCATTTTAAACAGATGACGAACCTATAATGCAGCCACTCAATGCGTTATTATTATTTTGTAATATAATATGTATTGTTATCCATGTTGATATATACCTATATCTATATATAATTGAAGTATTTTAGATAAATATCAAATATATAAAAAAATGATATTTTTAATTTGAACTTAAGTTTTTATAAGTGTGTATATATAAACTAATATTATTTACTGATTACAGTGTGATCAAAAATACATGTTACAAAATTATTGCATAACTGTCATAGTATACGAGCTATATGTCATATACCCGCCTTTTATGTAACACTTATTTTTGCAGATCACCCTGTATATAAGGAGTATTATATATAGAGTGTTTTTATGCGAATCTATATTAGTCTAACGATTAAAAAAAAAAAAAATAGTATAATGTATACTTAATAATTTTATAAGAATTATACATTTAGTTCTGTTGCTGTATTAAACACATAACTCGCTATATAATGTAGTCATTTCATGATAATATGTCAATAATATATGCGGTATTGTATGATTAATAACTATATGTGTTTTTTTAACAATTTACATGAAAGTTCAATAAACCCGCGTTAAATATTATAATGCATCGTATACCAAATGCATTCACTATTATTATATATAGGTATATTGTTAGGCGAGAACTGCAATTTTCGCATTTCTGACGATAATAGCAATTACATTATTTTACTTGCCGATTAATGAATAAATATTAAATAGTTGGTTTTCCTACAGCAATTATTCGCTATTATATCGTTTTCTATCGGACGTACCTATATTATGGTACACGAATCTTTTCTGCGATAAAATATTGATACGGAACAGCACGTTCGATTTTAACGTACGTGCAGATAGAAAGCGATTTACAATTTGCTTTTTCGAATCACTTATTACCGGTAGAACGATATAAACGATTAATCATAAAAATATAAAATAAACTATTAAACTATTTCGATTTATCGCATTTACAATTCGAACTTCAAAACATTTTACGCGCAAACATGTTTAGATAGAATAAGACATGATGAATAAACTAGGTATGTCAACACTTTTGATATTATACGCATCCTATGATGTCACGCGCCAAGTATTGTTATCATTAATATTTGTTTACATCGTGGTTTATATGCTATACACAATATTAAAAAAAATGAGAAATATTTGGTTACTGACGTAATTTTGTGTAAGGAATAATCCATAAATAATTTTTTTCACGCGAATAAAACCTATAAAAATGTCTAAATCCTATATAATATAATATATGAATTTAAAAATCATAGTTAGATATTGTTAGTTTTTAATGTTTTATTGGTAAAAGTATATATTTTATTTATTTTTATATTATATATACCTGTAATTGAATCAAATTGACACAATAAAATTATTAAAAGTTTTGATATATACATTATATTTTGATAACATACGTAGTTTAATAACTATTATATATAAGTCATATTTAATGTATTTAGTTATATTTTATAATAATGTACATAATATTATATCGATTTAAAACGAAACATGATAAAATATCATAAGTTATTTTTAGGAAATGGATTTTTTTGTTTTTTGGGTGATGTATTATGTAAATTATTTATTTATTTCAGATACTTCCCCCATGTCCTCTAGAAACTTTCCAGCGTCGTTTTGGAACAGCAATTATCACTCGCATCACTCCACTAGTCAAGTGTATCATCCCGACACAATGTACCATCACCATGGTACCGCTGGTAATCCCGCAGATCCATGGCAGACGCATTACCAACAATATACAGCAGCGGCTGCACATCACCATCACAGGTACCTAGCCCAACCCAAACCTGGCTAACCTATCCTATTATAATGGCTAATACCTACATAATATTATTCAAGTAGAACTTGTTTAAACGATTAACTAAATTTGACACCGCAACTGATGTAAAGAAAAATTGTAATCTGAGTAGATAAACGCGATTATATAACAGAAATATAAATAACCATTAAATATAGATAAGACGGACATTAATAAAATATATTTTATGAGGTATATGTACATTGTACATAATTATTATGTTACTTTTTGCCATTATAATTATAATATATTTCATTTTATACGTGTATAATGTATATAATACCTATATATTATGTTACGGGCAATATCGTCCTGCCCGGATTTTCGCATTGCGAACATTATTAAAAAAGTGGGAAGGTCGATTTTGGATGTACCTTCTTCGTTCCTTCGGTCCTCGGAGAAATTAGTAGTTTATTATAATTAAGATAATGCAATGATATTGCATTAGAAAATATGATTCTGAGCGATACTCAATATAATATATTATACTAACCTAACCTCTATGAGAAAACACAAAAAAAATGTAAAGTACCTACGTTCAAAATTGCATTAGTTATCATGAAGAACCTAAAATTAATTTCATCAAAATTACGATTTCCGTAAATTTTGATGTTTTTCCGTCATTTTTTGGTAGTTTTTCTTCTTTCAAAGAAAAACTTTTAAGAAATTCGAAAAATGAGCAAAATAAAGTACCAACTAGACGCAATTTTCCACCGAAAGCATACCTTATTTATGGTAATCGGATTTAATTTCATTAAAAAAAGTGTCTTCAAACGTATAAAAAAAGAAAAAAAAATACTTTTTTAATCAATATTAAAATATTACATAATAAAGTCATATGCCATTTTATCATGTATCCTAATATCGATTAAATTATTATAATGATATATGTAATTTTTTAATAAAGTTCATTATGCCCGGGAGAACCACATTGGAGTCTGTATAAGCGTAACATATTGTAACATAATATATACGAACTTAACCTAAATTGATATATCTTAATATTTTAGTGACAATAATATTATATATAATCAGAGATGTTCCCATTCATTTCTGAGATTCTGAAATTTCTGATTAACTATGAAAGTATATACTAAGTCAACGAATGCCATAATATACAAATACAAATGAAGTGTGAGAAAGGGGTTATTCAATAATAACAAATTAAATTACAAACGTTTAATTTATATTTTTTTACAATATTTGTCATATTCTATTTACTCACCGACATAAATTTCCATCAATGTCGACTATAATAATAGCCAATCGTATAATATACAGGTTACCAAACAAACATTAAAAAATATTATATAAATAAATATAAGAGTGTAGAACTCTAATCGTATTTATAAAAAATCTAACATTTATATAAAATATATAAATATTTCTTTTCTATGTGAATTACAATACTACAATACTTCATGACTTTTTAATAAAAGCTTGAAAGTATATCACGGAGTACGTATTATATTACCCTATGGAAACATAATTGCGAAATAGAATTGCAATTCTCATAGAATTGTTTTAATAAACTTAATACATTTGTCTTCGAAGTCAAACAAATTATATAATATCACTGTTTTCCATGAGTATTCGAAGAGGCAAAAAAAAGTACCTATGGGGATTCTTTTCATTTTTGAAGAATGAACGTCCTCATCCTTTTTTACCTTATTATGACGTGAGGTCCACACCTCTCAAATATTAAAGGTACGGTAAAGTTTTTGAAAAATTATTTGAGGTATTTAGTTCCCATTCGAGTCAAGCACTGAGAATATAATATATGCAATTGTGTTATTTTACTATATATGTTTTCGGTATAATATGTGAAATATAGTATTAAATTCTGATGTGGAATTTTTCTAAGGAAATTTAACGTATATTTCACGATAAATTATGTTAAGAATTACGTTATTATATACCTACCTGGAACCGGCCGGTATAATAATATTATATATTTATATACTTATAATTATAATTGTTAACATCAAGTACCTACTATATTTTGCCGCAGGGCTGTGCACGAATACCATCACCATCATAATATGGCCGCCCAATACGGCAGTCTACTACTACCACCGCCAACTTCGAGACTGGCGCCGCCACCGCCGCCACCGCCGCCACCACCACCATCTAGTCACCCACACCCGCACCAGTATCACGGTAAAGCCGGCATGGAACCGTGGCCAAATAGCGCCCATCACCCGGCGTTGGATACCGGCGCGTCTTACTCATCATATCCTACCGTTCCAGGTAACATAATTTTATAAAATAATATTCCTTCATCCCGAAAGTATTAAATTTGACGTCTAAAATATCGTATAAATCTATAATATATTTTAGAAAAAATGTACCGTACATTGTACCTTATATAGATAGAAATAATGTATTATATAGTATACGCAATAAGGGCGGTGATTAACGATTTATATTTTATATTGTTATAGATATTTTCTTGTTTTAATAATTTACAAAATAAAAAAAAAAAAACGTAGAATAGGAACGAAAAAACTATAGTAATCTATGATGAAGTGCTTAGTTACGTCAAACAACATATTTTAAGGAGATCCATCATCATTGGCGTAGCAAGAGGGAGGCTTTGGGGACTATAGTTTTCCCAAAAAATTCTTAAGTCCTCCCATTATTTGATTAAATTTATTAAAAAATATCTAAATTTATATGTATACGAAGAATCAATGAGACTTCAGTCCCCATAATTCTTTAGACAGCCGTGCTAAGCCTATGTCCATCATCTATTATACTCTATCTAGTCTCTATTTGTCAATCAATTCCATACATACCTATAATATTTAATATATATATAGTATTAGAATATGTATAAATACTAATTTATTTTTCTAATAACTATATATTTGATATAGATTATAATACATGTAATCAAAATTAACATAACATAATTAAATACCTACCTATATAATATACAGTCGAGCTACTTGCTCTGATCCCTCTCCTGATTATCTATCAACCCCAATAAAATATTAATCAACCACTCTTAAGTATAACGATCACTATATTATGATGTTTTTGATTATAATCTAATAAAATCTAAATTTATATATTTTATAAGTGTCCATATTAGTTTTTATATGTTTAAACGCACTTTTATTATTAAAAGTGCTTTTAAAATATATGTTAAACTGTTAAACCCAAATATACATTTTTGATATAATATAAAATTCTACCAAAATGATTTGTTCCTTTGAAAATTCTTAAGAGACAGTATATATAATAACCATCATATACTTATAATTTAAATTACATTTACTGAAGCAAAGTTTATATAAACAAAATTTCCTATGTTTTATACGTATTTTTATCGCAGGTAAAAAATTTGTGCACACGCGCGGATAACGGATAAAAATTTACTTTTCTATCTCTTTTCAAGTTGTATGTTTATACTCTATAAAATAAAATTATATACATAATATATATACATATATATATATATATATAGGTTTTAGATATTTTAAAATATACCTATATTATATATTTATACAGTGCCCACAACATTATAAGTATACCTATAATAATTCATAAAATATAATTTTTTTTTTTACGGCAAACATAAATATTTTAATACATTTATAATAGAGAACACATATTATTATTAATTATTAAAGTATATCTTATAATATATACGATTTACCTATACTCAGTAGGTAGAAGTAATTGTAAAAAATACGCCGTTTATTATTGTTTGACATATTATATAAACATCGCCATCAAAATAATAATTTATCGGTTGATAAGTTTATAAAAACAAGTAACAACAACGTGTGTCGTGTATATATATGTGTATAGTAAATATAGTAATTAATAATTTATAAGTCAAACTTCCAGTGCGCATCAGCTAACCATCAAGTATATATGTATAGGTACTCTTGACTGACATCTCCGGAAAAAAGACTTAATTATATTATATTTAATAATAATTAATTCGCAACGGATGCATTTTATTTGTACAGGATGTTTATATTTATACTATTATATCCACAATTATTTTTTTTAAGTTAAGCAATTATTTTAATTTTCATTTATTTTTACGTAATTTTAATAATCTTATATAGTATATACTATAATACTAACTGAAGTATAAATTATAATGAAAAAAAATAGTGTATAGGTACGCTTGTAACATTATATAATAATTAGTTAAAATTATACCTTGTAGATAATATACATTATACGTACGTACGTATAAACACTGCAGTGATGAAACGTGAAAGCTATTTAATTTTTTTTTTTTTCGCTAGCCTGATAAACCTCGCAGGTGATAAAGCCAAATAAATACAATAATGTATAACATATTTATATGTTATGTGCAATGCACATTGTAGCATAATATGCATTTCTACGACGGGTGGTGGAGGGGGATCGAGAGTGCATTATCGTTATATACATATTTATATAAATATAAATAGAAGAAACAAAGGAATAAATTATTATAGTTTTGTCGGCGTCGTTGTTATATTCGCTTTCCGCGCGTGTATAATTGAAATAATTTAATTATAGCTCGTTTCCGGGAACTGCAATCAGAAACGACCATATAGATATTGGCATATAACAATATATATATATATATAAGTATACTCGTCGAGGGAAAAGTCGTCGTATTAAAAATTATGAAATTTCGAAAACCGCAGTCATATTATACATATATATTGTGTGTATAAACGTATATATAAAAAGACCATAATATAATATATATATAGCAGATATAAGTGTAAATAATAAATATCGCTTTTAAGTATACGTATAATAATAGCGTACAAAATAATATATAATAAAGTCACGGGACAGAAGGCCGCGGTTATGTATATAAACAGACACAATGGACGATAATTTAGCAATTGCCTTGATTTCAGTGTTGTTTTTTTATTATTATTATTATTATTTTAACCGGAGAGCCGATATATGCGAAAAGAATATTGATAGATAATATGAAAAAAAAAAAAAAAAACGAGTCGGCTCATGGACTTCGGGTCACGTGACGACCAACTGCAACTGCATTGCTGACGACCGATTTGAAACTGCCAGGCACGTCATCATATCGTCCATATAAAGTTAATTGAACTAAAGACCTACATCGCGACCGCCATCTCTATAGACGTATAATAATAATAATAATAATAATAATCTCATTTTGATAAACACTGCACAAGCGTGCGCGTTGCATATTATATATACATTTATATTTATTTACCGACTGTTACAGCTGCAGTTGTTGCACTTTAACCAATGATCCGCATCGAAGCGAAATATCGTTAATATGTATTATATATTACAGTATATTAGCAAGCATTAAGTAATTCTAGAAATGTTAAAGTTAAAAATTAAATGAAAATAAGTGTAAATTAACTTGGTTAAACATATTTTATTAAAACGAATCAAATATACTAGATATATAATTTAATCATACAAAATATGGATTTTCGTTTTACCTTCAAAATCTTATTAGTTATTTAAATATTATAATATTGTATTTTCTATAAAAGTATATTATTTATAATTTAAATTTATAACTCGTGCAGATATGTAATTGTTTGTACCTATACATTTTCGTTTTTCATTAATGTTTTACTTATAATGTTGTATTCTGTGTATATTGCAGAAATAGGTAATGCGCATGAAAACGTATAAGATTATATTCTTTGCATGTTTAATTAATTAACATTTTGACTGTCTTAAATGACAGATTAATAAGGGTGGAAAATAAACCACAGTCTTTAATATAGCCTTTTAAGTTTTAACAATAAATTACTAAAGAAAGTCTTTTAAAGATGTAATTTATATTCAAAGTGCGCATTCTAGTACCGTATTTTATTAAATTTTGCATATAGTTATCAAACTATAAAAACTAATTTTTATAATAAATTAGTTTCAGTTCTTTGAAGATTTGTAAAAACATAGAAAATTAAAAAATTAACCGCATATTTTTATTTGTGTTGGTATATTTTATTATTTTTGGTTTTCCGCGCATCTTCCTTATTTTATCAAATCATTTTTACTCTCCGGCTTACATATTATATTTTCCCGCGTAATTATATGTATTATATATCTATAGTTATTTTTAAAATTCGAAATTAATTTGCTTATTAACTTATATAAGTACCTACCTATAGTGAATATACTTATATTAATGCAATTAATAACAACAATGTGTTTTTATAAAATGTTTAAATTTAAAATATATATATATATATAATATAGGAATGCAAGTAACAATATATTACCAGGATGAGGTGTATAATGTTTGCAGATAATGTAGTGCTATTTGGAAAGATTCCGGAAGAAATAAATAAGAGGCTTTGAACTGTCGAATGAATTGTCGAGGTAACGCTTAGCTAAAGATTATTAAAAGTAAAACTGAAGCAATCTTGTATGATTTTGAAAAAAGTAAACAATAAATTGATATGGCATCAATATAGGTAATGAAGATGAATGATGATGTAGTGTGAAACTGATAGGTTTAAGTACTTAAGATCAGTAGTGCAAAATGATGGTAATTCTGAGGAGGACATGATAAATAGAATAAAGTGAAAATTGATAAAATGGAGAGAGACGTCAGGTTTTCTATGTGAGGAGAGGATGTCGATAAGAATAAAAGGTAAATATTATAAGGCTATAGTATACTGAGGCCACTAATGTTCGGAGTGATTGGAAGTAAACAAAAACATAGAACAATTGACTATAGAAAAAATCAGAATTAGTACAATTAGTACTAATACACATTAGTGGAAATGTAAAATGACTATTATAGAAAGTATAGAACAAGAGATTAATATATAAGTAGGAAGTGTAGAAATTTCATCGATTCTGGGGAAAATTTAAGAGAATAGATTAAGATAGTTTCGATATGGTATGAGGAGAGATGATTCAGAGTCAGTGAGAGAGTGGATGAATGGTAAGAGGATAGATGGTAAGAGGAACACCGAAAAAGAGGTTGCTGATAGGTGGAATATCACAGACCCAGATTGGCCTGGTGAGTTACCGAGAAAATTTCAGGCTGATAGAAAAATACATATAGTAAAGGTGTTGAAAAATAATAGAAAAATACGATATTAAAGTTACCCTTCAATTGTATTGTATTTCAAAATAAAATTTGCTAGAAATACTATAAACAATTAAGCTATATAATATATTTAAACAATAAATTATAAAATATGGGCTGGTAAAATATTGATATCTCGGTGGGCCAAATTTATCCAATCCGGCCCTGGAATAGATAATGGTATTTTCATATAGGTGGGCCAGTTATACCTTTATAGGTGGTGGTAATGGACGAGAGGTAGAAGATCGATATCTATATAGAGGTTATGTTAGGTTAAGTTGTTGGACTAGGGCGGCCGACCCCATTTAGTTATAGCAGTGTAAAACGGGGTAGAAGAAGAAGGCAGGTACCTAAATACTACCTATATACCATTTTAAATTGAATATTATTGTTGTTATTACATAATTTCATAAAACTGCATAAACAAACGCAATTGTTTTCAAAATTCCAATAAATATAATATAAAAACGAACACTGACTTCCGGTGCCGTTGCCACGACTCGGCGTCGACAGCGGCAACGTAAATACTTGGAAGCTCGTCAGGTCGCATGACCATCGGTACAACAAACGAGACGCCGTTGTACACGCACGCATTAGAAAGCGTAGCGTATATCGATCTCTCGATGAGGGGTATATACACTGAGCGAGCTGTGTCATTGGTTCGGAATGACCACACCTACACGGTCGGGCTACGTTACCACGGCAACCGCGGTCATATAAATGCCAAAATGTGCAAACTCACATTTAACTATATGCTCGTGTGGTGTGCATATATATATATACGTGCGTTCTACTGTCCACGTCAATGTACAATAATAATAATAATAAAAATAAAAATATACACCATTGTCGTAAAACTTCCCTCCCCCCCCCCGCAACTTGAGTCCGGTATCATTGGTATATAACAGCCAGAGTACAGATGTAAGTGCGGTTAAGTTTAATTAATTTCCATTGACAATAGTTTGTCTATTTAAATCGTATTTATACAAATATTACCTTAACATTTTAGTCGAGAAATATTCTTTATAGTTGTTATAATCTTCGTTGTAAACATCCCCTGGTCGTTGGATTTAAAAAGGCTGTGAGAGGTTTTTAAGAAATTATATTATTATTATAAGTACTATAAGTAGTATGCCGATTATTTATAGTAATTGATTTTTTAAAAAATTATTGTTTAAAATTAATTTTTGCGCATTGTAATATAAATATACGTATATATAAAATATTATAGAGGGTCTTGTTTAGAAAAAGACACGAAATAGCAGTAGCGTGTATACCACAGAACGAAAGAATGTATGAAAATTCCTATTTTTTCTTTGGATTTCGATTGAACATAATTAAATTGATATTTTGGAATCCGTAAATATTAAGTTTAGGTATATACTGTATATGTATAATGTATGTGGACACATTTTTTTGGAATTTGAACGCTCGATGTACAGAAAAAAAAAAAATAGTAAAAATAAAATAAATAATAAAATCGACGCGACGGTATAGAATATATTTACAATATATTTACAATTGAAAAAAAAAAAAATAGGAAATTCTCGTGACATATATCAAATATCATTATTATAAACATTTTTAATTGTCGGCTAATCTCAGTGTTTTAGCGCTTTTCTCTTAGAATTTACTCATTCGGACGCGTGTATAGAATGATTACTCCATTACACTGGAGTTGCGAACGGACGGGGAGTACAGCGAACCCAAAGTTTTTCCCCGTTCGAGCGCACCCACTTCATCTGACGGGTTCCGATGAGAGCCGTCGCGTCGTCCCCGCCGACCCAGCCACCGCAGCATACCAAAAGCATATTATAGTTATAATATTATTCTGGTCGTGCGCGCGCGCACTCTGTAGGCGGGAATAATATCCTCGACGCCCGTGCGCGGAACGAGCGGGGCTTTGAATTCTTCTCATAACTTAACCTCTCTTCCGTTTTAATAAAACCCTCCCCACATCACCCTTACACGTGTGTATTATACGCTTTGCTATATACACCCTTTCTCGTTTCCGAGTAATACTATCTCAACCCCTCTTAAACCAATTCACCCCTTCACCAACCAATCGTGTATATACATACAGCACGTGCACGCGAAATTTCTCAACAAATGAAAAACGACCGAGAAATGAGAATATATGAAACGATTATATAATTCTGTTATATCTATATATTTATATATATATATATATATATATAAATATAGTCTCTTCCTTTTTAGTTTTTGGGTTCAGCGAGTATTTATATTATGCAGTGCACGACAGCATCAGTATTAAGTCTTCGTATTTATTATTTTATTAATATCATACAATTCGCAGAGTATATATATATTGTATTATAAAATTAGCATCCCTTTTATGTACGTCGCTAACGAGCCAACATCATAATTATTATAATATATATACACGAAACACGTTGAATTTTTTGTATAAACCTTCAGCAATAATCATAATAAATTATAGATAAAAAACAAAAATAATAATTTTGCAATGTTTTTTCAGAAAACAATTCAAATTAGTATAGATATAGGTAATAGGTTTACAATTTTACATATATAATAATATGTAGTTAACAACATATGTTGTTTTTGCAATAGATATACATTTATTCTGATTATTCTAGTAAAATCTATCGAATATGTTTTTAAACTATTTTATATTGAGTGTTGATTATATTATAGACTTGTAGTGTTTAACTAAAATTGAAACCATTATTTTTAATAAAAAAGAAGAAATCAGTTATTATTATATAATATTTTAAAATTACATGAAATTTTCTTGAAATAAGTATTTAATTTTTATGAAAAATAATAATAAATCGTAAATGGAAAAAAATATTGTCGCTTAGTGTGATAATACTGTATTTTGAAACGAATAGAAAGACCGTTTACAGACAATGCAAAAGTTGAATTATACAATTTATTAGGAATAAAACTTTTTTAAACATAATTTAAATGTAAACTTGATTAAATTACTTGAAGGTCATAAACTCATAAGTCATAAGCCTATAATATGTCTATAACTCATAATACACTTAAAAACGTACATACAAATTTTTCAAGTTTTTTTTATTTATTATTATTTTCTAGTTTAATGAATGCATCTATAAATTGTATAGGTATAGCCAGGCAGGTTTATTATATATAAATGAAATAAATATATTTTAAAATAGGTATATATATATATATTTATATAAATTATATTGACTATTCTTAATTTATTTTTATAAAATGTTAAGTTATTACTTTTTTCTCGGAATTTCATCATTTATCAAGTATAGGTACCTATAATCTATATATTATATAATAATATTTAGATCCTGTAAACGGGTATGTAGGTCATGTTATTGTAGATAACTTAAAAAATATTAAAATGTACTAATTTATTAAAATTTAAATAGAAATTATATGCATTATTCGTGTTGTTGTTGTGATGATTATTAAAAAAATATTCTGTTAAAAAATCTACCTTATTTGAGATAGCACATATTATATGATAATAAATAGATATAATACATATATACATATTAACGTTGCAGCAATAATAAAATTACTGCAGTTTGTACCTATAGTACCTATCGCATATTATTGGTTAAATTTATAATGTGTATGAAAATAATTAATTTTATTGTATTTAATATGACTATACGTAATGATGTTAAAATTCTACTGTTCAGTTGAATATAATTTTAATTAATTATTACTACTCTAATTATAAATACATTTTGTTGGCAAAATAACAATTCGTCTAATCCGCCATTCGTTGTCTTTATTATTAATTTAACACTTTGAACACATTCTTTTTGAGTAGGGTATTATAGCTAGGATTTCCCGTTTCAAATGACATTTGAAGTCAAATTTCAATTTGTCACTTGTTGCAGGAAAAACTTAATTTCAATGTATACAAAAAAATATTTATGAAGTATTATGTATAGTCAATTGTAACACACAAAAAAGTATATTTGACAGTTTGACAACTATATATTTCTATATATTTTTTATTTTATATAATAATATATATTCTGTTGGAAAAAATAAAGATATATATATTAGTCATACATATATTAAATATTTCTCCATAAAAAATACAGTTTTTTGTCGGTTGATAATAAAAAAAAATTAAAATTTTTTTTACAAGTATAAAAAATGTGACTATATGGCTTTATGGGAAAAGAATAATAATAATGTGTTATATATATACTAAATGTATAATGTATTTACGATATACGTTTTATACAATAACCATATGTACCTATTATATTTATGTAAATGCTATATAAAATACGTATATATATACATAAATACATAATATACATATAAAATTAATTTAAAAATCTTTTAAATACTTAAAACTATGTTGTATATAATATTTTTTAAAATATAGGCACTATATTATAATTATTTATTAATTAATATAATAATGAAATTATACATGTATAGGCATAAATATTTAATTAGTACTATAGGTAATACTAAATATATTATATTATACTTGTATATATATGTATTTATATATATCTATATACAAATATTATTTTAATTTAATTTGTTTTTATTTTTTTATTTTAGGTCTGGAAGCTCAAGTACAAGAATCGTCCAAAGATCTGTATTGGTTTTAATGATAATGATATAATATATTTAATTTTATTGAAACAAAAAAAATAATAATATTAAATATAATATAATAATCTTCTATTGTTAAATTTGATATAAGTGGTTTTACATTTGCACGTGTAGGCGCATAAAGGAAGAAATTATAAGTTTCTCAGCACCGTAATTTATCGCGAGCACCAATTTGTAATTTGTTATATTATCTTAAATCAATTGACTAACAAAAGTTATTGTTTTTAGTTTGTTTATAAAATAAAATTATGTAAAGTGAACATCGAAGTAATATTATTAGTATATTAGTATTTTATAATACGATTAATAGATAATATATATATATATATACTGTAAGTCATAAGATAATAAATGCAAAATTTAATAATTCCGTTTTTGAAAAGATATATGTATAATTTTATATAAGATATAATCATATTATTAATCGTGTTGTTTGATGTAGTATAATTATTATTAATAAGTATACAAAATATTATTATATAGGTACTTAAATCAATCGGCTTACCTTTTTATATAGAAGAAAATTATTATACAACCTATACTTTCATAGATTTAAAAACATATATTCGTGATCCTAATATTGCATACAAAATAAATAATAATATTATTATACTTGATATTATAATGTTGTTATAATATTATTCTATTAGTTATTTAATACGCAGGTACGAGTATATTTTGTAATGTATAACTATATTCATATATTCATATTCATATTTGTACATGTTTAAAACAATTCGTACACCTATATTGTGTATTTGATAATTGTATTTAATATTTATGTATATTTTCATATATATATATAAATATAAGATATTTCTGAATTTTGTATTATTATAAAACTTTGTAAACTGTTAGACTCGCGTGTTGATGTGCAATTTTAGAGTATAGGTATATATATTTTAGAGCATGATACATTAATCGTTCGGATAAAATTATTATTATTATAATCACGTAATAATATACATATTTGTAACCTACCAAAGGTATATTACCTTAACTGTATAAATATAATTAGCATTTAAGCTTATAAAAATTTAAAAAAATTATATGTATTCCAAAGTTAGCCTACACCTGCGAGCTAAATAAAATACCGAATCGTATACGGAATATATGCTATCATGACTATTTTTTTCTATAATATAGAACGATTTCATACTTGTCAACCATATAATGGACTATAACTTATAATACGTGTTAAAAATATTTATTTTACAACACTACCATGCTAAATAAAAGTATGGCTGTTTTGTACGAAATGTTATGACACTACCTGAGCAAATTTTCATGTGTGAAACATGAATATGAATTTAGTTTTTTAACACTATAACAATGATACGAGTACTCGTATATTTTTCGGCGATCATTAAAAGTAGTTTGTTGTTTATGCGATCGAAACCATACAAACGGTTTCTAACATGTAATACGTAAGTATATATACTCGTATATAAAATCGAGCGAATTTTATAACGAGACAATATATAATAATAATATATGTTTAAAAAATTATGTATTTTGTAAGCAATTGTTTTTATTGTTGTTATCAAAATGAATCTTGTCACAAATATCGTATGTGTGAGTAGTAAAATTCGGCGTATAGACAAGACAAGCTGCAGAAAACAGAGATAGTATATAAAATATATTTAGATACAATATAGTTTATTATTATAATAATATTATTATTATTATTATTAACAGTATAATGCGTATTATATAACTCGTAAAAAAACTCGTAGCGTGACATTTATCATTGTTCTGCAGTTGTACTTTGCCCGTCCAAACTTGGCAGAGTATAAGAAGTTTAAATTAGTGTTTCGCGCGCGTGTTTAATACCTAAGTACTAAAGAGGTTTTTTTTTTAGTTTGGTTTCCAAACGGTCGGTTACACCTGCAGCAGTCTGCACCGATGCGCATAATAAATGTGGTGTAAATAACGGGGGCGAGAGGAATTTTGGTGTTGATCATTAAATAGCATTATGATACGAATGACGGTTAAGAGATAATTCATATTTCATGTGGGGGGCTATTGGGACCTGGAAAAATACGTTATAATTATCAGAAAAATATCTCTAAACCGGAGAATCGAGAATGGTAACAAAATATATTATGATGCATAATATATACAGAGTAAAAAAAGTGCATAATGTTTTATAAAAACGACAGAAATTTTATAGATATCTACACCTGAATTATACCACGAGTTTTTGATCTGATAACCTGATGATCTATACTATCTATTCGGTTTTTAACAAACGTATATTACCGGCTCCGAACGTATTAAATTATTTTAATCGTTCGTTGATATTTCATTTTGTTCGATAACATTCCCGTGCACAGTTAGTGCATTATATTTTATCAATATATTATACAGGATGATAAGAATTTCATGTTACAAAAATGACATTCACACTAAACGTTTCCAATGTTATCCCCATTATATTGTGTAACGTGAATTTATCATCACCCTGTACATAATATACGACGTACCCCATGTCGTCCAATTAAAACGGATCGTCACCCAAAGATAAGACTCACCACATCGGTTAATTGTATTCATATATAGGTACAGTTTAAATTGTATAACCCATCTTTTCAAATATTATACGAAAAATATAAAAATATAAATAATATATATATTATATAAATTTAAATATAAAAATATTATACGAAATAAATGTGTTTTCTATATAAACGCAAACGTTGTTATTATTTAAAAAATGCACGCGAACCTTATGGGCTTCAAAAGGAATCCGCGAGTAATGCGTATCGTAGTAGATCGTGTAATTATATTCGAAAGATCATCAACACGCGGCGGCGTCCGTGCGCGCTTAGGATTCTGTCGCGCGCAGTGAGAAAGCATAAGAATCGGTTTTAAAAATAAATCGAATATTTTGGCATCGATACTGAACGGTCTCATTGACAAACCCTTGAACCGGAGACGGCGACGAACGCGCGAATATTTCAATATATATATATATATATATATATGTTACAAATGAGACAACGACATCGACGAATTCTATTTCGATAATATAATACATATATATACCTAGCGAAAATAAAACCAAAATTTCCACTCAAATCCTCCGCCGTCGAAAGGGTTGTGACCGCGCCGAAATATTTTACTCGAACGCGAGATGATTTGTGTGTCTAGAAAGCGAATAACGACGTATATAATACAGTATATTCGTTCTTTAGCTCTCTGCTCTCACTCTCGTTTTTAACGCGGGTTAAATATACATATATCTTATACAAACATAACACACAAGTCTCTTTTAAACACATTTCTTCGATAAACCTTATATATGGTAACGTTGTCGTTTGCCATTAACAAATCTTTTGGTGTATATGGTGAATAAAGTGCGTGATATAACGAAATACACGAGCGCGCGACCGACCCGGGTGATTTACGGGTTCCGCGTTTGGCGAACGATAAATTTTCGGGGGAAAGTTGTCGCCGCGTCTCGTCCGCGGTGCCAGAAACGGAAAAAAAAACTAAAAACGTTTTCGTCGACGACCGTGATGGTAAGGGGAAATATTTTAAAAATAATAATATTATATAGAATCGAAATTCTCGGGGAAGTATGCGCATGTGCGTTGTTTGCCGCGGTGGGACTATAAATACGCATGTAAAGGTACGTTTTTGGATTTCATTTTCGCACGTGTACAATATGCATCTAGGTCTATATTATAATGTATAAAAGTGTATAATTAGTTCGCAGGAGGATTGTTGCGGTATGGACGTGGAGCAACTGTCGGTGACAAAATATAATAAAATTACATAAAACGTACGTCGATCATACTTGTTTTGAGTTCGCGGAGAAAAAGCATACGTTGCGACGTATATTTTACGAGAAAAATAAGTAGACGACGAATAAACTACAGGAGAGTAGAATAATATATATAGTATAGGAAAAAAAAAATAATAATAATATAAATAAAATAAAAATAATACGAGGAGGAAAGGAGACGCATATATATAAGAACGGAGGAGCGCGCGCGGCGGCGGTCACATCAAAAGGATATTCCGCAAATTCTTCTGATAAAAAGTTCCCTTTCATGTCCAACCGCCGACCGACCAATTTAAAACTCGTTAATTGTATTTATATATATATACACACATTATACGGTTTATTATTACGGCCCGTGTGACGATTTTCGCAATACGAAACGAAAAAAAAAAAAAATAATATTCTCATCGGCTTTACAATAATAATGTATATACTACGCTGTACTGCAAAGCACCGCCATTTTTACACCATTACAATGTTTTATGTCTATATAGAATATACCTACGTATTGGCAGCGGTTAAATTTTACCGGCCGCGATAAATCGATTATTGAGTTTTTCCGATTTTAACAAGTTGCCAACAATTTGTTAAATAATATATTTTATTTTCGAATTATTATACTGAAACAATGTGTTGAACCTGCTTATATTTAATTTGTAGAAACATGTATACATTTATAATATTGTATTAGGTACATAATATTATTACATATTTCATTATAGGTACCTACCTAATTTTTTTATAATATAGTACTATTATTGCAATTGTTTTTTTCGCAAATAAATTTTACTGGATGCATCACCACAGTGACGTGGTCAGCTTTTTTGAAAATGGGTGATATGAATTTTTGAATAACTATTACAGACCCGTGTGGGGTTATTAATTAATAATGTTAACATATAATGGCAAACGACCGTACGATTGTATAGATAATAATATACTATTAGGTATAAATCTACATGTAATGCATAAGAAATGAATAAACCACGAAAAAAAGGTCAAGTGACATGACACAATCATCCCTCCCGTGAGCATCACCAGTACTACCTTATGTATATATACTTATATTTATTTCAAACGTCGGTTAATTTTCAACTTAATATAGAAGGTAGTTATCTATTTTTTCATGAAATCCTACACAAATCATGTAGTCCGAAAAAATAAGTGTACATTACGAATTTTAGGATTACAAAAATTAAGATTCAGTTATTGTTTGTTCGACGTCGAACAGATACATGCAATTTTATCATAAAAAAGCGGAAAAGTCGATTTTGAACGTTCCTCCTTCGTCCCTTCGGTCCTCGGAAAAATAAATGGTTTATTATAATTAAGATTTGAATGAAATGATATTGCATTAGAAAATACAATTCTGAGCAAAACTAAATATATATATATATATATGAAGATATAATTTATTTAGTGATAAGAAATGCAATTTTAAAAGTAGGTACTTGAAATTTTTTAAGTATTCACAGACGTATTTTACACGGGTGGTAAAATTTTGGAAGCTTTGAAAATTTTTAGCTTATCAATATAATATATTGTATTATATAAAGTTTCGCTCAGAATCGTATTTTATAATGCAATATATCAATTCATTCAAATCTTAATTATAATAAACCACTAATTTCTTCGAGGATCAAAGGGACGAAGGAGGAACGTTCAAAATCTATCTTTCCGCTTTTTACATTTATAATATGTGTAGTGTGTACTATGTAGATATGTATAAAATGCATTTTATTTATATTATACTATATAATATTATTATTACTACAAAACTATCTATAAAATCAGTAAATCCCTAAATGTACAACTTCAAACGATATTATAAATGAATATAAATTTTACTAGCCTTAATGTAGAAAGTAAATATGTAAATTATGCGTAAATATTATTATAAGCAATCCATATTATAATTTATATGGTATTCCAACTTGGGATCAGGCTTGTAACAATTTTCTGAGAAATATTGTTAGTATTTTGACAAAAACACAACAGCTATATAGGAAATAAAACCTTAAAAATGTGAGAATTTATACTATGCGTTATTCTATTAAAAACAGCGAAATAACACGCTGACGTATCCCTTACAAATTTAGAATGACATTGATTCCCGGAATTAAAGTGATAAAAAGTTATATATCTATATATATTATTTGAAAATAATATAAAATATACATTTTTCATGTTAAAGCTCTAAAGAGATCACTATTCACCAGGATATCTACTAAAATATAAATTATAAATTAACTTTTATAAGTATAACAAAATAAATGGTAATGTATGAGTACACTTTGGTGATCATAATTCATTTTAACAAAACTTACAAAAGTTTTAAATGTTACAACTATTGTTTTGTAACACAATTATATATTTATAGGTCTAATAACGCTAGAAAACAAATTACTAATTTTAAGATAAAGAATATTAGTAACGAATTTATATTTATTTAAATGTATTATATAATATAAAAGCTAATTATTATAATATATATCTATCTATACTTCTGTATTCCGATTTTTATCTTGTCAAGACTATAGGGATGATAAAAGAATCATATACTTAAAATAAAATGTTTAAATATAACACTATTATCTATGATTACTTATTATTAGGAATTTAGAGCTCGGATGCTATAGTAAAAAGAGCATTTCATAACTAACAATATATTTTATTTAAAAATACTTTTATTATTGAGACATTATAAATAATAATGCTTTACTGTTTTCAAAGTAGTAATTAAATACGTATAATTACACATTAGTGGCAGCTCGACATGAGTGGTAGCTCATACTGGTTAACTTATAGTCATACCGACTATATGTAGGTATACCAGTATACCACCTATATTTTTCCAATCAATTTTATTATTAATAGTTATACAATAACACAAAGTAATATAACGCATTTTATAATGTCGATTTATATAAAGTATAATATTTTAGTTTTAGTGGACTAGTATTTTGTAACAATTATTTTTTTCTGTATATCGTTACAGGTTATAACAGGGTTTAACTTGAGAATTCGTATAGCCATAGGATACCTATAATAATTGTAATTCAACTGAACCGTTTATATTTTATAGACTTACAAAATTTACAATGTTAACCACGTGTTAATTATGTTTTTTTCCTATACAAATATAATTTATAAAACCTTTATTATAAATGTACCTATGTTTTATATTATATATATATATAGGGATGATGCGGTATAGGTACTATATACATTATTATAATATGTGATGATACGTTTCGTCTGGAGATTACTAGTGAGATAATGTTCCTACAGACTTGACGCGATTAATCAACGGAAAGGTAGCGGTCCACATTAAAATGTCAAACGTGTTTCTAGAAAATTATTTAAAAACTGTATTATATACCTATATATTTTAATTTTCACTCTGCTACCGGGTACAGTGGTATTTCACATTGATATTTTACAACCGGTATTTGATGTGAGCACTGTCGTAAATTTATTTTTTAACATTTCTCAGATGATATTATTATTTAATATATAATATGGGATGTACGAGACTTTGATATTTTTACATTTTTACATTGATATATTATTTTGAAAAATGTCTTTACTGAATGCACCTTGTAGTTAATGTGTATAGAATGTGTATAGAATACTAACGTAGTAACCAGTAGGCAACACAATATAATAAACAATAATATTAAAAATATAGATAAATGATTTTAAAAAAAAACTAGGTATTCTGATTGTGTACAGAACAATAATAGATAAACATGCAACGCCATCACGTAATAATATTTTTATTATTTGTAATATAAAGTACAAACACAAGTAGTAATATACTTATATTAGTAATATTAAATAAATTTTTTTAATATTTATACTATGCATAACAGGTAATACAAAATTAATTTAATTATTAATATTTAAATATTTCCTATATATAATATATTAGAGATATATATGAGAGATGAGGTAATGATTATTAAATACTATAAGAACTAGAATTATAAATAAAAAAAATAATAAATCGTTCAAAGTTCAGTGATGAAACTTTATAATTCTGTATTTATATTAAATGAAATATTTACTAGTACTCAACTAGAAATATTAATATTTTAAAATTTGAAATCGCTGCACTAACAATATATTAAAACATTACCTATATTTATGTACATTTTCATAACGTAAGTATACCTATTATGTATTATGGAATAGAAAAATATTAACTAAATTGTATATTATATTAAATATATGTTTCTACAGCAAAACCGTATAACAGTATACTCATACCTACAATTTGAAATTTATCACGTATCATATTATATGTAAATATTAATTATGTGAATTAATAGAAATTATGATTTAAATCGTATAATGCGTTTGTATAGAAAAGTGTGTCGGCTGTACGAAACGGCGTTAAAGTTAATTGCAGTAACTTACATAGCAAACACTTAATAGTTATATAAAATAAGCATATTGTTCTATAAAGGAATACCGAAAACCTACTTGTGAAATGAACACAATTATTACAAATTTGACTACATAACTTTAATGACTAATGTTTACTTAAATGTATTAACATATCGTACAAATATTCCAACGACAATAATTATTCAGTTTACGATTAAATTTTGTGGAGTTTAAGTTTATGATCACTGATTATTATATTATCGTCATTATTATTGTTCCACGCACGACTTGGTCTCGATTGGTGAGGCGGCGCGCGTGTCGAAGTCATTCGCGAGCAATGTTAAAAATGCACGCCGTCGTTCTTCGAAAATTCTCTCATCCTAATATATAATTTTATACACTCTTGACTTGTTCTTTACTTCCGTTTCTTGCGCATCGGCCGCATAAACATTTCGACAATATTCTCTTCTATAAAGAGAGAGTACACGAGTAGGTACATATAAACCTAGTGTAGATCGTCAGTAATTTATATTACAAAATTAATGGTAAATGACCGAATGAGGATATTGAACTGGAAATTATACAATAATTATTAAAATACTCGTCTATAGTATTTCTGTATTATAGTGTAATACACTTTAATTATACTCTCACAATGTTTTTACAACACAAACGAAAAAAAAATACAACCAAAATTTAGTTATAGACACGTACGAGTTGTCTTTACGAAATGCAAATAAACATTTACAATCTTATAGCGTGGCATGAAATTCTGATCTGTCTGCACAGTATATGATAATAATAATAATAATAATAATAATAATGTACGTATGTGTGAACAGTTATTTTTAATATAACAAACCGTTGTCGCCGGATCTCCAGGACGTTACAACGATGCCTGCTGGAAACGATTGATGCAGCAAAGAGGGCGCGAGTGATTTGTATAATATACACAATATACATATATTATATTATTATAAACGCACACATATTATACAGTTAATGGACCGATTAATCGAAGCGGGGCCCGATGGTGACGATGAAAAACGATTCGAACATATTATAATATGTATAATATACATGTTGGACACCAACAAATTACCGTGTAATTGGTGTCGCGTTGGAAAATATTACAAAAACGTAGAAAAACACAAGTCCTATTATATGTATAATAATAATAATAATATTGTGCGCTCGTCTGTCGCATAATAATATACATATTGTATCTAATAAGCGCGTACATGCATCACTGAACGCGAAAGTATAAATGATGGTTGATGATAGTTTGTCCGGATATATAGGTAGTATACATTGTTGATGTATATAAATATATCACGTTTGAGACGAATGAGACGAATAAACGATTCGAATATTTTCGTAAATTATAAAGCACACAATCGTCGTGCCCAGTGACGTTTATATATACTATATGATATTAATGAAAAAATAGTCTTCGAGTCTTTGCACCACAATCAGCCTATAGTACACTATAATAATTCTCTTTTATTGAACAATATTATTGCATTTTTCCATAATAAATAATTAATATGGTATTAATACTAATTGTTTTGATGTAATATATTTGATATCATACATAATAAAATTAACAGTTTTAGAGAGGAATCTTTTTTCCTTTTAATAATATTTTTAGGTATCTGGTAAATAGTGTAAGTATATGTAATACTGTAATATCATAATATGATATTAAATAGAAATTTATTGATAAGAAAACTTGTGAACTTTAACATCTATTCGTGGCCTGCCCGAAATTTTCAAATAAAATAAGTTATAATAATATACAAATATAAGAATCGATTTATTTTTATTTTATTTGTAAACACCCTTTTTCTGGCTACGCGCCTTTAACAGACCATAATATATTTCGATGGCATTAGCATGTTTTTCTTTTTATAGGCATATATTTTATACTTATATTTGATTTGTATTAGGACCGACCAGCATCAAGCGATAGTCATAGAGAATATTCGAATAGTTGGCGGATTAAATAAATTTCAATTCATATTATATTGATAGTGCCGACAATATAGGAATTCGCAATAGTCTCGATAATAGGAAAGTTCAAACATAAATATATAATATCTAAATCGTTGTCCTATCATTTTCATAATTCAAATTACGCGCACGTTGCTGCAACTCGAAAGTGAACGGTTATAATTTTACGCATATTGCGTATATATTATACACAATATAAGTAATAATAATCTATATATTTAAAACGATCTTGCTTTTTTTTTTTTTTTATGTGTAATAATAATTTGATTTTCGCATGTAATATATAACACCGCCGCCGAATATTTATTGCTTCTCGAAATTAATAATCGCCAGCCTCTATTGTCGTCGCCGTCGTCGTCGTCGTCATTCGAGGGACCGGCTATTATATTATATAATATATATATATATATATACGAGGCCAAACAATTTAATATATTATATTATCATATAATATAATATATGATCAGAGGAACCGGGCGCGTCCCTCTCTCATCGTACCGCGCGTCGCTGTTGTATCTACCTATCTTCCTCCGCGCGCGAAAGCCGCAAAGTCCCCTCGACGGTTCACCCTTCGCCGACGAAGACCGAGACCGACGACGATGACTCTTCCGATATAATATTATAATAGTATGATGTGCTCGCGTTTTACGACACTGTGTGTGTGTAGAACATAACATTATTTAATATAATATATGCGTGTATACATTGTCCGAATAATAATAATAATAATACCGTCGTCGGTAGCGTGTTACGACGCGTATATAATACACGCGCCCCCTCGTCATATCGTATATAAAATACGCCTATTGATCCGAAACTAATTTATTATTTGTTTTATTAATATTCGCGAGCTCGCCGCCAAACAGGTGCTTTAAGACCTTTTAATACGCTCGTATATGGAATATAATATTCGCTCGTTTGATTTATCGAGTCCCCTCTGCGTATAATAAAACGTATACAACGTAGACAAGCGTGCGATATCGTATATAAATTATAACGCGAGTATACGATGATTATTATTATGAGGACAAGTATTATAATATTCGTAAATCGCGATATAATAATATGAAATATTTATATTAGGCGATAATGCGATATACATATGCATATCAATTAGAACAAATAATAAAATTATTACTTTTTTCGATAAAGAATTCGATATTCAATTAATACTGAATTAATGTGTATTGGTTATGTTATTTTCAAGATCATATTTGCAAGGCTGGACATTAACGAGTTAATAAGTTAACTTAATTAAAGTTCAGTTAATTTTAACTTTTTAACTTCACTGGACGTTTACTAACTTGACTTTTAACCTCTACACTATAACGTCAAAATAACGTAATTATTTTTTATTTTTCTTAGTCAAATTTTATTTTTTTAAATCATCGGGATTCTCAATATAAATTTTATTTATAAAATGGTATTAGTATTAGCTATCCACTAAAGACTAAAATATACTGTAACAGTTTTTTAATCGCAGTTGCTGCCGCCTTCAATCAAACATACATATTTAAATGTGTTTCTTATCTATATTTGTGTATAAACCTTCCCGGATATTTAAAACAAACATCTCTGCTGAGATTATTAAAAGAAAAATCATAAAAATTAAATTAAGTTAATGGCTTTTAGTTATGTAATTAATTGATTATATAACTTTTGACTATTAACTCATCTTAAAATTTTCGTAATTTCACTTTTAATGAGTTAAAAAAAAATCATTAACTTGTCAGCCTTGCGTATGCTTGTTTTGCATATTGCAAAATTTGTATATTTGGCGCGGTTCAATTTAAAGGCAACCTGCAAGATATATTTTTAATTATATTAAGTTAGTTACCGACGAGAATATTTTCAATAACATTTTAATAGGTATTTTCGATAGACAATAAAATAATTTGTATATATTACACTGCCTAGCTGCAGAGCTGTAGTAAGGGGGGAGAAGCCTATGTCTCGTGCGCAACATTTCAAGGGGCACAAATTAAACTGAAAACGTATAATACAAATATATATATATTAAATTGTTAAACTAAATTAAAGTACTAAACAACGATCGTTTATTTGTTTATATTATAGGTTATACAATTTTTTTTTAGAATTAATCCTAATTTAAAATTCAAAAGAGGCGAATTTTGAAGTTTCGCCCCTGGTGCAATATTTAATTGTTATGGCTTTGCCAAGCTGTATGAAACAAAATTTATAATATAGGTACGTGTATATGGTGTAGCATAGATTAAATATATTAATTTTTACTAAATTATTAATAAAAATATATTGTGTTACACCTATGTATTTCTGCTATGTTAAATGTTTATATTTTGAGTTTTTAGTATGCAATATATAATTACATACTGTATGTACCTATAATGTAATGCGTAAAATAATGTGTTTTTACTTGAGTTAAAACTTATACAAATATTATAGAGTATATCTAAGTTAATTGTAAATTAAAAAATAAAGTTTTCATCTTTTCGAAGCAAAATAGAAATCAATGTTTTTAGAAAAACAAAAAAAAATAATTACCACCATTTTTGTTATTAGAAATAAGACAATAAATCCTATATAGTTTATACATTAACATATACGAGTCGTTGACTTTAAATCTGATAGTTTACAAGGGCTTATCTTAGATTATATATAGTTCATCTGATGACCGCGTAGCCCACACTGATATAAATATAGTTTTACCTATTATATTATTACTAAATCATAAAACAGAGATGTAATAGTATATATAATATCTGCACTATGCATGAGCCGGCAGACTGCATATACCTATAGAAATTGATATATACTGTATATAATTATAAATTTGTTTAATTAAATAACGAAAAATAAAATTATCCTTAAGTAATCCTTTTCTTTATACAATTGTAACAGATGAATCATGATGGGGTCCGATCCCTTATTATTAGTTAATATAAATAAGTTGTCCACTCATTGTGCATTCGGCACAGATACGACATATTATTTTTATTACATTATTAACACATTAAACAAGTGCAAAGAATGACAAATAAAAAATTAAGCCATGACTGGATGAAATAATAAATATAACAAAATTTAAAACTGTGCAGTAAGTATAATGTATAGTATTACAATTTTCATAGTCAGAAGTTTAGAACCGTTCAATAATTACATAATATAAAAAATAAAAATACTTTTGTACGCCCAAAATAATAATATATATAATCGCAGTATAGTAACATACCTATGTCCGAAATTAGTCATTAATTATTTTAACGACAATTTATCATATTTATTAGATCTGATTATAGTACACTTATTCTTTACTTTTTTAAATTCACTAATTTTATTTATTTGTGGTAATGTAAATAGGCATAGTTATAAACTTGCAAAAACAAAAAAGTTTTATTTCCATTTGTATTAAAATTCTTGCATAAAATAATCAATATTAAACCTACCGTTGAATTAAAAGATTTAATGTAGATGTGTTTTTGCTACTAGGTAGGAACATATCCAAAAATTTTAACCGATTTTGTGTAAAGTCATGCCCACTACTATATGATAGTTATTATTAGTAACCATCAACCATTGATATATTTTTTGTTTATTTATTGTTATTATATTTGATTTCAATTTATATCGTCAAGTACGTCAACAACATGATTACTATTTACTTGTATTTTCCTGTAAAATAAATATTTTACGGTCGACACGACCGTAATTAATAATTTTAATTTTTCTCAATGAGGGTTATTATACATTACCGTAGTACGTACCTATAGCTATATAGGTAAATCATTTAGTTCAAATTCTTTCTTCCATTGAATGAAATATTTAAATTTACTTGTACGAATTTTTTACAAAAATTGATATTATAAATGAATATATCATATATCCTTTATAGAAAAGATAATAGATAATAGATTAACAAGTTTATAAGTAATATGTTAATTAAATATACATAAAAATGATAATGTGATGTATAAAAATATAGATGAAGATATTTAAAAAAATAAAAATAAGATTTTAGAATTTATTGTATAACAACAATAAGTTTAAATATTTGTTTTCAATATACCTTTAATATAATTTTTTTAGTAATAAATTTATGATAACTACTTAAAATATTATAAAATAAGTTTATTCTGTCATGTTAGTGAAAAGGTGTTAATGAAAATCGTATATAATGATAATATATATTATTTGATATAATTTCTGAAATATTTTTATCATTATTGATTATTATAATATTGATTATAATATTTTAATAATATAAAATATAGTTATTTTAAATTAATATAAATTAAAACACGCGTGTCTCAATAATACAATTGTATATAAAATGTGATGCGATCGCAGTTAGGTTAACATATTATAGCAGCAATGAATTTCACACGGCATAAATTATTATGACTATACTAATGATGTATTATAGCCGGAAACCGAGTGACGTGCGGCCATAAATTAACAGTCCAAACCTAAAACATACGCGATTGCGGTGACGAAACATTATTATACTGTGTATAAAGTGCACGATGCCTGTCCGCGTGCTCTCGTCTATACAGTTCGGCTGCGCTCAGTTTCGATCCAATTTTAGCTTCCTATTATTGCTGTTGTTGCTCACACACAAATACTTTACATACGCACATTCATCACTACATATCGACGTAGACAATTAAATTTATGGACTTGTGCTCGTGCTGCAGATGAACGTGGCCCGAATATCCAAAATCTCAAATATGTATTTAATTAATTTATTTTTGTGTTATGTTTCTGTATACATACGATATACCTATAGATATACGATTACAGTTGTAGCTATAGGACATGGGTCACCAACTAATTTTTAAGGAGGTCCGTTTTGAAACTTACCAAACTTTCCGCGGTCTAAACAGTTTCAATGACTTTTACACACGTTAATAAATAGGTATATATATTTTATAAATTTTTATTTATAGTTTCTATATTTATATTATACAAATTTATAAATTATTCCGTGGATAAGGTCCATAAAAAAAGTGTTCACGGTCCGCCAGTTGGTGACCCCTGCTATAGGATATTGTTCATAAAATAATAGAAAATTCCAATTAATTCGTATTATATATAAATTAATTTTTGTGAGTCGCAGGTTAAGTTAGCTTAGTCTTACTCGTGTATGCTCGTAGTTACACTTGCGACAGGTTGTTGACGTAGACATAATCTTTTTATTTTTCTTCTTCCTCTTCTTCTTCCAACTATATAGGGTCAGGCACCCTAGACCTACACAACTTTCGGTCACTTACATCTCGTCCATTGACACCAGAAATCTTCATATCACTACATTAATTCTATATTAATTTTCATAACAACTCTCACCGCCTCTAAATCATTTCTCTTCACAACATACACAAACTTACTCTCACCTATTTTCCCCAAAATTTATGTGACATATACGCTTTATTAGACATACTGGTATATAAAGAAGTATAGTCGATAAATTGTCAGATTTCACAACAAATATTTTTACTAGAAATTTGAAATCACAAATAATATGACGATTTCATTGGTTTCAAATATAAATAAGTACAATAACAATAATAATAAAAAAAAACTATTAGGTATGTACAAAGACCGTTATTGGACAAAACATAAACATCTACCTAACCTTTTTTTTTCATGTTTGAACCGAAAACCGGGAGGGGACCGCTTTCGCATTACTTCCTCCCAAACATCTACCTAACCTAACCTAACCTAACCTAACCACCTGTAGTATATATATATATATATATATAGTTATATCATAATTTTATTTGTTTAAATTACCTATATTATTCATAACCAAAATTGTAATAATAATAAAAAAAATATTATTTCTTTAATTGTTTTCACATAGGTAGTATTTTTTACTTGGATTTCCTGCTTAATGTCTTGATTTATTATGTATAGCTCAGAAGAATATGTATTATCAGCAATTCAACTATATAAGTTGTACACCAATTATATACATATTTATTATTTACAAATATATTTGTAAATTTGTAATAATATTATTATACTCGTATATTATCTTCTCAGCGAGACGCGCGAAGATTATATAATTTGCGGTCACGGGGAAAATGTATAAATTTTCAAGTTGTGTAATTAAGAGGAATCTCGAAAGGCGCCTTTGCGGTCGTCGATTGTGCACATCAACTGTTCTTTGTGCAGCTTTCTCCTGTCGACAGCGCAAGATTCTTCGTATAAGTCGGGCGCCCATCTTAATTAAAATTCTTCTTTATTTTACCGTATATATAGGTACCTATATCTACTCTACTATTAAAATATATACGTACAGTATAAAAGCGTGTATAAGTAGAATAAAAGGGATGTGGATACAAAATGCCTTTAAAAATTAATTTTTTTTTTTTTTTAGTTTATTATACAGTGTCCCAAATCTATTTACTAATTGGAATATTTCTCGAAAAATTTTAAATTTTAAATGCAGTTTTTTTCAAATTATTATTTAGGCAACGGACTTTATAATATTATCTATACCTTAATTACTTGTTTAAAAAAAGGCGTCTCATAACCTAACGAGTTTATTTTTTAAGTTATGTAAAATTTAAAGATAGCCAATCTAAATTTAAGATCTCTTAATTTAATCAAGAAGTTTTCTTTGAGACGTCTTTTTTAAACAAGTAACAAAGGTAATATTATAGTCCGTTACTTAAATAATAATTTGAAATAACGGCATTCAATAATTTTAACTGTTTAGTTAAATTGTATAGTAGATATATTATAATAAAGATATGTATCACGATTCGCGAGAATTGTATTTATCACATTTTAAAAATATATACATTATACAATAACAGTACAACTATATAATATGTAGTATCGTCAAATCTTCATAACAATTAAAATGAATATAGTGAAATACTGAAATGAATTGCCGAAATGTCTACTGCAACAAAAGGGAACAAGTAAAACATTTGTCTTTATCATTATTATAAGTAAAAGTTAAATATCATGACAAGAATATAAAGGGACGATTCTGGTAGTATTTTTTATGATTCGTATACATTTACTTACTATTTACATCATATATACGTGTTACGAATTACGATATTTACACATATACCTAGTGTATTTGTATACCTATATAATATATACCTAAATTATAATACATATTATAGTAATAATATTATATTACAGCTTGCCACCGATAAGGAAAATGCAGTTAAAAAATATCAACGATGAGAAATCCGGCCGTCAGGTCATTTTGACCGCAAAACGAGTTTTCATGGATATTTATTCGGGCTGGTGCAAAATAAAATTATAAACAATAATATTATAGGGTGAAAAACAGCTGCTCGTCGTAACGTTTATTAATATATCTATATACTTAAATATAATATGTAGAGGCAATAATAATATTCCACTTGACCCGACGACGATCATTGCACGCGTATTAAATCGTCCGGATCATTTGTCAAACGCTCTTCGGCGCGCGCGTCCCCTTTTATAATTTGAATTATTATTAAAAACACGACGCGGTACTTTGAGCAACATTCAGTAAATGTATACTATAAAGTATAATAAACGCTTGTATTTCAATAGTAGACTTTTTTTTTATTAATATAATTATTTGTTTTTTTTTTTTTTTTAATAACAAATTGTCGTATACAATATACTATTATATTATACTCCTTCGTTACCACCCTCGCCTCAACGACAATGTCAATTAAAATAAATTTAAAATAAAATTCTTGGCCTGTCTATATAGTTCGTGCGTACCGTATTATGTTCGCTTACAGACCACGTCCCTTCGAATATATTGTTTATTTCGCGAAAATCACTTAAATTCTGTAAATCAATTAGTTTATATAGACTATAGTTTTTTAAAAAACATCAAAATTAATAAATATTTCATAATAATTAATATATATTTTATTCAGGGTATTATGAAGTTGAAGCGCATTATTTTATAACAATTGAGGAAAAAACGTTTTTCGAACATGTCGTAGGTATCTATTGGCTATTGGCAAGGGGGGAATTTTGCTGTTTTGGATGTTAAAATATTCTCCAAAATGTTTATTTTTTGTATGATTATTTACTTATTCAATTAAAAAAAAAATGTTTTAATTTTCAATAACTGATTTTCAAAAACATCTCCCCAAAACTTTTTTCAACGTACGTCCCATGCCTATTGACCATTTATTATATATAAGTTTTTTTATAAGTTATTGTACAATATTAATAATTATATATAACTTCGTAAAATTTGTAAGTAACTACTTAATAAAATGATCGATATAAATTGATAATGAAATAAGTATTATTTTAAACCAAGTTTTTTTCCATAAATTTTTTCCGTAAAAGTTCTGATTTTTATTTATAAACAAATTAATTGAATTTGTATCAGAATATAAATTATATTTTAGCTTTGAGACAACAGCATATTATTGTAATTTATAAATTATAAGTCGAATAAATAACAAATTTCTGTTGAAGTACCTAATTATAGAACATTAATTATTATACCTAATAGCTAATATGGTATAATATAATATGGTAAATTTTTTGTAGTTTTTGTAGTAATATTTTATTTATTTAGGTTATAATCTAAGATCTAACCTAAAATGAGTAAAAAACGTTAATGTTTTGATAATTTGATTACTCATTGTTTAAAAGTTACCAAATTGTATAATTTATGAATGAATAATAAATATATTATATGTGTATATCAATATATGAACGTACCTAAATGTATTTCCTACTTCACACAATCACACATCACTAAATGTTGTGTCTTTATAGTTATATGGAAATATGAAATATTCCAATTATTTTATTAAACGGCATTAATACAAAAATTGTTAATGCTGAAAATATTATAACAACTAGGTAATTATGTAGTTATTTATTATTATACTGCAGTACATCAATAACATGATTTGTACATGTGTGTATATCTATTTTAATATATTTTTATAATATTTAAATGTGATGATATGTGATCATATTTTTTATGGACGTTATAAACATTAAAACAACATATTATAGATAGTTATATATTATTACTTAAACGTAACAAACAAAACATTAAATGTTTGCAATGGTATGTGGAAACAAAGTGCATGTTTGAGAACTAAATATTTAGCAATAAATTATAAACTTTTTCAATATTGCCTTACAATATTGACCCTTAATATAATAATGATATCATTATCTGAATTATCATTTTTGACGGTAATATAATGATAATATAAAATATATATTATAATACGATATTACGATGGACTTGCGGTGATGCCACTTATTACCTATATATTATAAATATTTATTAATGTCAATTATCCACGATATAATATTGCTTATGTCTGCCGTCTGGTGTCATTTATAGTTTATTGTTTTTTCAATTTTCAAGTACATGTAAAAAAACAATAATAATTTCAAATTTGTCTGTTCGCAAAAAAAAAAAAAAAAAAAAAAAACAATGAAAAAAGGAAAATAAACACGTGTCGTGAAATCCAGCATGTGGTGCGAACACGCTGTTGGACTTTTTACTATAAATTATATCGTGCATAATAATATTATTATTAAAATAACATCGTGCTATGAAAAAAAATTACATTAGGTTAGATTTGATTGTACATAATATTTTATGTAGGTATGTAGTGATTTATTTATTCACGCTAATAATAAATAATGAAAAAATACGATTTTCTTAATTAAATATGTGTTAAATTAAACGTGTATCGTGCATGAGTTTAAATATGTTTAAAGTATATAAATATTAAATATATTTATTATGCAACATGTATATTGAGTTAAATTTATGAAGAACCTATTTTATTAAGATAATATAATATACAAATTACAATACAGAGTGTCTCAGATCTATTTACTAATTATAATATCTCCTCAAAAGATTAAAAATGTTGAATAGTTATTTTCAAATTATTATTTAGGCAACGGACCATATTACTTTTATTACTTGTTTAAAAAAAGACGTAACATAAAAATGAAAAATAAACTCTTTACTTTTTAAGTTAGTAAAATTTGAAGATAGCCATTTTAAAGAATATATTTATATGAAAATTTTGACGTGTCGATCTCTCAATTTAATCGAGATTTCGATTTTTAGAAATTTTGTTTTAGTTATTGGAATAATCATGTTGCTGACGTCATTATAATAGAGTGATACAATCATAATATTATTATGATATTTTTGAAGCTATAAAATTCATAGACAATAAAATCATAAAGATATTATAAGCAATGAGATCGTTCATGATAATATTGATAAAACAAATTTTACGTGCCACGATATTAAAAATAATGACGTCAGAAATATGATTTTTCCAATAATTAAAAAAATTCCTAAAAATCGAAATCTCGATTAAATTAAGAGATCGACATATTAAAATTCTCATATAAAATATATACTCCTTAAAATGGCTAACTTCAAATTTTACACAACTTAAAAGTAAAGAGTTTATTTTTTATAAATTGTCTTTTTTTAAACAAGTAATAAATATAATATTATAGTCCATTGCCTAAATAATAATTAGAAAAAGAATGCATTGAAAAATTTTAATTTCATTTTTTTTGCAAATTTGCACTTAACTGAACATTTTATAAACTTTGAATAAAATTTGGATTACAAGGTATACGAGGTATTGTATAAATTAAAATTTAATTCAAAATACATATTTAGTACATTTATGATTTATTAGATTCAGTATTTAGTAATTATTGGTGCAGCTCCTATACCTATAAATCGATCATTTTGATTTATGTGTATTTTTGTTTTAATAATATATTTTCGTATAACTTTCATGATTCAAATTAGTGATAATAATTAAATGATGGATGATAATTAATTATAAAGTTCTGTATTAAAATAAACTTGAAGTTTTGTAAAAGATATAATTTAAAAGAAAACAGTATCTAAAAATAAAAATAAAACTTGACATTATTATGTCTACTCAACTTAATAATGTTTAGGTATGTTAAAATGTAGGTAGGCATACATTATTATACAATGAAATAAGAATGAATAGCACAAAAAATGAGCACAGCAAGATCATCAAGTTTAGTTATAATTTTAAATTATTTATTATGAGATTGAGTCTCCTTTAATTACATTTTGGTAGGTACCTTATATGGAATTATATGGAATTGGTCGAGAATTTTTGATTGTTGCTTGTATGCATAATACTACGACAATATAACATTGCGGTACAATTTAAGGTCATTTAAGTTATAACTTATATACTTATAACTATGTTAGACATATTGGTATACAAAATTATTTTATAGGTAAAAATAAGTACTAGTGTTTAGTATAAACTATTACTATATCCATTGGCTATACCTAAGTATATTTTATATGTACATTAATGCGTTATTGGCTTATTGCATTATTATATTATTTATATTGAACGATTTTTTTTTTTTTAAGTTCAGATTGATTTTTCAAAATACATTTAGAAAATATAACATAATATAACCTAGTGAGTAGGACTCTAAACTTTTATATTACCAGTCGAGAGTACATATATAATAATATATATTGTTATTTGTTAATTGTTATCTAATACCTATTATGTGGTATTATATTATATTAAACTAATATTTATGTACATTTGTATACTTATACGAAACTCGCGGGATTTGAATAAACGCGTTTCGCGATTGATTTTTGCTACAACTCATAAACATAATAAATAATAATATATTAAACATCATAATATTATCATAATACCTTACTTAGGTATTCGTATTGTATATATAAAATCATAAAAAAATAAAGAAGATAAATATCAAATAAATTTAGTGCAGCAGCCGGAGAGAACACGGCAGTGACGGTAATAAAAGGAGAGACTTATATTAAGCGAAAAGCGTCGAAGGATGAACGTGAAAAACGATAGTACGTCGGGGGTTGCGGACAGCGCAGCGGAAGAGATATGCCAAGATGAGAGGGGCAATGTGCCGCCCTAAACGAAGAATTTTTATTACGCGACTTTAAACGCACGCCGACGTCATTCGGGTCGGCGTGTAATCTATTAACTTCAATATAATATAACGTTTAGAGAGAGAGAGAGAGAGCAAGCGAAAGAGATCGAGTGGCCTTTTATACTGTGCACATCAAAAAGGGACACCCTCTCCATTTTTGTAATAAAAAAACTTAGTAGCCCCTTTATCCCTGCCATATACGACCCTCGAGGACGTGCGCGTCTAACATTAGCTTGCACTTGTATGCTCAGTACCGCGGAAAACTCTTTTTTGCTCCATTTATACGCGCCCTTCACCTGTTTTTATCATTATCAACAATATAGCGTATTTATTGTATAACATTTTAATAAAGCGAACTTGGTATATTGAAACACGAAGTTTTTTTTTAGTTAAAAACATTTTTAAATTTGTAAAAAAAAAATATACCTAATATAATCAGTGGCATATTTACGGGAAAGGGGGTCCATGGGTACTGGAAACTGGACCCCCCACAAATCAACGATCGTTCCTTTTTTTTTCTGTCTATTAAATTAATTTTGAGAATAGTTTTCATTTTATATAATATGTATACATTGTATATAATATTAATTAGATCAATCTAAAATATATATTTTTGAATGAATAGGTACATTATTATATTCTAATAAAATTTTGAACCCTCCATAGAAATTTTTTTTAAATATGCTAATGATTTTATCTATATCCTATAATTAATATATTATTATGTAAACGGTATAGCCCCGGATGTCGGATGCGAAATCCAAATGGTTATCAATAAATGAGCACGGGAACGAGTTGTACAATGTCAAATTTGTTTACTTCACACCATTTTAAATTATAATTCATATTATTATAATATATAATACTCTTGAACAGTCATACAAATATCCATATGTATCATTGTATTTTTATCATGACAGGGACGACAACAAAGTTGGCGAAACCCTGCAGTACAAAATATTATATATAGATCATTATTCAATGATAATGTGAATACGATGATAGCATGAGAAGAATGATTAAGCATACAAAAATAGGCTAGAAGTTAGAACTTATTTTTAATATTTCATATTTATGAAAAATAATGAGTAGGTTAGATTTATGATCAATGAGCAATATCAATATGTAGTTAATAAATGATAGTAATAATATATAAAGTAGTAATTAAAAGTTTAAAATAGAATGTAGTGTACCAATACTAAGTTGTAATAGTTCTCGTTTTTATTTTATGGTCAGATTTTACTATTTTAGATACATTTATTATTATTTTAAATAGTTAGGTCGTAGGTATTAATTTATTTTTGTTTATACAGGCAATGCCCTTCATAATATATGTCCACTGTCCAGTATACATTTACAAAATATTAAATATTTAACTTAAATACATAGTTACTATTTTCAACTACTTAGATACGCACGTCGTACAATAATAGTTTGAAATTTTTAAACAGGCAAGGCCCAAGGGGAGGACCTTTGGGATTTCGCCTATCTCCGGCTTCCCTGTTGTAGATGGTATGTCGAAATTGGGCACAATGAATTTCGCTCCGTTTGATGATCAACAGACGGATTTCTTCTCCGCGATGTTGGGCTTCAGTGATGCACACGCATAACTGCGCAAGGTGTTACATAGAATAGGGATATTACTGATGTCATTGTAATCCAATCCCTGGCCACTAACATATTTGTTAAAATGAGAAATAAAAATTAATTCCCTGTGAAATTTTTATTTGGAAAAAAATCAACACTCAAATTTAAAGTTTATTTTTTGTATGAACCAAAATCATAAACACGTCATTACGTACTAGTCCCCACGCAAAATTTTTTCATATTTAAAAACGGATATAATAAAATATTTTAAATATAAAATTAATTTTTTGTATCACCCAAAAATCATAATCACGTCATTACATACTACTTCCTACGCAAAATCTTTTTAAATTTAAAAACCAAAATAATAAATTATCATAAAATATTTTAAATTTAAAATTAATTTTTTTAATCAACCAAAATCATAAACACGTCATTACTTAATACTCCCCACGCAAATTTTTTTTTTAATTCCTTGGTCCTTAGTATCAATATTTCATTCCTTAATGTTTTCATTTAATATAGTTTATTGTAAATTTAAAGTAAATTTTATGTATCAACCTAAATCATAAACAGTTCATTACATACTACTCACCTCGCATATTTTTATCAAAATTTTAAAGACTAATTATTAAAGTATTATAGAGAATTTAAAAAATAAAGTAATTTTTGTATTAACCTAAATCATAAATTTGTAATATAAACATATTTTAAATAAATGATACTTTATTGTATTACTTTTTTATTTTAAAGGTAAAATATAAATCTACTCAATTGAATTAAAGAACAATATATTATTTAAAAATT
>CM023360.1:23398939-23505886 GCA_013282895.1 Eriosoma lanigerum | reverse complement strand
TTTCAAAATTTTAAGTCCTTTATATAAAAATAATAATATTTCGCTACTCTCCCTTTATTTTGTTATTTAATATAAAATATTTTAAATATAAAGTAATTTCTTTGAATCCACCTAAATCATAAATTCGTCTTTACTAACTATTCCCTACACAATTTTTTTTTTAAAATTTTAAGTAATGCACAAAAAATAATATTTTGCTACCCTTCTTTATTTTTTTCATATCTAATAAATAAAATTTTTGTGTCACAATTTTTGTTACAAAACTCCTATAAAACGGCTTGACCGTTTCTTATTAAATTTTGTATGTATATTCAGTAGGTCTGAGAATATATTCTCATAGTGAATGTATCATCAATTTCTAGTACTAAAATACTGGAAGCATAAAATTGCCAACCGATTTCTGCACAGTCATTAATTTGCCAAATGCTCTCTTACTTCCCTCTCTATAGACCTGAGCCCACTTGTCCTGTAGATTAATCCTCCACTAAAGAGCTTTTGTTCAACAAAATTAATTTTTAATTTATAAAACAAATTAATATGATATACCTATATTTATGCAGATTATCGCCTTATCAGTATTATCGTAAACCTATGCATTATTTTTGAAGATCGATTACGATTTATCAATTGATTGATAATTATTGCTATTGATTATACATTAATTATAGGTAATTAATCATTGATATAATAATATACCGATTTAATTTTACACAAGGCTATTACGTATTTGACATTTGTTCTATGTATATAGATACTTTTGTATAAATTTTGGAGGCCTTGTTATATATTATTTCATAATAATCATAATAAAATGACTTAATAATAAATATTAAGTATTTAAGTAAGAACTGGAAATTGAATTGCACTAATAGGCACATAAACAGTTTTTTTTTTATTAAGAACATAATATATTATTTGTTATAATTAGTGTCTAAAAGTAAAATTTAAAAATAATAATTTTGTATTTTAGTTATCGTTCATTACATACAATATATTATCAAAATAGCACACAATATTTTAGAGTGTATTAAATATTATATAAATACATTAAATATTTACAATAACAACTTATTTATACCATTTAAAATAAAAATGTATTTTGTCTACTAATTTTAATCAATTTAATCATTTAAAAGTCATAACGTCAATTTTGTTTAATTCTTTTTAGACCTGGACTTGTTTTATTTATACAATGTTCAGTTCTTTTCTGTTTATCAATCATTTTTTTATAAAGAAATATCATCAAATTAGTTTTTTCTAAGAATACTAAAGATTTTAATAAATTATCTAATGTTTTATAAGCTTGCATCATTTCAGCATCATTGTTTTTTAATACAGTTTCATTACTCGAATCAATTATATACTTATGAACAGAATATCCTTCGATGATCCATAATTGATTACCATATTTAGCCAAATTTACAACTTCGTTTTCAAATTTAATTGCAGTAATATTTTTAATACTCCATGTGTTTTCTTTTTTTTCACATTTGACAAAATGTACTTCTCTAGAGTTGTATAGTTGAACAGCAGCTATATTTTCAATTTCAACGACATTTTGAATTGGAGTATGGAGAACAAGTTTATTAAGAAGATCGCCATTGTTAAAATCCCATAAACATAGTGTACTATCACCAGAACCAGATAAAATGAAATTGTTTAACATACAAATTCCACTAACATAAGCCTTGTGTCCCATCAAGTAATATAATATATTTTTGCCATTCGGATAATGGGATATTCGTACTTTTTCATCACTGTCACACGTAACAATATACTTTTCATCATTGCTAAGACAAATGTCAAGAATCATGGAAGAATGGCCAAGAATACGTATAGGTTGTTCTTCAAATGCATAAACATCACCTTTTTTATCACCAACAATAATTATTTTAGACTTTGGAGTAAAAACTATATCTGTCGCATGTTTTGCCAAAGTTTTATTTTCTACTAGTGACCAGTCTTTAGTGTTCCAAATACTTAAAAGTTTACCTTTGTTCGGATTGAACGCAAAAAGTTCACCATCAGTTGAAAAAGCTGCACACGCTTTTTGTAAGTCACGATTATTGATTTCCATTTTTTTGTACGCTTCACCCAAACATTCGGTCAAATTTTTTACATTTCCGTTTTTTAATGAATAAACAAAACATTTATCAACGTCAATAGATGAGACCACTACTGCTGTTTCACTAACAGCTAAGCAAGATGTCATTTTTATGTACTACTAATTAAATTTAAAACAAACATAAATAACTAAAACGTTCTATTAGTTTACTAAAGATAAAGTAATAATAAATAACCTGAATAAAATTAAGTTAAATTTTAATGTTTTTTTTAAAATTTTGAATTACAGATTAATCATAGCAAACTGAGCAAAACGTAAAATTCGTTATTTATTATTTAATATTAACATTAAGACCACAGTTCATAGAACCGATTTAATATTTTCATCCATTTTGTGTAAATACTTTAATAGATAATATGGTGAAAATATTGTTATTTATAATTATTGAATAAATACATAACCAAGAAAATTAATGTAAAATCGAATTGTGTTAACATCGATATTTTATTTAGTATGCGTGTTTAAAATTATGTGTAAACATGAGGTATAAGTTTATACGAAATATAATATAAAATTAAGGATTAATTTTTAATAGTTATTTGATCAAATTTAATTTTCGTATACAATTAAATGATAAAAATATAAATTTATTAAAAATGCTAACAATAATCGTCAATATTTCGATATTGTTGACAATATAATTACAGAATAGACTACATTGCACATGAGTACATTTTACACACGTGCGTCATTAGATAACATTTCGGAGATAACAAAATAAATATAAAATAGTTTGAAAAGATTATAGTTGAGTATAAAATGTTTTTTTAATAACTATTTTGTATGTTTATTTTCATTCCTCAAATAAGCCAATGCCTTAAAAGAAAAGTATTAATCATTTTTCTATGCTGCATACCTAAAAATTGATAATAATGTCGGAGACACCAAGAAAAATAAATTTAAATAAGAGTATTGGCAAGTCTTCACCTGCACATGGTAATAACCTTAATATCATTTTAATACCATTATCTGTAAAGCCTAATAATATGTTATAGAAGTAGACATTCATGCTGGTCGACCTACACAAGGCCATAGCGGCAATTTAACTGGTAACCGTCGTATATTGAAAGATTCAACTGCAGAAATATTCAACTTTATGCAGACATGGAAAGGTCTTCTAGATAAAGGATGTGTTGTGATCTCAAGTATATATAATTTACGAATACAATTGTAAGTTTTATTGATTAGTCCATGTTTTACTCTTACTTAATATTTATTTAATAGTACTAAATAATAAAAGAAAAGAAATAGATACTTTGTTGTATCAAACATATAATTACTTTGGGGACAATGTTATGTATGGATGTAGTATGCTAGGTACAGGGTGGGCTACAGTCCCCTAAAACCACTTGTAGTCCCTCTACAATTGTTGCTTGTTAATTGCTATCAACCTAAGTTTTAGATGCCCATTTGAATATTTTCTACTATAGTCCCCCCTTTAGAACTTATTTCAAACTACGCCTATGATGTTATGTTTATTTTATGCAAGTGTATAATTATATCACGAGTCAATGGTAATAAAATTAAAAATTAGATTCATTTATTAATATTACATTTTATTTTATATATTTTTACAGACCAGATGTTAGATTTCCAGATAGACTTAGTGGTTTAGTAAGCGAATTAAAAATAATATGTGAGGAAATGGTAAAAGCAAATAATCTACATTTAACATATAAAATTGAATGATGTTTATTTATCTTTACATTGTATTTGTGTATTGAGCAGTCAAATATTGTTGAAGGAATAAAAATTAAATTAAAAAATCTCACAGCAGTCTCGGCATTAGAAAAAGGAAATCCTCCACTTTTTATATCATGGACTACAGACCATTTTTGTAAGATCAAATTCATAACTTGAATTATCTAAACTTAACATACATTAGTTAGGTTATAATTATAATATATTATATTAAATACAAATAATATACTTTTTACAGGTAAAATAACGGAACAAATTTTAAGAGCATATCAAAAGGAGCAAAATCTTCACAAAACTCTTCTATTGAAAATAGCAGATACCATGGATCAAGATGTTTTGTTATTTTACCTTTCTTGTTGGACATATCAGCCATATTTAGATAATTACTTAGAGAAACAATTACATTGTATGATAAAAGAGACTAGACATATATAATATAATTTACAATAAATTAATACTGTTAGAAAAACTTGTTAAATAAAATAATAATTAAAATATACAGTACAACAACTATAATCCAAGTACTAATTTACAAGTCAAATATATTAGGAGTACTTTCTTGAGCACACTTGCCCACAGACTGAATAAATTTAACAAAACCCGTATCTTTTGGCTTTTCCAGACCTCTCAACAAACGGTTTTTCATAACAGCAACAAATTCTCGATTACTCAGCTGACCGTCAACTTTAAATAAAAACAAATCAAATTATAACAAATCAAATTTTAAAAATATTGTTTTGTATAACTCACGGTTTTCATCAAAAATTGTAAAAATAACATTAATCATATGATCGTTTAAATCAACATGAGCTACGGTTTTTGCTACATGTTTTAGTGTGACTAAAACAAAAAAAATAACAATCACCAATTAATTTAATATATATTATATAAAAGCTGAAACAAACCTTGATCAATTGATGCTCCTGCAATATGATAAAATGTTAGAGCTGTGTCTACATCATTAATATTATTCAAAAAATGAAAAAAATGTAAATAATCATCTTCACTAATGCCTAGAGTACTTTCTTTAAATCTGTAATAATTAAACAAAAAACAATAGTTATTAATTTATTATTAAGTATTTAACTATTATACCAATTAAATTATCAATTTGAGTATGTTTTTTTTTAATATTTATATGTAAGTAATAAGTAAGTTTATTTGTTAAATTAATAAATAGTTTATAGCAATATATTTTTAAATTTTAGATTTTTAGGGAAGCAAGGAATGTCTTGATTATTTAATTTAATTGGAGAAAATAATTAATAAGAAAATTATTAATATAATATATTTTCTATTGTATAGATGACTGAGTTTCATTCAGAATTATATTTTTAAATGCAATATTATTGCATTAAAATCATTATAACAAACCACTAATTTATCCGAGGACCAAAATTGATTTACCCACTTTTTTTTTAAATTTATATATTTCAATTATATTTTATTTGAAATATGATTTGAACAATGGTTAAACTTAGGTATTAACAAATTAGAACAAAAAGTAATAAAAATCGGCATACCTGATAAATATTTAACAGGTTATAAAAACTTGTTTGAGTAAAAATTTTTACTACAAGCTAAAAGGAAACAGTGATAGTGTAATAATTATATTATGTTCAAAAAAAAAGGTACCTCAGTAGCCGGCTGCTATGCATTGAGCGAGCTACTTTCACGAACTTGTGCAATGCTTTCAATGAGAACACATTGGTTCAATCGACTATTAACACATACATGTAACTTAAAATACATTGTACCTACTCGGAGTTAGTGACTGAGTGAATTATTTTTCTTTTGATATATTTAGCGCCCAACCAACTACTATCCCACCAATTGACATTCATGTAATAATAATAATTCCACATCAGTGCGACATAATTATTCTTTTACAGTTCGATTATGTAAAGTCATTCGGCGCCTACCCCAAAATTTCTTATACATCTGTGAGTCTAAAGACTCGAAACGCTACTGCTCGGAGTACACATGCATGTACCTTACGCACATAATACTGTATGGTGACGCTGTAGTTGGTTTAATTCAGTGGGGGAATTTGATGGGCATCATCTCACCGTCATAGACCAAAAATATGCATTATAATAATTATATTAATTTCTAAACTGGTTTAATACACAACTATATTTATTACACATATTATGCTTACACTTTTTTTACACGTTTAATTATGCGTGCTTTTTTTTTTGGTGCATAACCAGCATATGCTAAGAGTAAATCAGTAAATTCCACTTCTGTGATAGTACCATCATCGCTAGGTCCTTTTCGCTGAAACTAAATTTAATCGTTTACTAAATGTAAATTGCTTATGTGTTATTCTTACTTCTAAACCTAAAATTTCTGTTTGTAATTGTTGTTGAAAATCGAGGAATTTTTCAATAGTCAGTTTTTCATCAAGATTCTCACCAAAAAAGTATGTTATTAATGCTGAATTAACACCCTATGTCAGAAATAATAAGAGTAAAATGATTTAAATAATAATGAAAGAATTTAAAAATGATTTATGTAAATAAATGTACCTTAAATGTATTGCCAGTATTTGCATGGTCTCTGTGGCGACTTCCAATACTTGTCTGATTTCTTATTAAAGTGGCAACTTTTTGAAATTCTTCACAATCTACATCACCATCGCCATTTAAATCAAACATTCTAAATGCAATCTCAAAATGTCTTTTTGATGCTAGGACAGAAAAAAAGAAAGTATAAATTTGTGAAAGTAAAATTCAATTAAGTTTTGATGATATATACTTGAAAGTACAGTTAATAAAAATATGTAATCTGAAAAAGTAATTAAACCAGAACTTCCAAGTTTGTAGAATATACTGTCTTCATTTAATGCCAATTCTAATTTCATGTGTGTATTCTATAATATTAATTTAAAAAATACTTTAATTACCAAAGTAATTAAAATGGGCAAGATAAATATAATTGTTAGTTTATACTTTTGGGTCATATTTTTTGTATTGATCAAGACCAAGACCATCAGGTTGTTTGATGCCTGGAGTCATGGAACGGAGGAAATCATCTGGTGTCATAAACACTTCATGGGTTTCTTGTCCATTTGAATGCATATGTGTTACTTGTAGAGTAGCAAAATATCTAAACACTTTGTCAGGTGTTGAAAAATGACGTATTCTATTTTCATACTCTATAATCTATAATAATCATTAAATAACTAACCAATATTTATTAATATAAATTGATTATAGGACTAAAATTTTACAAAACCTTCCGATCACGAAAGCCAACTTTTTGCTTAGGTTTTTTTTTTTTTTTATCAACTGTTTCTTCTAGAACTTGTATTGGGATATCAGTAGTTTCAACTTTACTGTCAGCATCCACAGGAGGAAATATTTTTTCAAAAACTCTGTTAAATAGTTTAAGTATATTATTATTTAATTAATTATGTTAAAACAAATGGATATAAAACAAAATTATGTAGATTAATTGATTTATATTATTTGTATATATATATATATAAGATAAAACTATTAAAAATAAGAGCTATATTTCATGGAATAAATAATGGTTATTTCTATGATCAATTAGTATAATATATATTATCTATAGTAATTTATAACATTTAAATATATTTAGATATTTTAAGATATTTTTAATGTGTAGATAGGTAGAAAATATAGATTATATAAATAATATAAATTATAAAAGGTATATATGCAAAAATAAAAATTAACTTACTTATCCCAATTAATAAACTGAATAAGTACTAAACCCATAAAAGTCAAAAGGTAAAATTGTTTTATAGGATGTTCTGGAGGATCTCTTTTATGACCAAAATTTTTATATGTACGACGATGGTTACATTTAGATACAGGCAATACTGGTGACATGTAAAATATTTCATGTTTTTTAAATAAGATTTGACTTGGACGTAAACCACAACCCAAAAAAGGGCGGAATTTTGCTAGCCACATTTCTGAAAAATATAATTTAATTAAGTAATGTTAACAAATAATTCAGGAGTATTTGGATTAGTGATAGTGGGTAGCTCCAGGCAAGTGACGGCTTTGATTTTATTCTACAGCGGGTATATTTTCTTTTCTGAACATTTTTAATATTAGTATTAAACATTTGGAAATTATAATGTTTTTTTATTTAACTTTAACTAAGATTTTAGCAGGTTGTTATGTATTTTCAAAACAAATTTTAGGTATTGGATTATAATTTGGTTTTATTACAATTCATGTTAAATAGATTCAATAATTAAGTAAATTTAATTTAAACTTATTATTGATTTACATTTTCACTACTATATTTTAATCTAGTGGATTGTATATTAATATACTTATTAATCATGTGATTCATATTAAGCCTATTATTATGATTTATGGATATTAGAGCAAGACAGTAATTAAATTAAAAGATAAATTTAATTTTAAAAAAGATAAATTATTTAGATTAACATTTTCCAACAACAATTTCCTAAGTTGACTAAGAACGTGTTAATAGTTAATATTGAAATATCTATCTATATATACTATTTATAGTACCTTGAGATAACGCATTTGTTAGGCCTAATAATTATTTTAAAATATTATCTGTAAATTAATTTAATGTATGAGTTTATTGCTTAATATGATAATTAAAATCTTATTTGGAAATAAGAGAACTATTATTTAAGTGTTATCTGTTTTTCTTGGAAAGAATAAAAATAATAATACATTGTAAGTATAGTATATAATTGGAGTTAGTACTTGTGGCCCGATGACATGATTTTGAATACTTATGATTGTTTCCTTAATAATTTACATTAAAGGTTATCTCTTGACTTTTGGTATAATTTTCAAACGTTTTCACATGATCCTCATATGTAACATAATTTGCAAATTACATTTTAATAGTCACTATTCTAATAAAAGATAACATACAGTAACATATTCTAATTTTGTCAAATCAAATAACTTTAACAATAAATTACTTTTTTGTTAACTATTTAAAAAAAAATTGCAAATTAATGGTTAATTTTGGATAGAGATTTAAAGTCATAGTTAGATTTGTTACATAATATATAATAATATAAATACGTACAGTACCGTTTACGAGTAGTTTAGTATTATTGTTGTCTATTTTTCTAATGTAGATTTAATAACCATGCAGTTTATTATTAGTCATTACCTGGTTATTCACAATCAATGGGTGGATGCAGTAGTTTGATTCGTATTTTAATTTACTTCGAATAATATTATAACAATTTGAGAATTTGACAACTTATTGTAAGCACAAAATTCTGACAAAAATACATTGTTAGTTATTACATTATATTAATAATAGCTATATTCTATGATTTTAAAGAAGGTACATTGATAACATGTAATAGAAATTTGATAACGTTTTTGATCTTTTTTATTCATTGATAGTATATACATCTATCTATACTATATGATAGTATAGATATTTTCATATAGTCCATGGTAAATATATGGATACTATACAAGGACATTACACATTATTATTATCTATGTTTTTCTAGACCACGGTTATCGATTTCAAGAGACAGCCGGCAGACGTCGTTGGCAGTTAATCTATATACACATGACTGTTATAATCAGACACAGTGTATGTTTTGCGTTATCTCTTTCGGCGTTTTGTTATAATTTACTCTCGGGTTATTAGTGTTGTTACTCGTCGCCGTCGCGTACTTGTACGGTAGAAAATAAAAAAAAAAAATTCTTTATAAGAGAAGAAAATTGATTTTCACGCATTTGCTGGCCTTGTACTTAAAGCACTCGCAGCTACGTAGTACTTTTATGTTATATGTTTACCGGAATGCTGAATTCAACGCTGTGCTTCCGGTCGAAAATTGCTCATTGCCAAGAAGTAAGTTTATTACCTACATTAGTTATTATAAAAAATAATAGAATAAATTATGTCCTTATGAAATAAATTTATGTTTCGTAGAGGTTAAAATGTCGTTTCCATGTCCTCGACTGCAAAACAATCAACAGTATCAAATAGTATTAAAATAAGTTTTTCATAATTAAATTGTAATATGCAGAATTGTATTTTATAATATAATCATCATATATGACCATTGTACGGGTAGAATGGGTAGTTGACTAATTTATTTGCGGTCAGATTAGCAAGAGATTACTATCATATGTTTATAATTATTGATTAGATTAGGAAAATGTTTAAATTAAAAATTTTGTTGAGGACTGGTAAAATTTAGATAATTTAATTTATTTATAATTTGGGTTGATTGATTTAATTTTAATCAGATATCATATTTGTATATTATAGGCATACAATGGTTATCCAAAACGAGCAACCACAGAACAATTGTTGGATGTGTTCAACAAAGTAAGTTTTTTTCATTTATTTAACTACTAGTTGGGCACAGTATTTTTTGAATATTTTATTTCATTTTTCAGTATGCAACTGTCGAGAAGCAAGGTGAAAAATATATAAATTCTGTAGAATTTATAAAAAATTATATTGGCATATTGAATGAACCATCAAGTGATTTGGATTCATTGCGCCTACTGAGTGGTGTTGTTGACACTAACAAAGATGGGTTGGTATATTTACTGTGTATAAATAAGGAAGTGAATAAATTCTAAAATATTATCTGGGAATTATTGACATTTTTATTTCTAAACAAATATTTATATGTTTAAATATAACAATATGTATGTTTAATAAATATTAACAGAAAAAAATAACAGGTATTAAATATTAATTAATTTCAATAAAACATTTAAATTTTAACATAGAATAAAAAATGAAGTCACTTGTATTAAATTAACATAATTTAATTTGGTCTTTTAGGCTCATATCATTTGCAGAATTTCAAGCATTTGAAAGTTTATTATCAGAACCAGATGCTTTGTATAAAGTTGCATTCCACTTGTTTGATATAAATGGCAATGGAGTGATTTCCTATGGTATAAAGTATCAATTTATAATTGTTTCTATTATATTTATAATGTTTTTAATTTACAGATGAATTTGTGTCTGTTATTAAAAAAACAGAACTTTATTTAAAAATACCTTTCAATTTGGATAGTCAATTTATGAAATTGTATTTCGGAGAAAAGAAAAATCGTATTATTAACTATTCAGAATTTGCTCAATTTTTACATGTATGTATTTAAATTAATAATTCCTATAATGTTTAAAATTAATTTAAATCTGAAGTGAAAATATTAATTTTTATTCTACATCTAGGATTTTCATGAAGAATGTGGAACAGAAATTTTTCGTATATTTGATAAATCAGGTACTGGTTTCATATCTGCTAACGATTTTCAAGAAATAATGTTATTGTCCAAAAGCCATTTATTAACTACTGGTGTTCGAGATAATTTATTACCAGTAATTAAATTGTATAGTTAATATGTTTTGTAGAAATAATTTTTTTACTTAAATTTTATATTGAAGGCAGTAGCTGGGAGTCAAGGACCACAGCGTGTTAGTTTTCCCTATTTCATGGCTTTCATATCACTTTTAAACAATATGGAACTTGTTAAACGTATTTATTTAAATGCTAGTAATGAAGTTCGAAATCGAGAAGTTACGAAAGGTAAGAAAATTTGATTTCAAATTAATTATGATTTATATTAAGATGTATATAATTTAGAAGATCACTAGATCCTCTTTACTACTACTAAAGGAGGAGTGTAGAATAAATGAGAACACTTAGATGGATGTATGGAGTAACTAAAGCAGATAGAATAAGAAATTAATATATATGGGGAAGTGTAGTAGTCACATTAATTGTGGGAAAAGTGAAAGAGAATAGGCTGAGATGGTTTGAGAATGTTATGAGGAGAGATGATACAGAGGCAGTGAGAGTTGTTATGAAAATGAATGTGGAAGATAGGAGTGCGAGAGAAAAATCAATGAATAGGTTGATAAATGGAATTAAAAATGATATGAAGATAGTGATTAGACCAGCTGTAGGTGATATAAATATATAAAGATGTAGGACTAGGATAGGCGCATAAGTGCAACTAGTGGGTGATTGGAGGGGCTTAGCCCCCCAAAATTACTCGTAGCCCCTTAAAATAACAAGAAAATTCTCAACTTTTTTTAAAAAAATATTTTAATTTAGGGCTATAGCTCCCCTAAATTTTAGCACTAGTTGCGCCACTGAGTAGACAATCCCATTTAGTTGGGTGGTAAAGTAAAGAAAATGAAGAAGATAATAAGTTCCCTTTTTAAAGTTATGCCACATTTATATTTAGATGAATTTTTGTATTCTACTCAAGTTATGTCACAAATTACTCCATTGGAAGTTGATATTTTATTCACTTTGTGTCATCTATTACATCAAAAAGCTGGGTAATTCAATTTCATTATTATTATTAAATTGTTTTCTATAATGCTTGTCTCATTTATAAAATAATATTAGTTATAATCCTACGTTAAAAAAATATATGTATATTTGTTTAGCAAGATTGTGTATAATGATTTACTATCAATAACACCAGAACAGTACTACAAAGAAATACACAATCGTAGAATAGCTGAAATTCATGCAGTATCTGTAAGTATGTTAGAAAGTTCTTATTACTAATATTTACTAAATTACTTTTTCAATTTTTCAGAGTCCATCTGATAGAGGAGTTTTTATTCAATTATTGGAAAGTCTCTACCGATTCACCTTGGGCTCAGTATCTGGAGGTAATATTATTGTGAAGTATTATTCCTGAAGCATGATAATGGCATGCTGGGTACTGTGGGAATATAATGATGTATCCAATTTAAATATGGGCACACAAACATATATGTATGAGTGATGCCAGCTGCCCCACATCGTTCCAAGTCTTTTCGTTCATACTCATATTTTATTTCTTTATATACTTGGTGGGCTATTCCATATAATTCACCTAAAATTAACTTAAATTAATAATTATAATGTGTATATTATAAGTATATATATATTTTATATTAAATATCTAAATAATGTCACATAAATATTGTATACCTTCACAAATAAGTGGACCGCCAGAATCACCATCACACAATCCTTTTCCATTATTTTGTTGTAAACAAATTATTTTTGTTCTCTCCCATTCTGTAAGACCTGGACATGCTTTAGCTGACATTGAAGAATGTACTTTAAGTTTATGCAAGATAGTATTTTTTCGTCCTGGTGGTGTGTCAATTTCCCCCCAACCAACGGCTGTACAAGCTACATATTCATTCATTAGAAATCCTTTATCAGATAAATGAATAATATTAACGGCAGTCGTCATAAAAAATGGTTTGACTCTAATAAGAGCTAAATCATCATTGGCAACTCGTTTCACCTTAATAAGAAGCCAAAATGGTTGCATTATTATATTGCAATTTCATTTTATAAATTTACTAACTCTGTAATCTGGATGAATGTAAACTTCAGTTCCATGCCTTTTTTGTGTATACTTGGTCTGCTCAGCATAATTTATTAGACCAGCTACAACTTTGATATCACTAGCTGTCAAACGAAATATATGACTTATGGCAAAACAGTGAGCAGCCGTCAAGACCCATTCTTCTGATATAATTGCTCCTGAACATGACATAGTTTTATGATATATTATCGTCATAAAAGGGAATTCAAAGCTTTGTGCTACTTCTCCACCGGATAAACAAATTGGTCGATTTTTATAACATATTACTGAAAATATTGATAATATTTGACATACAAAAAAATAATTAAAATTCATCTTGTTTAGCCAAAACTCATTAAAATCTAATATAAAGTCTGAAAAATGTATAAATGTGTGCATATTATCAAATATTTAGTAGTTGACAGTAAAACCATAACAACAATATTTAAATTAAAAAATCAATAAATATTAAATATAAATTTTAGCTATTGGTGCAACAACAGTATATCCAATTGATTTGGTAAAAACAAGGATGCAAAATCAAAGAGCTGGTTCATTTATTGGAGAACTCATGTACAGGAATAGTTTTGATTGTTTTAAAAAAGTATGTATGATTTCTAGAAATAAAAACAAACAATTTTTAATATTGAATGATCTATTATTAAAAATTATGAATATGTTTAATATACATCTAATAATAATATTTCTATTTTTAAGGTAATTAGACACGAAGGAATATTTGGTCTGTATCGAGGTCTATTACCTCAGCTGATAGGTGTTGCTCCAGAAAAAGCAGCAAAACTCACTGTTAATGACTTAGTAAGAGATAAGTTACGTCAAGAGAATGGAGATTTGGCTGTCTCCGCAGAAATTATTGCTGGAGCTTGTGTTAGTATTAACTAAAGTTTTAATTTTATTAATATACAATATATTATTGTGTCAATAATAATTTCAGGCAGGATTTTCACAAGTAGTATTCACTAATCCATTAGAAATTGTAAAAATCCGTTTACAAGTTGCTGGCGAAATAGCATCTACCCAAAAATTGAGTGCTATAAATGTTATTAAAGAGTTAGGATTCTTTGGATTGTACAAGGTATACCATTTTAAATGTTCATTGTAGTTAATTGTATTGTGTTTTATTTTACTTTATTGTTTAGGGAGCTAAAGCGTGTTTTCTGAGGGACATACCATTTAGTGCTATTTATTTTCCAGCATATAATCATGTTAAACATGCTTTTGCTGATGAAAAAGGTTATAATCATCCATTATCACTATTGGCTGCTGGTTGTATTGCTGGGATTCCAGCTGCTTCTTTAGTGACACCAGCAGATGTTATAAAAACTCGATTACAGGTTGTTGCCCGAAAAGGTCAAACAACTTATAATGGATTAGTTGATTGTGCGATGAAAATTTATAATGAAGAAGGACCAAGGGCATTTTGGAAAGGAACTGGCGGTAAGTGTGTTACAGAATTTTACTTTATAATTATTTCTAATTAAAATATTTTGTTTAGCTCGTGTATTTCGCTCTTCACCTCAATTTGGAGTGACACTTTTATCTTATGAAATTCTCCAAAGATTGTTCTATGTAGATTTTGGTGGCTCGTAAGTTTTTTTTTAAAAAAAAAAAAAAAATAATTACCTCATAAATAATTTATTTAATTTATCTAACCTTTCATTGATTTTTAGCCGTCCATCTGGTTCTGAGAAACTTGTTTCTGTGCATGGTGCTGGTGATGGAAAAACACCATCAAATCCGGATCATATTGGAGGCTATCATGCAGTAATTCCTATAATTGAAGGATTAGAGTCCAAATTTGGTCTTGTGTTTCCAAAAATTAAATCTGAAAAGTAATCATATAATATTTTTTGACAACCGTTACACTTACATTCGGATATTTTAATAATTGTTATTTTGTGATATTAATATTTTTATCTTGATATAATTTATTATTATATTCTTTTAAATTCATTATTACAATTATTTATAAAAACACCATATACACAAACATCTCATCGTATGTAAGTTATTCCTGTTTTTATCTTTTCATTATCCTATTTTGATTTTTTTTTTATGTTGTGTATGGATTAATAAAGAGTCTGCCAATAAAATTATTTTTTTAAACTTATTCAATTTTTTTTTATAGAATTAGATTAGAAACTTTTCAATAATACATACATTATATGCAAGTTATATATTTAACAATCTCAAATATTGTTAGGTATTTCTCATTTTGGTATTATGCTAAATACTAAATAATTATTTAGTTAACCTAACTAAGTTAGAAGAATATCTGCTGGGATTTATACTTTAATTTTAGATTAATTCAAATACAGTATTATAATTAAGTGTTAACAGGTTATAGTTATCTGCTGGGATTTATACTTTAATTATAGATTAATTCAAATACAGTATTATAATAAAGTGTTAACAGGTTATAGTTATCTGTTTAGATATTTTAGTCATGTAGTCTATTTTCATGCGATTATTTTTTGAAGATTCTGTCTTATGAAAATTGGTTAGATACTTAGGTAAGAAAAAAAAATTCTATTTTCATTTTTGTTATACAACAATGCAAAAAATACAGTATTTTGCTAGTTTATATAATATTTTTTAATGTTTAATGTTACCATATAAAAAAATATATATATTTTTAATGATTTTGTTAAGATGCCACTGTAAGATTTTTAAATGCATTTTATTATATATGCTGGGTTATCTAGTTATTCAATTTAGACAATTATTTCATTTATTTATAACACAGGTATGAAATTTATTATAAATTTAAAATTGTTTAAACACAATTTAAGATATAAAAGGTATATCTTAAAACTTAAATTGTATTTAAAAAATATATAAGGTATTTCTTAAATCATGCTTATTACCTACAATACAAATTATTATTTATTAATAACATCTGTTTGGTTATTAATTTATTACTGTTTTATTTGGGGTAAAAATATAATGTAAGGTAAACTCAATAGGTATTGTAGTATATTCAATAAAATAATTGCCATTAAAAATAAATTGTAATAAAAATATTAAACAAGAAAAATTGTATAGGTACTTTTACTAAATTATACTAATTTCAAACATAAAAAAATTCAAAACAGTTATGCTATATATTTATTAGATACTCTTCACTTGTCGTGTCATAAATGTTTTTATTAGTTTTTATTCACATGAACATGGAATAGAAACCTTAAGTAATTTTTTTATAATAATAATTCTGTACCTACTATTTGTTTTATGTATGTTATCTACTTCCTCTGCTGTTTAGAGGAATAAGGAAATAAGCTCATTATTATCTTTATGACAATATTACATTACTTTTTTTACGTGTGGAATAATATTGTATTTTTGTATCCATTTGGTATCTACTTTGTATGTCTATATAGAACATAGGCATGTTATATTTGAAACTTATTAATGGACAAAAAGAGGTTTATTTTCATTAATAATCGACATGAAATGGTAAATGGCGTTTAAAGCTAACTAGAAAAAAGTATATTTTTTTTTTGTTGAATGAAAATAACAATATACTTTTTACCAAAATATTTTAATTAGAACTTTTTGATATAAAGCAGGGAAATAGATTCTGGGAGTTCCTCCTTCGTTTCTTCGGTCCTCAGAGAGGTAAGTAGTGAAATATTATTGTGTTATATTATAATTAAGATTTAAATGCAAAGATATTGCGTTCAATAAACAAATCTCTACGAAACTTAGTCATATATATATATATATAATATATACTTATAATATTTATTTTTTCAAATTTTCTTTATCTACTTATCAAATAATGTGCAACAGAAAAATTATTTTTAAAAAAATAACTAAATATCTACTAAATCTTCAACATTACAGTTTCTGTGAATTTTGATGTTTTTCAATCATTTTTTGATAATTTTTCTTAATCTTAATTTCTAAGGAAAAAAATTCAAATAATGAGCTAACTAAAGTATCAAGTAGATGCAATATTGCTATTTTCCACTGAAAGCAACTCATTGTAATCGGATCATTATTTCTATTCCAGAAAGTGTCTTCTGATTTTTGAAAACACAATAAATATCATTAAATTTTACTAAAATAACCAAACTTTAGAAGCTTATAAAAAAAAAATTGTGACATACGATTTTCAAAATATTTTGTAAATGTTTTAAGTAGATATGAGAAGGTTTCTCTAAAACATTCAAATCGTTAAACCCAAAATTGAAGGTAATATTTTTGAATGAATTTCAAAGTTTTATATTTAGTTAGAAAATTAACCAATCCATTCCAAAGTTTTGTTACCTATGTAGATTACCTATGATAAAACTCAAAAAAATGTACGAATTCCTAGGTTCAAAATTGCATAGTTATAATGAAAAACTAAAACCAATTTCGTTCAAAATATGATTTCCATGAATTTTCCGCTATTTTTTGGTAGTTCTCTCAAGGAAAAATTTTGAGAAATTCGAAAAAAGAGTTTAATAAAGGACCAACAATCACAACTAGATGCAATTTGCTATCGAAAGCAAACCCTATTCGTGGTAATCAGACCATTATTTCTATCCAAAAAACATTTTGAATCCAATACATTCTTCGCTTTGCTCAGAATTTAAAATACCAATCAATTGGATATAACTTGAATAATTTGGTCATGGGGGGGGGGGGTTTAAACCCGTTCAACCCTCCTCACCCATGAATACGCCTCTGCACCCTGTAATCTGTATAACGTGCAATAATACCAATTATAGTATTAAAATCTGAGAAGAGAATAATATAAAAAAACACCAGTAATATATTAACAATTAATAGATTTTTCACGGACAAATTTAATATTATTTTCTTGACACGTACGTACCATGCACATACACACATATATGTATATAATATGTACAATAGCTATTATTTGCGTATATTGTGTTTTCGAACGTTTTGTCGAATGGATCATTAGGGACGATAGATAGATAACACATGTAAATTAGTTTATCTGAAAAAGAAGTGATCGTCGTAGCATAATTCATTTATATAATAGATATAAAATATATATATATATATAATAGATCGGATAGACGCGATGAGTGTTTGTGTGCTGGGGATGTAAATGGGTTGTGTGTGGGAAAAGTGGATTGTTTTTTCACGATTATTTTGTTATTATTTTTTACGCGAAACGTATTGAAAGCAGTCACCACCGTGTATCGAGCTCGTCATCGGGACGATTTAGAGATTTTCGGAAAAGCTTGTTGCCGTGGTTTTCTCTCCAAGGTCAAACCCCTCTAGCGACGACTATCACCTTTCCTATTTCCCTTCGGTTTCCGAACAACTACGACGGAACCGTGGCGGTCGCGGTAACGAATCCGACCTTTAGTTGCGATGCGCATGTTGTGTACACACCCCTCAGACCGTTCCCCTGACTACTACTACTACTACTACTACTACGCAATACTATACTACTACTACTACTACTACTACTACTACTACTACTACTACTACTACTACTACGCAATACTATAATACTACGTTTTACTACGTTACTACTACTACAATCGCGGCAGTTATTTCTCTCTTTCCTATAACCTCTTCCTCCCCTTGTGCTCTCTACCACTCTAATTTTCTCCTTTTTCTTTTCGTTACATCCCTATTCGATCATTACCCCACTCACTGTATTTGACATAATGTAATATATAAATATGTTCCACTAGTTACTACACGTCCGTTCTCTTCCTGCAAGGTTTGCAGCGTCGTAAGCATCTTCCGCGCTGTAAGTAAAATCCTCCCCCACCCTTTCACCAGAACCGTCTCGCGTTCGCGCACGTGCAAATATAAACAGAGTGATTAAAATGTCTTGTTACAAAATTGGTGGGAATTACTTATGTTTTCAATTTTAACTCTATTATTTTTGTAACAGGAAATTCTGATCACCTGTATAAATAGTACGAATCTCTTACTCCACTGTCTCCTCTCACCAGTCGAACTCAACGCCAATAAAAACCAACTTAGATACTTGTTCGTTGTGCGCACTCGTGTGCAATACACTAAATTAGTAATTAAACGTATATAAGTATAAAAGTTTATTTTTATTATTTTTCGTCACATTTATTTGAGTATGCATTGATCAATTTGTATAGTTTTTTTTTTCATTTAATTAGTAAAATTATCAGTGGCGTACGTAGAGGTAAACTTCTAAGCAGATACTGACCTAGACTAGAATCAGGCCTGAGGCAATTTTTTGGGTGGGACCACTTATTCTAATTTATTTATAGTCGTATTTATTTAATTGTATATCTACTTTTCTAGTCAAAACATTTAATAGCAAAAATCCCGGCTTAAGACCGGCATTGGTTCCTATTTCCAGGGTTCTAACCTTCTCCTAAAATTGTTTATTATTTACCACCATATAATCTATGACTTATCATAATTTTGGTGTTGATAATATTTTTTGATTTTAGTGCGAAAAACGTTTATGATAATAATAACGGACTGAAAATAAATGCACAAAACCTGCAGAACTCTCTTTGTCTACATTACGTCGTCGCTTAAAAACATATCTACACGTATACAATAAGTAAGACGCGATTATAGAATTTAATATTACTAAACATCCATACATTAGGATTTACTTAAAAATCGTTTTATTTGGCATATACAGAACAAGACGTGTTTGTTAGAACATAGATGGAATAAGAGATGAGATCCCCTCAAAATTTTTAATGTCTATATAAAAATGTATAATGAATTAATTTAAAAATATTTTAAAGTTTACCTGAAAAAATTAAGTAGGTACCTATTCAAATGTTGTAGAATAAGATACTACTTTATTATGATGATATATTGTTATATTTTTAATGAGAATATCAGAAGCAGTGTTGAAAATATTAAAAAGACGTAATAATATTATCGCGTATAATGACATAATGTACAGTTTTATCGTCCATTTACTTATCAAATACGGTAGTGTTTGAATAATATTCAATTAATTCTGGTAAATTAAATTCGCAGATATAGGAATTGTGTCTAAAATAATTCAAGAGTTCTGCCGGCCCACCTTAAAGTAGTGTTGCCCCTGGTCTATAGCCTAAGTAACTTAGTCCTAAATCGGGCCTGCATACAAATTATATAACTATGTACCTAAGTGTGTCTACTTACTGAAGAAATTCTAGATGAGATAGTGTAGGATCTTAAGAGTTAATAAAGGTCCCTGTAGTGAAAACCCTAATCGAAATAAAAAGTATGCTACTAAAATTTATCCTATCGTAAAATTAAAAAGTTAAGTTATTTTTGAGGAAAATATAAATTTTTTTAATCTTGATGTTTTTTTTTTGTTTTTATTAGTTTTAAAAACAATATTCCGACACTAAGTGATTCTTCTGAAATTATATAGAAATTTTACTGTCGAATTTCTGATATTTATCTCATGATAATTTTTATTTTTTACTTATCTACAAAGACGAAACGTAAATTGAGATAGTAACGTTATGGGTGGCGGTATGTAAGTACCTATCCATGTTTATTACACACACGTAATACATATAAAATATTTATATATAAATAGCGTTTTTGTATGGTACGATAATGCATTATTCAAAGAACATTATACATATCTCTTTACCGTTACCTCCTCACTAAAATATATCACCTTCAATACCTTTTTCTCAGCTACCTTTAACCACCCCCTCTCCCTCAATCACCTGGCACCAGTGCCGCTAGCATAAAATCGATATACGTAGGATATAGGTTAGGTATATAATATTATCTACCGGCTTCACGCGCGCGCGTTTATTGCTCTTACGGTTATATATATATATATATATTTGTTTTTTAGTTTCTTTTTCTCATACGATTAAATAAATAACACGATTTAAATTATTACATTTATCACGCGATAATATAATATGTTCATCACACCGTTATCAAGTTAAATGTAATCGAATGTTGTAAAATCTCAATTAACTATTATAGTATAATATTGTAAAAAGTACACTCGTTTTGTAGCTCTCCAGCTTATAATATAATGTATCCGTCCAAACCAGTAGTGGACGATATTTAGGAATCACTTAACCGTGGAAGGTATATGAAAATATCAGTGGAGCCGGAGGGGGGGAGCTGTGAGGGAGTAGCTGTAACACCTTTTTTATTATTTAGGAAGGGGAAAAATTGTAATTTGGTCACAAAATAATTTATACCATAGTTATACTTACTACATGATATGTAACAATATGCTCGTTGTCTTCTTCTTTCTTCTTCCATAGTTTCGGCCTTTAAGACCATACAGCAAAAGATAAACTTTGCCACCTATCCCTGTCTTCTGTTGCTTCTCTCCATTTGGTATCAGGCTCTCTTTATCTTTTCAACTTCTCTCTTCACACTATCTTCCCATCTTAGCTTAGGTCTACCTAACGGTCTTTTTCCCATAGGGTCTTTTTCAACCACCCGTTTGACTAAAGTTCCCGGTTTGCGTCAAGTAAGGACAACCTAAAAAAGTCTTCGTTTGGCAATCTCCCAAACTATATTCGGCTTCTGAAAAAGTCCTCATTATTTAGTTTTCTCCATTCATTGATTTGGCTATTGAAGACCGGGCCGTAAATTTTCCGTACAACTTTTCTTACGAATATCATTAGTCTCGATTCTTCTGTTTTTCTCAACGCCCACGTTTCCTAACCGTATAGAATAATCGGTTTTAGTAGTATCATGTACATATTAATTTTTAGGTTTTTAGATGGGACCTCCGATTTCAGGACTTTTTCTAGTCCATAATATCCTTTATTAGCTTGTTATATCCTTGATAAAAAATATGCTCGTTGTGCATTTATTTATTTTCTTTGTTAAAATAATATTAGATTATACATAAGAACTATATACTAACATGTTTGTTCCCTTCCATCTGAAAAATAGTTCCTGCATCTCTAGAAAAAAGATAAAAATGGTATAATCGTAATAATCGATTATTATGATTATAAATTATGTAGTTATTCAAATATACAATTATCATTATAATGTTTATTCACAGTTGTTATTTATAAAAATATATGTATTCAATTATTGTCGAAAAACGGTATGATCAATACACATTGCATACATAAATAGTAAAAAATTATATCGGTGGATATTAATTAATTCATCTATTTCCGTACGAAATGGATTCAAATTGATGTGATTTTTGTTTGTATACACATAAAGGCTTTTTTTTAAACATATAAAACAAAAATCTATATACATCGAAAACAATTTACATGATTATATTACCTGTAACGAATTTATATAGATACGTTTATGTATACGACATGGAATTTTATAATAAGTACCTAATTACTAATTATACCTACCTATATATTTTTCTGCTAGGTACTTTATATATATATTGGTTTAACGTTACTAAAAACAATAATAACGTTGATGTTCGGCCATGCGCGAATTGTGCTGCACTGCTGCTCACTATAGTATATTTTCTAGAAAGTTCTACGAGTTTCGTTCCTAAGTAGGTACCTATATGTATTTTCGTAAGGATATATTATTATCACTAAAATTTACTGTAAACCGTTTTAAACGACATTACACTAATTGTCTAAATATATTCACTATACATATTATATTCGAACGTGGGTATCACTATTTAATAAGGAGACATAAGGGTTGGAGAGTTATATTAGATTTTCTAAAATAAATATACTATACTTTAATAAATAATTTTTTAATATTTTTATTTTTATAACAAAACCCAGTACCTCTGTACCTTCTCGCCTGTACCTTGAAATACGCCACTGCTAGTATTAATACAATACAAAATCATATACGGATGAGTCATTATTTTAATAAATAATATAGGTACAGATAATATATAATAAAATATTATAGTATTATATATAATATCAATTAAAAACCAATTTTTTTCCCTCAAAAATTTAAGTTTTTAAACATTTGAGAAATTAAAAGGCTATTTTAAAGTTTAATTAAATATTATTTTAATATCTTGTTCGCAAATAATATATTAACGTATAAATTACGTTTTATTATTTGTATTTCATTTATAATCCGTTATAATTTCACTCTAAAGTTTTAACTAACTTTATGGTGAGGTGTAGGGATCCTTTTAAACGCAAATCATACGTCTAAGTCTCAAGAACCTAAATATTAAAATAAATTAAACATGATATATAATTTAATTAGAAAATATAATTAATTGAGTTAATAAGATTTAAAATAAATATTATGCGAGACAGACCGAGACGATATAATTGTAGTAAGTATAGACATTATCTATATTAAACAGGGTACAGCTATCTATTTAAAATGTTTCGATTTTTCGATGATGTTTCAATTGCAAAATAATTTGATTTCATTAAATATTTAATGATGTTATTGAATATATTGAAATTAGTTTTATACAACATAATAGTAAAAAATTATTATAGAAAAAAAGTCTTACTTTTCTTACTATTTTTATACTCATGATGAAATAATATTTAATAATAGTAATTATATTATGTCTGTCGCTACTAGAATTCTTGGGGCCCCGGACACAATCAGTTGATGGGGCCTTTAGACATATATGTACATAATATTTTTTTGATAGACCTATAACTTGTAAGTTACACAGTGTGTCATTCACATCCAGTGTGTTATTATTAAAATATGTCTAAGAACTTATTATTATTTTTTGATTACATTATATTGATGGAAAAAAATATTACAAAACATAAACATTAGATATACATATTTACATTTAAGTTATATTGTAATTATAATAATAAATTGTATATAATATTTATTTAATTTAAATATGAGAACACAATGCTATGACTCAAATAGAGGTGGGGCTTTTAGGCCAACTCAAAAAGGCCCCTTTACCGGGGCATTGCCATGGCTGCCCCTGCAGTTATTGCGGCCCTGTGTGTTTGTGAATATATGGACAATTTTATTTTACTGATACGAATAATGAGTAATGAGTTTATTTACAAGGAAATTCCTCAAAAATATTTATTGATTTGTTAATACAATTTATCTTTTTTATTTATTGTATTTAATAATAATACTTAGTTCATATAATACGTAAGTAGGTACTTACATAATAAATTATAATTTATGTATAGTTATCACATTTTTTATAATGAATTATTAATTTATGAATAATTATTGTAATATAATATTTTGATGGCTAAATAGTAAATTATATGCATATTAAGCTGTTTTATTAGTTTTTGTAAAAAAAAAAAAAAATAATAATGATAATAAAAATAGATAGAAACATAGATAATGCTAAAATTGTTTTTCTGTTGAAAATTATGAATTATATTATATTATAAACTAATAACTATGAAATTTTTTAGTTATATTTTAATTCATAACAATATATTGGTTACAACAATTTACATTTTATAACATCTATGACATGTGAACATGATATATTGATATGCAACATTGAAAAAAGTTTATCCTTTCTGTTTTAGTGTTTTCTATATTCTATATATAATATAGAACTAACTAATTCTATAGTTAGTATAGAATACTATAATCGATGTTCCACTCAAGTCACCAGTAATCAATTTCCAAACTAAAATTTTAAACCATAAATATAATTGAAAATATATCGAGCTGTAATATATTTCTTTGATAGATACGGATATTTCAATTAATTATAGCCATATTGTGTTTTTAATAGTATTTCTTAAAATTTAGTAGTTACGTAGGTATATCGCTTAATATAAGATTTATCATTATTGCTAAAAGCTTAAGTTAATTAAAGGTAAGTGTTATATTATTTAATTTTGACTGGACACATTCGTGGAAATTGTTAACGAAATGTGACAACTCTAATAGATTCGATTAAAATAAATGATTTAATAATTTTATAATATAATCTAATATGTAAATTAATGAGAAATGACATAAAATGATATGTATTTACTTATTAATTTTATTCAGTATTCAGCATTGCTAATTCATGTCACAGGTTGTTCATATATTAAAATCTTGACTTGTACTCTCGCTTTATGCGTATAGTTTAATTAAAAACGTATTTGATTTCGAAATTATTTAATTATAGTATACTTAAAAAGTTATAATAATAAATATTGTTATATACAACGTTATTGTCATTAGAAAATGTCTATAAAGTATTAATAAATTATATATGGAACAAAATATGAGTGTTAATTAGAAAAAAGTAACAAAATGGTTCATAAAACATAACATTATAACTATTTAATAGGTATTTTAATAATTAATTGTATCAATAATATTTTAATTAAATTACATAATATTAATGTAATACAAATTACGATTATTTGTATTAAAAAAGAATTTTGATTTATCTTTTTATTTTTTTACAAATAGTTATATTTTTCGGTTAAAAAGTGTTCACTATTTGAAGAGTATATAAGAACACGTCGAGATTTATTTGAAAATGTTCATTATGTGAAGGTCACTACTATTTGGAAATATCTTTAATAGACTTTTCACTGTATATTGTTACGATTTTTCAGTTCTGGAAAAAAGTAAACCTTTTATGCCATTGATATACCGTAATATAGGTGGACATAATAATATTCGGTACACTCGGTAAGTATATGGTATGTCTCTGGAGATTTGACGGTATTCTGAATTGGAATTTGCACTTGAAAACTTCAAATCCTAGTCATAAGTTTTGTAAACAGTATACCTATATACTTCTTTATTTACGATACCGTCCAATGCTGTACATTATATATGGATTTATATATACACTCATACATTGGTGTAGTTTGAAATATGTCATTTAGAAATACCAAAGCTAACCATGGTCCATACCATTAACGGATTAATCGATATCAATTCGCATTGATCAATCCACAGAGCAAATAATATTCATTATTTAAAAATATATTTTGTTTTCAGTTTAAAATACCTATTATAAGCTTTTCACTATAGCTTGATTTTAATAATATTAATAGTATTAATACGTTTTTTTTTTATATAATATTACATTAATATATAGACGTAAGTAAGGAGGGATTGGAAAGCCTTAGATCTATCTAAACCATTTTTAGCCCTCCTTAAAATATTCAATAATAAATTATATATACCTAATAGCTATACATTTATTTCTAATTTTAACTTAATTAACAATTTTGAATAAAAATATTATAATATTGTTGTTTTATTATCCACATATATAAATTTGTGTGTGTGTGTGTGTGTGTGTGTGTGTGTATTCAATTAAATTTTATTAATTTATACTTGACTACATTGAAAATTTGTACTGTAATTTTGTTATTATAATTTATGTCAGTGTTACGTAACATTATTTGTCTGTACTATTTTTTTTTTATATATTGATAATATTTGTGTTCATATATGAGTAGTATTATCCACTGTAAAGTTTTAAACATGTTTCAAAATCATGGTAATTGGCAATTAGAAATTAGGTACAAAGTATAAAACTTTATAAAAAGTAGTTACTTTATATTTATATATACATTAATAATTATACTCGTAATGTCATTAAATACATAACATAATATTAAAAGTACATACCAATTTAATGTTTTATCATTATAAGTTATAAATATATTTTATATATTTTATAAATATAGTTTGGTTATAAAATAAACATTGACTTTATTTTATTCTTAATTCTGGAAGACTTAAATTTTAATAACTATTTATAAATTTATAACTGTATAGATACATTTTTTCACTTGTTAATATGATTAAAAATAAAAATTTAATAAACCACATTTGTAACATCATGTTTGGTTGTCATTTTGTTATTTTTTTTTTTTCTACAGACTTTGTAAATAATAATCATTAATAATTAAAAATGTATAGAAAAATCTATTAATATATTTACAAAAAAATATTGAAATTGAAAACAAGTATTATTTTATATTTATGAAACATGAAACTTTAATCTTGAGTTTTAAGCAGTAGTGAAAATATTTTGTGTTTTGAACATAAGCATTTATAAACATAAAACAAATTCTTGTAATAATAATATTAAGTTTGCATACAAATTATTTATGAAAATCTGAGTTCATTAGAAAATACAGGTAAATATATAAACTTGTTTTGTTAAATCAATATATTTAAATTTGTTTGAATTTATAATTGTTTAAGAAATAATAATATACCATACTTCGTGAAAAGTTTTAGATTTTAATTAATAACTAGCCAAGAGCAAAGACATTTAATAATAAATATAAAATATTTTATTTATTATTTACTTATATATAAAATGCTGTATTGTTAAAATAACGTTTTTGTTAACTATTCAAATTTTAAAAGATAATGAGATAAAAAAAGACAATTGTATAAAATATATTGTTTATGGCGCAGATAATTGAAAAACTTTAAGATCAGCAGTACAAGTTTAAGTCGTATAATATAAGTAATAAATATATATATTATAATGTTTATAGCCTAAAACATATCTTACAATTAAGTAACATAATATCTTCACTGAAGAAAATATAGTTTTAAAATCAACCAATCAATATTTAACTATTCATAACACTAATATCGGTATTATAGTACATTAGTACTAAATAAGTACTACTAATGATGTTAAAACTTAAATGTAAAAAATATTTTTACAGTTACTTAATTTAAATAAAAATGATATACACTGGTACCAGGTCTAATTTTTTAGTGACCTCCGATAGAAATTATGTTAGTATCTAGTCCGAATAGTAAGTGTATACTACGGATTTAAGTATAGTGTATATTTGCGAATAATTTTTAAAATATTTAGATTTAATTATAAATTATTCAACAAAAATACACAATTAATTGACATTTTTGAATAATAAATATATTTTAATTTATTTTAACAAAAATAATGTTATCACTTTTTATATTTTATAAAAAATTCTAGATAATTCATTGAATTATGGTAATAAGGATTAAGGCATACTTTCGATTTCACACGTTTTTGTACAATTTTAATGTAGTTATAAAACAAATGGGTGTCGTAGATTCAAATTAAATATATAATTATAATATAAATATTATAATATAATGGCGTTTAAAAATCTATACAGGAATTCGTCGAGAATAGTTCCGTCACGAATTTATCCGTCGGATAAAGGTTTTTCACTGACAATTTTTACTAAATCGACTACCTGGGCACAAGCGTCCTTGGCCTCACAAGCACTCATAGTAAAGGCTGGCACACAGGGGTCCCAACTACGTATGTACAAATCAAATTAATCCCTTTTCTCTCTCTTTCACCCGGATGGTCGGATCCTTCACTCTCTCAGTCTCTTGCTACCTACCAACGAACATTCTGTGACTCCTGACCGCAAAACCAAGGATTTTATTCTTTTTCCATAACCATAATTCATATAACTATAATCTCAATTATCGTAAAAGAACTGTTATTATTTAATAAACCTGAAGAGATTATTAAAAATTATTTACCCATCCAAAATGTAGCAAAGTGTTAATTAACATTTATTACCCGTAACGTAACGAATATAATAAAATATTTGATTTACACATTTAAAAAATTAAGTTATATAATTATATTATTTATGTGTAAATAGTCAATAAATCAAATTATACAAATTAAGTAATATAATTTTCATTGTTATGTGTATTAGCAATTATATTGTCATTGTAGTGTATATCAAGTTAGCGTTACGCGGCGTTTTTGTATAGGCAAATTTGATGCATATATGTCAAGAGTATTTATAATTAATAATTTTTAATAATTGGTAGTTCTTTAAATTTAATATTTTTAACAAATAAATTGTTATTAGGTAAACGATGATGATAATTAAAATGTCAAATATTAAATAAAATAAATATTTGTTTTGAAATCAAACACTATTATAGAATAATGTATTAGAATGCAATTATTTTTAGATTATTTTTATGACATGAATAATATTATAGAAGTTAATAGACAATACATTAGTACTTCTAAATACCTATTAAATATTGATGAATAAATAATTTATTCTCGCCGGTAAAGATTTAGAAGTATGATTACGGTATTATAAAACATATTATAGTCTTAATTATTTAATACTAGTTTTAAATGTAAAACTTACTATTTTACTTACATATTATAATAATATATAAAATTATACGTATAATTTATAAATATTTGTATAATATTTGTATATTATGTAGGCCGTCGATTAGTGTGATAAGTTACTATTTACACTATAAATAAATTTTTTTTTTTTAAATGTTTTAAATGACAAGGGGTAATTATTTATTATAAAATTAATATAATATAAAATGTATGTTTTTATGTAAGGAAAACGAAAGTAAATTAATCATTTTTAGTTTGAACTGTTAATTAATTCGTGTGTTGGAAAATTGGCTCTTTAATAATGTCTAATTACTGTTATTTTCAACTTTGGCAAAAACCGGCATCGTTCGCGTTTGACCTCAAACGGTGTCTCTTGAGACTAGTTTTGGTTCAATTTCGAGTGTATCTATTTATTTTTTGGCAATGTCCCTTGAGAGTAATTAATATTTTCATTAAGTAATAATAATATTTTATTAAAAAACAGTAACTATATCGATTATTTATTATTATCTATTTAGTCATGGATAACAAACTTAATAATATTTAAAAGTTATCATAATAAGATGAATAACATATCAATTACTTGAATTTATAATTTGTACTTACATTTTATATAAAACTATTATACAAATAATTACCAATCATATTTATATTAATAATGTATCTGCAGGATTCGAACGATGCGTGGTAAAATACGTTAAAATATAAAATATATGTAATCTTATGTTTCAATGAATTGTCATTATATATATATAAAAAAAAAAAAAAAATCATAAATAATTTGTGGTATACTTATTAACGACAAAGGTATTGTTAAAAAGATTTTTAAACAAATAGATTTTGGATTTATTACTTTTTAGTAATATATTTAATATAATATAATGAAAGTCTAATTTGCATAAATTATAATTTAATAATTATCTTATTTCATCATTCTTTTAAACTATACGAGTTTAAGATTTTTAAAGTTATTATATTCTGTAGATAGTGTTATATAAAATTTATTTCAAGAATATTGTATTATGCAAAAATTATATTATTTGGAAATAATAGCACACATTAGCATTAAACTTAATTATTTACTGTAAAAACTGCGTAAGTAATATATGTTGTTTTTGTTTAAAAATAATTTTACTTTAGCTTATAATATGATTAATTATTAAATAATTAATTTTTATTAAGTAATATAGTAACATTAAGTAAACAATAGAAAATAAATATCTTTAAAAATAAAAAATTTTTACAATTATTTTATAAATAGTAAATTGTATTTTAATTATTTATTTAATAGTGTATGAAATAATCTCAATTTTTTAGAATTGCGAAATCTTTAAATTTAATTTGTAGATAAAATATCAATAAAAATAGTTTTACAAAAGTATAGATAAAAATTTTAACTTATTAAATGTTTAATCAGGATAAAATGATACATATATGATATATAGAATATAAATAGTTATAAAGTTTATTCTACTATAGCATGTTTTTGTATTTTATTTATAAATGCAATTCATAAGTAAATTCATTATAAAAAAGTTTATAGGTATGATTTCATATTATATGAAATATGTAAAAAAGTACAAAAAATAATATTATTATTGAAAAAAATCACACAATTCAAGATAAAAATGTATACATATTTTACGTATGGTCTATATTTTTTATATAGGTAATAGGTAACAGAAAATGTAAAAACAATTCGATATTAAAAAAATAAAGACAATTATTGATTTTTTGATTCCATCTTAGTTGAAAAAAAGAAACGTTAATTCGCTTTAATTTGTTCGTATGTTCACAATAATTATAAAATTCATCTCCAACAATATAGCTATTATAACCATTTGAACATTAAACACAAATAGTCATTCATAGAACTATATTATAATATATCAAGGCTTTCGTACTCTCAGATAAATAAATTATGAATGTAGTTACAAACTACTTAATATTTAAATTATTAGACAGTGTTGATGTTTTCATTATAATGATGTCATCATTAATCTAGTTTGTAATGTTCATACAATTTTCAGTGGAAAGTTAAAAAACGTAATTTCATAATAATTTCATAGTGGAGTAAAAACATAAAAAGAAATATTATTAAATTCTTAAAAATTTAAACAAAAAATATGTATAATAATTTAATTCGAATATATATTTTTCAATGAAATTCGAAATCAACGAAATAGATTATCATAAATTCATATATTTCATGTTATTATTGTACTATAGGTTATAATTTTATTATTGTAAAGAATTATTATAGGTTAGATTCCTGTAGATAGAAAACAAAAATTAGTCTTTGTAATATATACCTAATAATAAAACCAACTAATATATAGGTATATAAACATATGTGCATAAAATTAAGAAAAATATTGAAAAATTCAAAATATATATATACAGAGTAATCAACATTTCGTGATACATAAATAATGGAAATAATAATGAAAATGTATGTAATTTTTATTATTATTGTAACAAAACATTTTGATCACTCCGTATATCGTTCCGTGTTAGTAGCCAACACCAATAGGATAACAAATTGGTTGTTGTTTTTGTTTATAAAATTATGAAATCTAAATTTACACTATCGGCAAAAGAATGGTCTTTATACAAACGCGCTATACCACTTGATCTGTCGTTCGAAAATCTAAAATCTCTTACCAATCTCAATGATATTAGAGCGCTCGCTATGGGTTTCGTGAGCTCGTACAGAATGCTCGGTGCGCCGCCCAAGGTCGATGGCCTTTACAAAACCGCGTCGGTGCTGCTGAACAGCAATCGGCTGACGGGCGGTTTGGAAGGTATCCAAGTTCTGATCGGTAAGTTGCTGTATCATCCCAATGCGCTCTGTTGGCTAGACGTGTCCTGCAACCGGTTGACCGACATTTCCGACAACCTGATCAGTTTTCCGAATTTGCGCACGTTATACATGCATTACAACGAATTAGCCAGTCTTTGCGCCGTCAAACGTCTGGTCAAGTTAACACGGTTACGGTCGTTGACGTTGAACAACAACCCGGTGGCCGCCGTAAACGGGTACCGTGCAACGATTATATACCTCTTGCCTCAGCTGATCAGTCTGGACTTTGTGGTAGTGACAAACACCGAGAGACGTTGTTTACTACCACCGACTGCGGTTTTATATGCAAACAATAAGTGATAACACGATAACATTGATTAACAACAGCAATAACAATGTTCTACGATCGACTGCCAAAATCATTTCGTGTTAACTACACATTTCATATTATGCATAATATTTTTTTACACTTATAAGAAGGACGATTTTAAATCAACAAATATTAAACATAAAAACAATTATAATCATAATGTTGATTAAGATTTTAGTTTTACAATATTCATTAGTCATTTTAGTCAATTTATATATTTTAGGTCAACAGTAATATTTTCTATTTATTTTAGTTAAACTTAAATAGAAACCTATTAATTGATCATATGTTAAAATAATAAAATCCATAAATAATGGAAATATTGCAGCTTTACAAAATTATAATGTAAAATTCAAAATACTTAAAATAAATTTCCAATTGAAATATTTATGCTAGGGACAATTTTAAAAGCAATTAATTTTTTTTATATCTAGACATCTAGTAAATCATTGTGCACTCTATACTTAATTGTTTATTACTTATATTTTTTGATGTATTTATATATTTGTTAATTATATGCCCATAAATCACAATACTCCTTTGATAATATTTAAATAATGTAACATAAAGATGAATACATTTATTATCTTATGCCGTGACGGTAATTAGAAACGTTGTTTATGGTTAATTATATTCATGTTTTTGTCGTATAATACATGTATATACCTAACCATTATGCCTTTAATAAATAGTTTAACACCGGTTGAAACCATGAAATACAGGTTAGCTTGTGCGTGTTTGAAATTCTTAGCAATAAACATTATGCAAATGATACTGTTAGCTGGTTCTCATTATCTCATATTTTTAATTACGTTTAAAAATTACTAAGATCAATTAGATAAAAATATAAAAATTAAGCAACTACAAACAATTTAGTTACCTTTAATTATATATATATATATATAATGTATATTATAATAGGCATAAACAAAAATTATTGCATAATGTACACTGTACCACTGGACTTTTTTTAACCTCTTCTTAATCTGCTTTAATACTTTAATTAAAGTATAAATAATTCATAATATTAAAATAGCAACTGAAATAACTCAGTAGCATTGTTGAGTAACATTAACATTATAGGTAGAGATCCGTGGAGGCGTTTATCTCCCTCAAAACTCATCAAAGCCCCCCAAAATTCATTAGCTCCTTTTTATTACTTAAAGGTTAAATCTATTATGAATCACTGCGCCAATAATTTTTATCCCCCCAAAAATTTAATCAAATTTCCGCCGATGATTAACATGTGCAATACGAAAAATTCATAAAATTGTTATCAAAAATTAATATTTTATTTTGTATTCATAATTTTTAGTGAAAATAATTGTATATACACAAATTCATTTCACTACCTAGTATCCAAGAAAAAGATAAATATAATTTGCACTGAACATTATAACGAACATCATGATATGATATGATATGATGCCAAATGATATATAGTTAAAAAAAAAAATGAGGTGTAAACAAGCAAGAGTGTTAAATGTCATAAAAACACTTTTAGAAAATGTAAAAAATAATATATTACTAGGTATTTTATATGTTTATTATTCATCGTTATAATCAAATGTAGCCTGAAACATTTGAACATAAAAAAAACTATAAAACTAAAATATACTGTAATATTGTGATATTATGTTAATTTTCCTATCGTAAACAGGACATCGCTCTCGTACGTTTTAAAACAATTAAAAACATATATTTACTCAAACCCTTTAATCACTGACATTTTAATAACTACAAAAGTAGCAAAAAAAGTATGTTCTACCATTTACAACATATATTTATTTGTGATAAATTTGTTTTTGTAATCAAAATAAGTTAAAACACCTTAGATGTAACAAAATAATTGAACCCTTTTAAGATAATTAAAGAAATTTAATTTATCTGTAATAATTAAATAAGGTTTGAAAATTGAAAGATAACTACTTTAATATAATATACAACCAACTCAATACAATTATAGTTATAAAAAATGTTGCATTTTTTATCCGGAGAAAATTAAATAATCTTATTAAATTTATATGAAACCCATAAAATAAACAAATACGTACAATGAATGTAAATAAAGTTTATTCGTGAAAATAGGTAAAAGTAAAAATTCAAATATTTTAAAAACTAATATTAATTGATGTAATGTGTAATGGAATTTATTTACTTATATTTATTTAAAATTAAATATTATAAACAAGTGACATAGTTATTTTAATAACATTTTATAATTTAATATATCCATGATTTGTTGTATTAAGGTGTCAATTTTGTTAAACTTGTTTAGGTAGAGTTATAAACGAATGATTAAAATACATTAAAAACATATATTTTATTTTAGAATTTCGAACATTTTAATTGTCTCTTTGGATGTAAATAAATAAATGCGTATGCTACTTGGTCATTTTAATAATTTCACATTTACACATTCGGCGATGTCTGTTCGTGTTGAATAGCATGTTATTCCGATAAAAATATTAAATTAACCATTATAGGTACTAAATTGGCTATATTATGGTAGTTTTATATTTTTTGATTTAAATCAGTTTTACTACACTAAAAAAATGTGCTTATCTATGCGAAAACTTTCAGTCCAATTATATAAAATTATGTTTTGTAATTATTATAGGTACTAACGAACAATAGCCAGAATCATAATTTTACGTGACTAAAACCTCTTTCAAAAAATGTTTCTTAATTAATTTTTTTCAATAAAATATTTGTATATATGTATTATGTATATACTAATATACTAATCACTATTTTATCACATATACATTTATTTTTTGTATATATACAATTTTACAACTTTTGATATGTTTTATTAAATAAATAAATACTTCTTATTATTTATTATACATAATAATTAATATTTTTACTAATTATTTAAATAATTATGCTTGTAAAGTATACTGTTAATAATTACGCAATTTTACCACATATAAAATAAATATATCTAGTTATCAGATCTACAGTAACATGAATTTATTTGTTTCATTCTAAAAGTAAGTTTGGTATAAATTATTAATTAAGCGTTATTTTTATATGAAAAATACGTATATTATATTAAAAACGATTATTTTGAAATGTTTCGTGATTTCTATACATATAACTAACTCTGTATAGCCGTGTAATATATTATAAAATGTATAACATAAAATATCTTATTATTTTTCAAAATATAAAGGTTATAATATAATTTGTACATACGTACATAGTAAACATGCTACGTTTACATCTACGTGTACAATAATAATTATGTTTTTAAAATAATACAATTTATTATTAAACTAATATTTAGTTATACCGGCGACAATTGTCGATAGTGTTATAAGTTATACAACTATAATTATATGAAGCAATCGACTGACAATTATTAATTTAATTACATGTGATTTTTGTTTGTTGTGATTATTGATGATATTATAATATTTTATGTACGTTGAAGCTGCTGCTGCTGTGTTGTCATCTTTTTAATTTATTCTTATATATATATTTTTAAACTAGAACCTTTCAAAGAAGCATTTTAATAATATAAACACGTTGGTTAACGTTTACCATTCCCCTTGTAACTCGATAAGTTTTCTTCGTTAAAAAAATAAAAACTGTACATGAAAATCCCATACAATCTTGATATAAATGGGAGAGTCAAATTCCTTATTATGCGTTTTGTACGCAGCACGCTCATCAAAAACCGTACGCCTCAGCCGGCAATATTATTATATTATTATTATTATTATTATTATACAGCAACATGCGACCCGTCTGTCACCGTCCCGCTGACCCGGTGTTCGCGCAAGTTGGGATGCCGACTGTACGCCGCGTGTATATTGTATTGCATATACAGGTATAACAATAATATACCGCGTACCGCGCGCACCATGGCGGCGGCGACACAACACGGGCCTTGTTGTTCCGCCGCCGCCTCGAAAAGTGGGACATCGATTTTCTTCGTCAGACACACACACACACGACTGTGTATATAATAATACGATTGGACCTAGCTACCACCGCAAAGATAAAGTGTATGTAATATGTATGTGCTATAGAGTTACGGGTTGGTTAGGCGCGAGTGAGTGAGTGGATGAATGAGGAAGCATGTGGGCGGAATGCGAAGACGATGATATTATTTAAGGTCGGGTATGGCGTGAACGAGGGGATTTTTTTTTCTTCCTTTATAGTATCGTCGTCGTTCGTTTGTACTGTATACATAGCACTCAAAACATACGGCGTAGGTAGAGAGGTAAACTTTCAGAAAAGTAATGCGAGAAAATATGTTATACCGTCCTAAAACATTTCCGTGAACGCACGCGTACCCGGCATAAAACATTATTAATATTAAATTACGCACGTTGTGCAATTGTTAGAAATTTAGAAAACATAATAATTGGTGGTTGAATTACGGCGCGCGCTTGTGTGTGTGTTAGACGCGAGTGTTGTATCGATTGCTCGTCGGCATTTTCGCGCGACCTTGAACTGTAATTATTTTTTTACTTTTTCGTATCATCGTTTGAAAGCGTATACTATAACGTGAAACTTTATGAAATTTATCTTTCGTATATATCATATTGTAACCACGATTTTCTCAGGACTTTCAATGATCGCACGCGATTCTGTATCGCGTACGCAACAACATATTATTTTGTATAATATTATTCGATTAACTTTTTTTTTTTTTTTTTTTTTTTAATACGATACGTTTTTATGTGCGTACGCGCGCGCGCGCGTTTGTATGTGTGTAGCTAATAAATTGATTTGGCGGCGTTGTCTGGGACGCTTGCGCGTGGGTGGCAACCCAGATTTTCCGGCGCGAGACTTTCCTTTGCTCCGCGTTCGCGTCCTTTATGTATATATATATATATATATATATATTATGTACATTGTGTACACCTCCGGCGATGGACGTGCAGCTATGGTAGTATCGGCTGCGGTAGCAGGGGCAAAGTAGAAGAGCGGCCAGGCAAGATGAACGCGAAGTGTACGCGAGAAGAGAAGTATTATGAAGAGAAGAAAAGAGCGCGAAGGAGCAGCAGCGCACCGGCATTGTTGCCGATGGTTGTGCATTGGGTGGCAGCGGAGGAGACGCCGGCGGCGGCGGCGGCGGCGGCGCATCGACGGCGGCAGCTTTGGCGGCGTCGTTGGCGGTGGCGGCGCTGCCAGTGATAACCGCCGCGGCCGACAGACTACGATGCGCCCGGCTCTCGGCCGCAGGCAACAAGTGCCCCGTCAAGTCCGACCCTGAATCCAGGTATGATAATAAGAATAATACGTAATATTACATTGTACGATGTTAACGCTTAGATGATCCGTTCAGAATTAACAAATCGAAATAACGATTTTTATATTATTATTCATATAGAATTAGAATTCGCCAATTTAGGCATTCGCTCGCATGCGTATTTAAAATACACAATTTTATCTATTTTTTTAGTTTGAAATATCAATGTAAATGTATTTATTAATATCGTGTATAGTTTACGACATATTATTATATGACATTTTTGTTGTACGACAGCCGACTGGATGGTAATGATAATAAGACTTTTTTATTTTTTATTCTTATATGTGGTTATAAAATATACCCGTCTACGTTAGATACGGTAGTTAAATTAGTTATAGAAAAATAAACTATAAGTTAATTATTTTAACTAAATATATTATTATACTCGATCTCTATGTGTTATTTTATAATTTTATTATATAACTTACAGTTATATTTAAACTAGAGATCGGACGATTTCTTGCTCGCTCCGGATACTCCATTAATAATTTGCATTTAAATATTTAATTATATCTGAATAACTAACTACACATTCTAGGTTAAACAGTTAATAATTATTTATGTAAATTAAATAATCAGAATCGTTTAGAAATTAACTGTAATTGTAGAAAACGAATTCTTAAAAATAATCATAGTATTTGATGAAGATTGTTATTTTTTGTATTAAGAATGTAAATAAATTAAATTTAATGAATTTATTTTTATCTAAGCTAGATTTAGTTTATATTAAAAATTTAAATATATTATTATATTTATTAGAATATTAGAATTACAATAAATTTACTTTAAAATGTTCCAATATAAAATGTATTTGTTATTTATAAATATAAATTATAAATACTTCTACAAACGAATAAATGAATAATTATACTTAAAATTTCTAATAATATAAATAAAAATTAAAAATACGAAAAGAGGCAAAGAGGCAATTATATTGCCAATAATAGTCATTTTTATCAGTTTATGATGGGTATACATTGCAAGTTTAAATTTTCATCATGAAATGATCCAGTATTTTAATAATTTGAAGTTCCAAGTAGTTTATATTTACAAACACATATCTTGTTCACTAATACATTTTGAATAAAATACAGTATATTAATGTTGTCTTAAAAATCTCATCAAATCTAAAATATTCACTTATATTTTTGATATTTAGCAGTGCTATAATTAAGTCATCGATACGTTTACTTATAAATAATAAATCTATAAGCGAGATTATAAATTCCATTGAAGATATGGAATAGTAACCGTGGTTTCTATATATTAATTATTGTCGATATGGCGAATTATTAGAATTAATGTATGTTGAATTTATAGAGGGAAGTATTAACAACATTTGTAAAAACTATTATTATTATTTACAAAATTTTTAGTTTAATAATATTTATATCCATTTACAAATGGATTATGTTCAGCTATATGTTTTTTTAATTTTTATCCGACATGTACCATCCATTAAATATAGAATATAATAAGGTTGAGGAAACTCTAAATTCTCCTCGGTCACGTGTATATCCTTGCGGGTTTAATTGTCACCCTCATTGTGGTCGACGGGACTTACGTAAGTCAGCCAAAACGATTTACGGGTTTTGTAAATTTACGTGACTCCACACAATTCGTGGTATAAATAATAGCATTTATATGGACTTTTTTTATTTCTTAATTTTTTTCTTTCCGTACACAAAACATTATTAGAACATTTTTCGTAGACTTTTAAATATTATCCATACAACAAAATATATTTATGTAACATAAAATGTCTTATGCACATTAGAAATTAATATAATTCTAAATAAATACCTTTTAAATTTAAGAGAATTAAATTCATATGGAGAAAATAATTAAAACCCACTAACTAAAAATATATAAGTAAATGATTTTATTACTTGTTTATGATTAAATAAAGAGAATTACACATTTATATTTAATGTTAAATATAATTTTATTTCATGAATCTTAAAAGATATAATAATAAAACGTAGCAAAAGAATTAATGTAAATAATGTAAAGATAAATTGTATTCAATTGTGTACGTAATATTATATAATGATATGATATAATATGATATTTTCCTTTCAGCCGTTTTTGTTTAATATTATTATTAATATTTAAAACTTTATTAATACTGAATGAAGTAGAAAATGAATTTCTAGTAAATTGTGATTATATTTTATATGGTAAAATATCAATTATTGTAATTTTTGTGTAGTAGAATTTATTCTGTATAGGTTATCAGAGTAATCATTGAATGTATATGATACTGGATAATGTATTATAATGTGTTAGCTAAAAAAGTAGAAAATATTCTAAACATAATGACATTTAACTTCGAAAAAATGTAGACATGACGAACTATTATTAGGTTAGGGTTTATACTTATTACCTCTACCTGTATGTTTATAATATATATATATATATATATATTACAAAAAAGTATATACATGAAATAGTTATATAGATACAAAGGTCAAATGGGTGAAAGCAAAACCAATTTAAAAAAAGAGAGAAAAATCAATAATTATTGTACCTATATAATACAATACCTAGTCAATAGTATGGTGAATTGGTTTTTACGAAAGGTTTTATTTTTAAATTTTTATCGGCAACTTTTATAATTTATATTTAAAATATTTCTCCCCAAAATGTTTTTTTAACATATTGATGTCTAAAGTCATATGCACAGTACGCTGCAAGAGCGAGTTTTGTAAATAAATAGCGAAACTCAATTAATGATGCGCTTTAAATTATATATTATTATTTATTTTTTGTTTTACATAATACTTAATTGCCATAAGTTGAGATGAATTAAAGTCCATTTAAAGTAAAAATATTCAATTCTATTTTCATTAATATTCCTTTTATATGTAAAATAATTATTTCACTGATGTTACTCACACGGTCACATAATGTACTTAATCGTCTTAATCTCAAAAATCAATAACTGTTTCATACTTTATTAATATTTTAAAATTTGTGAACTCTCCATAATATATTCTTATAATAATACTGTATAAATTTCTATAGTTGCGAGTAATAATTACTACGAGTGAAAAAGAAAAATATATTTAAATAATTTATATACTGTATACATTTAATTTGAATGACCAATAATTGTGTATAAGATTGTACATTATTAATAATGATTGAATACTTTATTGTTATTTTTTATTTATAGTTGTAATTTTAAAAAGTACATTATGGATAAAATATACAAAATTCTTATGTACAATCATGTATTCATGTGAAATTTACTGTAAGTTGAAACTTTAAATATCTTACGATATACTAATATATTTATATATTATAAATATTAAACTACTTGAAAATATCATGTATAACATATTTATTATTTACTAACTCATATACTTAAAAATGTGTTGTTTGACATGTATTTGTTTTAGTATTTTATCAATAATAAAAACTTTATAAATAAAAAAATTATTAAAATACTTATAGGTATCACGTGTTCACGAACAATTGTAACCATTTTTTTTTTCAATATAATTTCAATATGGAAGTTGTAAAATATTTTAGATTAACTACCATCACTAACTTTGCTTTTTATATATAAAAAATATATTTTCACTAATTTGTAATGAAGAAGCACTATTTGATTAGTTGTTATAATGGGGTTATTATCAGTTTGTTACAATTTTGTTTTTATATAATTATTCATTAAGTAACTGGGAAAGTACCCGGGTAACATTTTAATTTATTAACTCATTTTTATTTTGCTACTTTACTATTTATGGTATATAATTCTGTAAAATTTCTAAATAACATATTATGTTTAAGTAATTATATTTTTTAATTTAATACTCTCTAATTATTTGATCTTAAAATAATATTATTAGTTGAAAAACTCACACGATGGAAATTAAAAAGTTATAAAATGTTCAATAACAATAAAATTATTTAATATAGTAATCATAACAATTTAACGGAAAGTTCAATCGTAAATTATAATATTATATAAAACCGATACCGAAACAATTATGAATACAAATAGTATAGGTACCCGGATACTTAGATCGTCATTAGGTGTTTTTTTCCCCAGTCATATTAAGGTTGATAAAAATACACGGTCTCCGATCGTATTAAACATGATGTGAAATGAAAATACTGTTGGGCACATCTTGTGCTAGATTAGATATAATATTATAATTGTGGAGTGACCAATGATTATTCAAACAAGACGTTTAATATAGAGTATAGGTAGATATGTTTTATAATTTACTTATATAATAAATAATAATTAGGAAATAAATTTGCCTTTTAGGTATATATTATCTAGTTATACACACTGTAGTTGACGAGAGAATGGGACATATTATGTTTATAGTTTTTGTTTGCTTATAAAAATTATACATATATATATATATATATTAATCTCGTGAACGTCGCACAATATAAATACATGCTCATGTGTGATGTATTAATATTTAGTAGTGCAAAATGATGTTAATGATCTTTATATTATTATTATTTGCCTTGTAATCATGAATTTCTATACTTTATTATAATGGATGAGATTACCGCAACGGGTGAACGAATCAATAGGTGAATATCCCGAGTTATAGAAGTTGTTGATTTACCTCTATGTTTGTAGCACTTTCGATCGGCATCTTTTTAAATATTTATTAACGAATTAGTCAATTTAGGGTTAAGTGAAGTACAAGTGGATGAAACAGCCCTAATAGCACGAGGAGGAATTATAATATTATATTTATACGGAAGCCATTAGCAAAACTTAGTTGCCAATTTTTATGTATTCTCTGAGGTTAAGAAGTAAAATATTATATTTTTAAACGTGGTCAATAAAAATAATTTTGGTTCTTACTATTTCAATTTATTTACTGAGTTATCAAATTTTAAGGACAATACATTAAAAAAAATCGGTATTCAATTTTTTAAGTACAGAAAATCGATTTTTGTATACAAAAATTAAATGTTTCCATTGAAATATAAAATAATTATATATATATATTGTCTGGCATACTATATGAATACAAATATTATTTAATGAGGGCACCAATCGGGGACAAATTGAATAGAATCTTTGATTCTATGTATAACAATTTTGATTTCAATAGTATACTATTTATACAAATAATGAGGTATCTACTTACAAACACAAATATGAAATAGGTTATAAAAAATGTTTTTTTTATATAGTTTCATATTTTTTTAACATTTAACAACTTTTTCAATAATGATTATCTTCATATGAACAAATTACATTTATACAGATAATAAATACTGATTATATATTAGAGTTATTTATTCTTATGATAATAAATTAAATTAAAATGATGAACATTGTGTATTTGATTATTTAAATAATATTGCGATTCTGAGTTACATAATATACACACGGTTGAGAAAATAGTACACAGTATAAAGATAACCTAAAAATTTAAAATTGACGAGTACAAAGAAAATAAATCTGGCATAAAAGTCTTCGATAAAAGTACCTACTTTCTGTACAAATTCTGTATATCACTTATAGGTATATAAATCACTGGAGAATTTTCAATTTTCGTTTTAAGAGAAGTTTTAAAATTACACACATTACAGTTTTAATAATAATGATTATTAACGTCTTGATCAATTTGTTTTTTGATTTTTCAGATTCCGCGTGCGTGAAATTCTCAACACATTTAATCGAAAATGAGCGTCGATTGCGTTTATACTAGCGCGGTGACGTTGTTGCTATGCTGTTCGGCCGTACTGGGTAGGCCGTCGTCCAACGGCGGTGCCGACGGCGGTGCCGGTGGTGGCAGCGGCGGTGCCGCAGACGCTGGGCCCGCGGCCGAAGACACCGAAGAGAACCCGGTGGTAGTGACCAGTACTGGAATGGTGCGGGGCTATACGAAAATCATCGCCAATCGCGAGGTGCGCGTGTACACCGGCATACCGTTTGCCAAGCCGCCGTTGGGCCCGCTGCGGTTCCGGCGGCCGGTTCCGGTGGACCCGTGGACGGGCGTGTTGAACGCCACCAATTTGCCGAACACTTGCTATCAGGAACGGTACGAGTATTTCCCCGGGTTCGAAGGCGAGGAGATGTGGAACCCGAACACCAAACTATCCGAGGACTGTCTGTACTTGAACATTTGGATACCGCGGAGACAGCGCACCAGACACCATTCAAACGCGGCTCATCACTCGAAGGTAAAGCTTTACGTCATTATCATTATGTTACATTTGGTTTTGATCTAATGGTAGTAATTACATATTTTCAATATACAGGGCGTCTGTTTACTAATTGAAATATTTCTGCGAAAAATTAAAATTTTTTAATGCAGTTTTTTCAAATTATTATTTAGGCAACGGACTACATTATATTACCTTCATTACTTATTTTAAAAAAGACGTCTTATAAAAAAAGTAACTCTTTTTTTTTTATATAAGTTATGTAAAGTTTGAAGATAGCCATTTTAAAGTGTTTAACGATTTCGATTTTTAGGATTTTTTTACATTTACTGGTGATATTATATTTCATTATTTTGAATAATTTAATATTTTTAATGTCATAGCACGTAAAATTTGTTTTATGATTATTATCATGAACGCTCTCAGTGCTTACCACGGTTTGATGGTGTTGTAGTCTTGTAGAGATTTTTATTAACACGAGTTAATACTATCTTAATTCGTAGTTAACAATTATTATCAATCTACAAATTGTATCACTTATCCTAATATTAATATTAATATTATGATAAGATTATTTTATAATATAAATTTTATATTCCACGATATAATCACAGACTATATAAATTATATACGAGTACACTGTAATAATGACGTTAGAAATATGATTTTTCCAGTAATTAAAAAATTCCTAAAAATCGAAATCTTGTTTAAATTAAGAAATCAATACCTCAAAATTCTCATATAATTATACTCATTAAAATGTCAATCTTCAAATTTTATATAACTTAAAAAATAAAGAGTTTATTTTTTTATTTTTTTATGAGTTGTCTTTTTTAAACAAGTAATAAAAATAATATTATAACTCATTGCCTAAATAGTAATTTGAAAAAACTGCATTCAAAAATTTAAATTTTTTGCGGAGATATTACAATTAGTAAATAGATCTGGAATACCCTGTGGCCTGTATACTCTATATCATGATCAGAATTTCGAGTTACAAAATTAATGTTGATTACATTTAAAAACGTATATAATTCCCAACACATTTTTCACATTGCATTTTGTGTATATTGAAGGATTTTTATCTGAAGGATCCATATAATTTATATTCTACAGCCATATAATTTACGAATTATGTTTTTTATACGGTTTTATTAAACATTCAGTATACACCTTGAGAAGTAATGGAATTTTTTTTTTTTTTTGGATGACTGATCTCCTATATAACAAAATATAATTTTAAACTTTTTAATAGAAAATATTTTAATGTCATATAAAAAAATTAATTTATTTTACCTTTTTTCAACATAATTATAATTAATCACATTATCAGACATTATATTTACCATCAATAATAAAAAATTAAAAAACAAGGAAGATTTATTATCTCGTATCAGCATTCTTCACTTTAGTTGCATCACATAAAAATATACTAAAAATGGTACCTCACATACTTTTTTTTCAATCTATTTATTTTTAGAACTTTTTTATTGTTTAAATATATTTTTATAAGTATGAATTTATTGTTTCGTATTATGTACGCATGAACCAATTTTCCTCTATGTTTTAGACTACGTGAATAAAATGTGATCAGAATTTACAATAACATACTATTAATATTCCACATGATCGTTTATACATATAGATATCTATAATTGTTACGATTGTTTTTAGGTACATTTTTTATTACAATATCATAATATTTAACGAATACTCTTAAACTGTAATAAATTAAAATAGTTTAATTTTTCATACACATTTATCGGTATAAAATAAATGTCAATTAATAAGACAATCATTGACGATTTTTAAATTATATTAATACGTAAGCATATTACACACACATTTTAAAAAAATATCACTTTAATTAAAGGTTAGTTATTTTTGTTTTCGAACACAAAATCGATAAATTATTAAACTGGGACAACACAGATGACAAGTAACAACTTATAAATGATAAACATAATCGGTTTTTAACAACATGCAAAAGAAAATGAATAATAATAATTAAATTAGTAAAATGCTAAACATAACATGTTATTAAATCTACATTATGTACATAAATACTGATAATTAGTATTATAAAATACAATGTTATGTACAGAAAAAACAGCAAACAAATGTTTTTTTTCTATTATGAAAACAAAATATAAATGTCCAGTGTTCATATGATAGAATTCTAACAACATACTTATTGTTTATAATTCGATCAAATAAAATGATTGTTATAATTTTTATTCTGATCTTAGATACCAGTATTGGTGTGGATTTATGGTGGAGGTTATATGTCTGGTACTTCGACATTAGACATTTATGATGGTGATCTTATGGCGGCCACGTTCGATGTAATGATTGCTTCAATGCAATATCGACTCGGAGCATTTGGTTCATTGTATTTGGCTCCTGAGCTGCCAGAGGATAGTGACGATGCTCCCGGTAATATGGGCTTATGGGATCAAGCGTTGGCTATCAAATGGATAAAAGAAAACGCAGCAGTTTTTGGAGCTGATCCAGAGACAATTACGTTGTTTGGTGAATCAGCTGGTGGTGGATCGGTAAGTTAAATTAATAACGCACGTATTTAATAAAATTAAAGTAGTCTAATTAGTTAGTATATACGGTTTATTGAAAACATTAAGAATATTAATAGAAAATCATTATTGTATTTATAGTAGATATTGATAAGTTGAATTAACTATTTTATTTTTATTCTATAAAATAAACAATAGAATAATATTTCTGTCCAATATTATTATAATAGAAATCCATTCGAGACATTAGTAGAGATTTTCAACATTATAACTCAAAAAGATAATTCATCAAAAATTACTACAACATGTCGAAAAAACAACGTCATATTAAAAGCTTCATTAAATGTTTGTTAACCTACTAAAGTTGTGACAATGAAATGAAAATTAATTTCTAGTAACTAATTATGATTGACATGCGTACCCAAGAAATTTCAAAGGTAATGTTAGTACACTATAAAGGGAGACACGCAAAATACTACAGATTCAGCTTAATAATATAATTATCTATACGAAACAAAGGTATAAAACGAACCATTTTATAGTCAAGACATTAGAAAAAACAACACACAAAATTATGAATTTCACGAGTTTTTTCATTAAATCAAGTTAGGTACGTTTGAAAGTAAAAGTAACAGTAGTGGATATTAATCAGTACATAAGTATAAATATTTACTTTTAATAAATTATAATACTACATCGAGCAAAATAAGGCATTTAATTTTGAATAAAATATTATAACGGTTAATTTGTAACATTTAAATATTACAGTGACGTCATTTGGGGGGGAGGCAATTCATACATTTGTCGTAGTCTATAATTATCCAAATCCTAAATTGGCAAATTTCAAAAATTAAAACTCCTTAATACAACCCCTTAATTGATTACTGCTTACAATAAAATAAAATACACACCAAAAAAATGACCCCTCCAACTCCTTAAAAACAGTCGGCAAATTTATGGGTCTGCCCTAGTCTAGTAAAAATTGAAATGACGCCACTGATAATAGGTATATAATAACATGTAGATAATAATAATATTATTATATTTTCAACTAAAGACAGAAAACGTGTAGAAGAAATATTTACGACCATTTAAATGTAAATAAACATTAATGTAATAATAAATAGTTCAATAATCATAAGGTATTATTAGGTGTACTCATATTTCTATGTTTCAAACCTAAGAACAAAAATTACTAACTTACAGTTAAGAAATATAAACAAATATTATGTTAAATTATATTAAAAGATTTATAAAATACTATTTTATTTTTGGTGAATTGGTAAATTGTTTCAGGTGAGTGTACATCTTATTTCACCAGAGACGAGAGGTTTGGTGCGACGCGGGATTATACAATCTGGCACTGTGAACGCGCCTTGGAGCTATATGACCGGCGAACGAGCAATAGAAGTGGCAAAGAAATTGTTGGACGATTGTAAATGTAATTCTTCGCTGTTGGAAAGCAATCCCATCGGTGCCATGTCATGTATGCGATCTGTCGACGCAAGTACCATATCTAAAAAACAGTGGAACAGCTATTCCGGTATTTTGGGATTTCCTTCTGCACCCACCGTTGACGGAATTTTATTACCTGAACATCCGCTGGCCATGTTGCAGAAGGCGAACTTTTCAGACATTGACATACTCATCGGAAGTAATTTGAACGAAGGTAATTTCAATTGTTAATTATTGATTTTTCATCATTATTTTAGCATAACAATTATAGTGACCTATAAGTCAGTTTGAGCCGTTAGTACCCTAATACTAATAATCCCCTTGAAAAATAATTTAGATTTTATTATCTATGAAATGTTTACATATTGTTTTATAACATAAACATACATACATTTCTTATTCAGAAATATAATTTCGTAATTATTTATATAGGGTTGATTTGTTTACCGTTGAAACAGGAAATAATATTTTTGCAACTCATTGCATTAGATGGTGTCTTTAACAGTTCGATATAATAACTTATAACTGCGATTGCGGTAACACGTTGGTAGTTAATGCAATTAAAACTTTATGTATCGTTGATTGGAAACTCAATTTAATCAAGGAAATAAAAATATATTGTACATTTAAATGGGATTATAAAATCATCTATCGAGTTTTGGAGTAATATAAAAACAAATTATTCTGGTGTAAAAATGCTACTCGTGTGCCAAACTTTTATTATTTTTTTTATAAAGTTTTGTTGAATCAAAATTAGTATACTAAAGTCTACATTTCTATTAATATTTTTATATGTTACATTCAAACGTGTCAGGTACAACTTGGAATTGAAAATTTGGATTTATTATTTTCTAAAAGTTATTTCATCTTTCTATACTATTATATAGACTTAACGTGTCTCTCAAAAGTTTTGTTTCACCAAAATGTAAAAACGTTCCCCAATAACTTTAAAAAGCTTTTTATATAACAAAGTTTTTTTAAAACAAACCGCTTTGCCGGTCAAAGTAAATTACATTTATAAAACAAATGAAAACACATTTTTAGTTTTAATAATTTGTTATATATTATAAAAAAATTACTATTATAAATGATGAACAATAAAAAAGTTTAAAATATTGTTAATTTTTTATAAAAAAAATTAGAAATACATAATATCAACATATTTATTTTATGAATAAACTGTCCGGGTATATTGGTTAGAATTAATGTATTGCAATGATAAAATAAAATATAAATACAATAATCTATAATTTGTTAAAATGAATAATAATTTATAAGTATAATTTTATCGTTATATTATTATTGGCCCAGTAAAATTTGTAATTTGTGTTTTATAAAGATAAAACACAATTTATACTTTTATATTGAGTTTTAAAAATAAAAATAATTCAAAAATTAATTAAAATGTCAATAATTTTAGAATATATATTTTTATATCGTAAAAATTATAAAAGTTAACTAGTAGGTTCGTTGAAATATTTGGCTATAATAATGGCACTATTATGACATTATCTTAAATGTATAATTAAAAAGTAGGAATGTCGATTGTGGACGTTTCTCCTTCGTCCCTTCGGTCATTGGAGAAATTAGTGATTTATTATACCTAATATTTGAATGCAATGATATTGCATTAGAAAATACGATTCTATACGAAACTCAATATATTACAATACACTATACTCATAATCTATTCCAAAATTTTACCACATTTGTAAATTACGAACGTTAATATTTAAAATAAATTTAAAGTTTCTTAAGCTTAATTAGTTATCAAGAAATAAAATAATGAAACCGTAATTTTGCCGGTTTCCTAGAACTTTTACTTTAAAACCTTATAAAAAAAAATTGTCAGTCACGATTATCAAAATATTTTGTAAAAATATTAAGTAGTATATGTCTAGGCATCGATAAAATTTTCAAACCAATAAACTAAAAATTGCAGTAAATATTAAACATTTTTGGAAAAAATGTTAAAACTCTATACTTAGTCAGAAAACTAATCAATAATTTCCAAATTTTTTCTTGTAAGAAGTATACCTAAGTAAATACTTAAAAAAATTTTGAAGAAATTATGATTAAAACTCAATTAGTTATCACGAAATTAAAAAAATTTAAATTTCAAAAACCGTAATTTTGCCGATTTTTCGCCACTTTTTGGTAGTTATTCTTCTCCCAAGTAAAAACTTTTGAAAAATTCAAAAAATGAGCTACATCTAGTACCAACTAGATATAATTTTCTACCGAAAATATACCCTGCTTTTGGTAATCGGAACATTATTTCTACCCAAAAAAGTGTCTTCATATATAATAAAAAAATATCTTTGCAAAACAAATACATTCTTCGCTTCGCTCAGAATTTAAAAATTAATTGATTATATCGTATTAACTATTATACAACATTTTCAATTATATGAATTTTTATGCATAATATGACATATATTTAAGTAAAATACAACATAATTGAAATTATATGGCTACGATAAGATGATTTTCTATTTTCTGGAGAGAAAAAATAACATCAACCAGCGGTTGTTCCAGAGAGTCGATTTTATGCGTTGCGTGTTAGCTATACAAGGAATCGGGTCAAAAGTGCAATAAAAAAAAATATATATATATTATACGTGTGCTTAGGTTTTATTTACAAATGTTGTAGAGACAAATTCCGTGAATATAGCAGATCCACCATTCGTGTTTCACAATCAAAATGTTTGCAATTATAAGAATCAAAATATTTATATATATATAAATCTCAAAAAAATATAAATATGACCTTAAGCGTAGACTTCACGGAAGTCTTTCAGTGTAACTTTTATACTGGCTTTTACTAAATGAATATCACTTATTAAGACCATAGATCCTAGGCATAAAATGAGTGTGGCAAAGTGGTAACTTTATATCAATGGCATAAGGATAAGTTTAAACATTTTTTATTTAGTTCTGCTCATATTTGAAATATGTAAATCAAAGTTACATCATCATTCGTTTATACTTATTATACTTAGTTACAAATTTATATAATATAATATTAGCTGAATTAAATGTTTTTAGAGACATATCTATGACCTAAAAAATTGTCAGCGATGGTGACTAATGTTTTGAAATCCTATTTATAATATACCGATGGATTTAGTGATGCTAAAATAACTCTGATAACAAATTTGAAATTTTCGTGAAATCTTCTTTAAACCAATTTTTAATTTTTTTTTTTTTTTATATATAGATCTTAAGAAGTTGAATATTAGTCATATTTTTGCTTTTAATTTGTTCAATAAAATATCCTTGGAATAAATAGCTATAGATTATAATAATAAGAAATTTTTACTCAAATAAATTTGATTAAATATTCAAATATGTCTTCAGATATTTTATAACATTAAGCGATCAATCGATAAGGTAGAGAACCATTTTTAAATACCTATATAGTATATATATATATATATATATATTACCTATAAATGAGACAGAGGTTAATATATCTATTAAATTTCACTATTAATAAATTTTACCAATTTTATTTTTATGTAAAGACATGAACATTATATTATAATTATATAAATAATGTAGTTGTATAATATTTATATTTTAATAAGTGTTTGAGTATATGATGCATGTAATTATTAAAGTTTTTAATTGATATCTTAACCACCCTAAATAATATATAAATTATTGCTCGGGTTTTAACTTTTAATTATTTTATTAAATATTTACATTTAAATTGTAAATATTAATTTAATTAATTAATTATTAAATTTTAGAAGTACATATGTAATAAATGTCTATTATATCTATTGAATATCTCTTGTTTAATCGTGAATAACATTTTTAAATATTCCTGACTGTAAGTAAAAAAAATTGAATGATAATTGTTCAATAATATAATATAATAATTAAGCAAAGAAATAGCAATACTCGTATATTTTATACATCTCTTTTACGGAGATTGGGATTATATGAATTTATATTCGTATCCGATAATATTTTAAGTTAAGTATATAAATATAATTATACCACTGCTTCGTAATTTATAACATAATTTTTATCATTTTTTGAATTATTGTTCATTACAATAAATTGTACACGTTATATTTTAAAATGATTTTAAAATTGCATTAGTTTTTATCGAGATGGACGTAGACTGATTGTATGGGCGTTTTGTAAAAGTATATATATTTCACGACAACATCAATTTACACACGACCTAGTTAATTTTTTCCCCTTTACTTTATAATACGCAAGTGTGTGTATTTTTTTACACATTTTTTACATTACTCTTTTAGGTTTGAAAAATAACCTCATTCGTCATCTTCCGCGACTTGTCAGAAGTGGTGATTCACTATGTTTGTTCGGTATATATTATGTCCGTACGGAGCTTTAGCAAAACTCAATAGACATTTTACAGTACATTTTATTTGTTCTACTTGTGTAGGTAGATATAGAAAAGATATGTATATATATATATAATCACAACTATAAATCTACTCAGTCTAACCATAACTCTTAAGTAGTTTTTTAATTAATACAGAAAACAGTGTAATGTACTTTGCAAAAAATAAAAGTCAGAAATGTCTTTAATAGTTCAATATAGTATTAGAAAATAATATTTACTAAGTATATTATTAATAATAATATACTTGAATACCTGTAATTTATAAAATAAAATATTAATTACAATAAATATTATTACAGAAATCATTAAACATATGAAATTATAATGAATCCTTTAGGTAGTTATTTGATAAAATATTACAATTTGTTTCCTGAATAAAATATGTTCGTTATTAATTATATTTTTTTTTGATAATAATATTAAATATGACTTCTTTTTATCAATGTGATTACGTAATAGTTTTTTTTTGTGGGTATTTGTATTTATACTATTTTATAATTATATCCATAGGCATATTTTTCTAATAGCAGAATAGGCTTAAGCCACCCCCTCCCCACAAGAACCATTTGTACCCCATAAAATTATAACCTGTTAATTGCTATTGACCTAAGTTTCATATTCCCATTACAATATTTACTACTATAATCCCCCCTTAGATAATTATTTCGAACTACGCCTATGAGTATAACCGAAAAGAAAATTATTGTCGATATTCATATTTTAGTTTTTAAGTATAATAAAAATAAAAACTTTTTAATATATCCTCGGTCAATAACTCAAGAACACTTAAACATAGAATTGTAAAATATATAATAACTAGCATATCTAACAATTAATATATTATTTTGGAAATGTTTATTTAATATTTTTAATATGTATTATTTATAAATAAAAATATTGTCTGGAGCAAACAAATCATAATTTGTCTTTTCCTTATTAATAAACTAGTTCAGTGTCTATTTCAACGAATAATAATAATAATAATAATAATAATTATTATTATTTTTATAATAAAAAGTAAAATTAGATTAAAAGCTATATTTTAATATTTTAATATTATTATAAATTATTATAGCATAATATATAAACATGATTTAAATTACAAGTTTTTTTTTTTTTAATTGGATATAACGTATAAATGCATAAATATTAACTTCTTGATTTGAGATAACAATTATAGACTTATACTAATATATAATTATGGATTAAAATATAACAAACTACCAAATATTTCTATTTAAATATTTGATGTTATATTGTAATTATATACTTATTTAGTTCATACATAATACATAATCTATATTATTTTTAAGTTTAAAAAAAAATATTATAAAAATAATTAAGTATCCATAATTTAATGATAAATTATATATAAATAATTAATATTTAATACACAAAAAAATAAAGTTAAATGAAATTAATTTAAATTTATATATTGTGTTATATTGATATAATAATTTTTACTAGTATTGATATCATTTTATATTATAGCTATAATAATAATCACATTTGTTTTATTATTATTATTGATATTATTTTTTCATAACCGTATGTTAATTATACCTAATACAAACATATGAACTCAAATCCATGCGATACAGTACTTTTTGATTTATATTTATATAACGAAAAGATATTTTAATATATGATATACAAAGTGATTGTTTCCATAATATATATTTTTTTATTGTGCACTAATGACCAAAGAGAGGGAACTTGTTGAAATAACAATTTAACGAGGGAGGCTCAACGGGGCGCAGGTCTCTCATCAACCTTGCACACACAGTTATAATATATTGATCACTCCCTTTCACCCTTCACGGTAACTCAACCATCCACTACCAACACTTAACTTACCACCCTTTACCCTTTTGCCCTTTAAACTGCAGATTTTTGATATAGTGTCAACTCACAACAATTAAAAATTTGATCCGAATATTATTATTACAATAAGTGTTATTCTATTTCAAAATATGATTTTTCTAACTTTCCAGGAACATATTTTTTACTTTACGATTTTGTTGATTTCTTCGATCGGTCTACGGCCACGGCGTTAACCAGAGAAAAATTCGTGCAGATAGTGAACGTAATATTCAAAGATAGAACACAGTTGGAAAGAGACGCTATTATATATCAGGTATGTTTTTATAATAATAAATAAAACGAATATTGTGATCATATGCATAATCAATCGTACATTTTGTTCTTAATGTCACCCATTATTTATGAAATCGTATCATTACGCAAAGTTTAAACTTCAATTATTCTAGTGTTGTACTGGAAATGTAAATATTTTAATACCTGCTCTACAAATGTTAAAATAAAAGGCAGATAAATATAAAGATAAAGATAAAGTTTTTCGTTTGTGACCCTATGATAATGTACTAGATTTTAGACGAAAAATGGCATCTATGAATTTAAGATAAATAATAAAAAAAAAGGAAGTAAGATTAATATAGGACAATAATAATTATTATTTCTATTATAGATTATCATAATATGTTGTTACTTAATTGATCATATTTTGCATGCACATACCGGTATCATTGGTATCACCCAAAAATGATCGAAATAAATTATCTTATTTGAAATTAATTGTTTAAATACCTAACATAATTTTCATACTATTACTACAATAAATAAATATCATGTAATTTATAACAAATTGATTACACATTTAAATTTTAAGGTATATCATTTATTTAATTGTTAGTTTTATTATATATAATATTATTAGCTCCGTTTAAATGGAAAATATTATTTTGTTAGACAAATATATATATATATAAATAGGTATAAGGAATAATATTTAACTAAATGTTATACAATATTTTTTTTAAATAGATTTGTATTCTGATTTCATTTTTTTAACTAACAAATATATGACATAATAAATTACGCTATTAATACCTTTATATTTTTTTCTATTATTACTCATCTAATGTAGTGTGTATCCAATTAAAAAATAAAGAATAAGAAAATAATAATTGTACAATAAATGATATATATCAATGTAATACACACATATATATAATGTATATTGTTAGTATGTACAGCATTATGAATATTTAAAATTGAAAGTTGTATAATATCAAAAGAACATAAAATATACAGAATTGTCAAAAGACGACCCCTTCGTATGATGTAATATAATACGTGTTTACTTTATAGTCATTAAATCATTAAAAACATTATTGCAACACTTTAAATTGGTATGTAGCGTAATGTGATTAAATGAATTACTCAATAAAGTATTTGATTTAGAAGTTAGCTTTGTCTAATTATTAATTTCGGTTATTATTTTATAGTAGTGTTTAAAATAAAATAATGACTTTATAATATATTTTACACTTAATTAAACAAATTTTCTTTTTAAATAATTTTATAAAGATACACGTAAATTTAAAATTATATTATAATATTAAATTGTGTATGTAAAATAATATAAAATAGGTATATCTTATAAATAATTTCTTTGAAATATTATTACAGTATTCTGGATACGAAAAAAAAGAAATCGACGATCCATTTTCAAATCAAAAGAAATTGAGCGATGTGGTAGCAGATTACTTTTTCGTGTGTCCAACTAACCTGTTTGCCAACATTGTGTCAAGTCGTGGAGCTCGCGTTTACTATTACTTCTTTACTCACGTTAGTTACATAATTTAATATCATATAATATCTATTATTATTATTAAATAAAATGAGTAAGCAAATTAAAGAGTATACGCTATAAATATTATATTTATATTTTAAAAACGAACAAAATTTTAATTGCCACCATTTTGAGATAAATATTTTTCAATTTTAGGGGAATTTGGCTTTTTATATTTTGAAAGTTTGAGGTTTTACCACTTCACGTTCTATAATTAATACTTCATATAAATTTAAAACAATATTTTAATGACTAAGCGTTTTTAAATATATATAATAGTTCAATGCATTTATATTTTTAAATAATAATATACCGGAATAGAAATTTCCGTCTTCCGAATCATTTGACAAATATATTAATTAATTAGGTTGGTACATCATACCAAAAAAAAGAATAAGTTTTTATTATTGTAATTTATAGTAAATTCTGAAATTTAAGAGGAGGCTATACCTAGACCCACATTTTCTGTCTTCGTCTGCCAAATAAAAAATATAGCAAAATTAAAGTTGCTTAGAACTTCAATCGTACAAAAATTACACAACAAAATCTCAAAAATGATTCACTTTTTTAAATTTGATTATAAATGAGAATCTATAAATAATAATGTTTATATTATTAAATTGTTCATAAGGTACAAAATAATAACATATTAAAACATTTTAAAATATGTACTTTACATATTACAAATAGATAGGTAGGTATCGTATTGTATTGTCTATAATTACGTATAGTTCTTAATAATAATATACTTAAAATAAAAGAGTACCCAGTAAATATAAATTATCGGAATAAGAAATTGGGATAAAAATTATTTTACAAACGAAAATATAATTTTATGTTATAGAGAACGGATACACATTTATGGGCCGAGTGGATGGGTGTTTTGCATGGTGATGAGATGCAATATGTGTTTGGACATCCATTGAATATATCGATGCCGTATAATGCCAGAGAGAGGGACTTAAGCATACGAATTATGGAAGCATTTACCAGATTCTCATTGACAGGGTAACGAAATTTCTCTATATTATTATTATTAATGTTATCATCAACTGCCCGTCGCGTTATCGTTATTTAAAATTATAAATCATCCGAGAAGCACGATTATAATAGACATGCAACAATAATAACGACTAATTCTTTTTGATAATGTGGGTTATTGGCCGTGGTCACGCTGATAGTCGTTTTAGAAATAGATATCTAATCCCATAACGTTAGCATTACGAGACCTATAGGAAGATTGACTGATAAGTGAAACTATTTAATCGATCCTGATTTATCGTGTAGTCTTGACATTACACCCTCGCAACCTTTCGGCGTAATCCGATTAAAATAACAAATACCTATCTAGGTTAGAGACATTGTAGTTTTCAATGACATTTCCGTTTTTAATTTTCTGTTTACGCCTCCAAATTTCGTAAATATAAAAATAAAATTTGTTATAAATCATTTAAACAAATCCATCACTAAACTCTTGCTATGTTGTATTGTAATTTAAATTTAAATTTTGGGACTCTTTTGTTTTATCTATTATTGATATTGATTTTATTTTATTCCAACATTCTACTATTTCTATAAATTATCTATAAACACTGACGTATGAGGGTATGTATTTTTTTACTACTTATGGAGTCAATGGAGATGTATCATATATACCAATATAATCAAAATGTAGTTGTACGGATTCAATACATTATTTATTTTTTTAGAAATGATAGAAACAAAATTCCACAGTATTTCTATTTTTACACGGAATGTGTAAATTTGTTTTACTGATTATTTGATTAAATTATAAATGAAAATGATAAAAAAATGTTATTTTTGTATCTTATATGCATTTATATAACTTGGTGTAAATAAGTTTACTGAAATTCATATTATACTCCAATATTATATCATATTTAATATTTCTCCATATTATACTGCTCACTTATTTAAATATTATCCGTTTAATTACCGCAAGACTGTGATGTTTTATTGAGAAAGCTCAGACCGATAATTGATTTCGTTGGAGCTCGAAGGAGTAAATTATATAATTATCTAGTTACTATTGCTATTTGTTATGAAAAATTTTAGGTATGTCATTTGTTATTAAAATTAAATTATAGGTATAAAATAATATAGGTCTATCTATAGAACTATTCTTTGTAATATTTTAAATTTATAACTTTTACTATGGTAATTTGATCGAACATAATTATAAAAATTATAACTTAATGCATGTTACATGTCAATTTTTAAGGAACTAAAAATATATTATGTCATCGATAGCTCTTATATCGTTTATAAATAATATAACGTTCTGTTATAAACAAAAGCTTGAAGTTTATAATTTTGCGTTTTAGTTATATTACTTTTTTTAATAATAACATGAATTTAATAAAGTTAAATAATTTTTAATAAAATACTATACATATAGTTTGATATGTGCTTTATTTAAATATTAGACTTTCTAAAAAACTTAATAATTTATTAATTAAAATTGTATTTAATAATATATAAGTAAATTATTAAATATACAATAAAATGATTTCGATCTTCTTCACTTTAATATATACATACTTAATCTAAATTTAATATAACGATAATATTTTTAAACGGGAATTTTATTATTACAAAGTTTGTGTAGTTTAAAATTCAAATATTGTAAAAATAATTTTTGATTGTACACTTTTTTAGAACACCTGTCTCTGATGACATTGAATGGCCCTTGTATAATGAATCAAAACCGATATATCATGTATGGGATGCAGCTAAATTAGATTTGGGTTATGGACCTAGAGCGACTGAATGCCAATTTTGGAATGGATTTTTTCCAAAAATAGGTAAGTTTGTTTATAAATAAATATATATATTTACATAAATTTGAATTAAATAGTTAATAATTCAATAACATGAACTAAAGTTCGCTTAGATTATGTGGGAAGGTCACAAGCAACTATGAATAATATAATGAAAATAAACTGTTTTTAATATGTTTTTTAACGAATTCTATGGTATTGGAGATTTCTTATTTTTGTTGAGAACTAAATTAATTAATATACATAACTATGCCCATAGTTATGTGAGCGATACATAACTCAATTCTAATTTATAAGCATACCTATTGAAATAATATTTTATGTACTTTTCAGCCCAAACTTTGGAAGAGAATTGTAGAACTAGTTGTGAAGAATTTCCAGATTTGATGCCTATAACCAATGAAAACTGTACTTACGCAGAGTCGTGTGCAACTGCCAATCAACAAGTTTTCTTCGCTATTTTTATTTTTATTCTACCGGCACGTGGGTGGTTCTAAACAATAATCAAAAACTCAATCATATCAAAAAAATAATAAAAAATAATAATAAATTTAAATAATTAAACGAGAAAATCGAAAATAATTAACGGTCAAGCAAGAAAGCACCGTGGCTCTGGGTGTCGCTATCAGCATCGATAATGGCCATAAAAAATTACATATCAAAAACACACATATCATTTAAAAAGTTAGATATAACCTAAATGGAATCTAAAAATGTGATATAAGTGTTAGGATTAACGTGATTTGTCGAGTGTTAATTAGCGTATAATAATATTAATAATAATAATAATAAAAATAATAATAGTATATTATAATAATTAATAAAAGCTTACAATTCATTCCAAAATAATGGAGAGGACACTGAATTTATGTGGAAAATATAAAATTAAACTATAGTATACACATTACATATTATATATAAATATATATATACATACATATATATATATATATATATAAATAGTATATGTAATCGTAGCATATATCTTCTAGTCATTATATTATCCGAATACTTAATAATATTAATATGAGATACGACTTATAGATAAAAATTCTATATAGGTAGTATTCTCACAGCACGTTCTTTAAACTAAAATCCATTTCAGCTAATTACACTGGGATCACAATATCGACATACAGACAATCTTAGCTCTTTAATATTAATAATATCAACTAAGTAAACTTTATGTTATAGCTCAATTAAATTTATGTACGTGTGTATACAGCTTGAAAAACGAATCATTTTGTATAATCTTAATAGTATATTTTATCAAGTGTATCATTTTAACGAATCAAATAATAGAAAGCTGAACATTTTTTTTTCATATTTTTATACCCAAACGAGAGAAGTCAAAACTTTTTAGTAATTCTGTAATAACAATCGAAATTTAATATTACTATCATTTGAATCTAAAATCAAAATTTATCAAAAATACAAATAAATAATAATAATAACAATAATAATAATAATAATAATAATATAATAATAATAATATGATAATGATAAATTTCTGTTGCCAAACGAGTACAAAATATAAATGCATCCGGTCGACTTTTAGTGGCCATCGTTTCAAGGCAAATTTGTATTGATCAGACGATCTTAGGTGTGTAGAATTCATTTTTGGTAACGATATTAAACGATATATACTATTTTAATACATTTTAAGAGATAACAGCTCACTTGTCTATTAAACATATATATATATATATATATATATATATATATATATATATATAAACATATTTTTTTGTAGACAATTAAGGTATGTTCTTTTCGTTCGTACCATCATTCTCATAAAAATAAAAACAATGTTTTTTCATATACATATCACTTTATCGATAATGACATATTATATTATGTTAGCATTATGTAGAAACTCTACCGGTTCATACATAAATATTCAAAGAGGAGATGAAAATATTTTTTTTACGCATTAATAATATCATGGAAACTTATTTATTTTTCAACATTAACAAAAAGTATAATATTCTCTATTTAGTTAATTTTTAATTACGATTCAAAAATTTCCATTAGTTTATTATTTTTTTTGAAAATCTATATATTTTATTGATAACTTAAAAATTTGATTATTATAATAATATTTTTGCGAGAAAAAATGTATTATAAATCAAATACTGTGAATTATAATTTTTTTTTAAATTTCAAAAAAAGAGCATAAAACAAATATTTATGTTATTAATAGATTTTACTAGCAGATATAAACGATAAAAGTAATTTATTAATATATTATATCATTAAACGAATAATTATCACAAGAAATTCTGCTTTTAATTAGTCAATTTCAAATACTTGATCAAATACAACTATGTAATAATATGACTATACTTTTTTGAAACATTCAGATAAATATAATGTTATTTTTCTGGGTATATTACATTTCTACGAACTGTAATTTTTTTTTTTTTTTTAATAAAATAATAATATTCACTTTTTTGCACCAATGTAATCACTAAAGAAATAAAATACTTCACAGCTAATTATTAGTATATCATGTTCATTTTTGCTCATGTGACATATCATCATTGGCTAAATAAAACACGTATTTTATATAAGTTATATTTTTAAAGAACGCGCATAATGACATTTAAAAACTATATTAGATATATAGTTAAGTAAAAAAAAAAAAAAAAAAAAAATGTAAAAGCTATCGGTTACCTACTTAGAAAATAAGATTAAATGTTATATTTTAAGCGATAGATTTAAGTAATGTTTATATGATATACTCGTATATATATATATATGATGCCTAAAATATTTATTTATGTAAACAAGTTGCTGACTAACAGTGCTAATGTTCTTACTGTAATACTTTTGCAAATAATTAACAAATATTTCTGCCTGTCAGTTCATTAGCATTTATTTATATATTTTTTTTATAAAGAAGATGGGATAATTATATATTTATATGGTTTTCTTACGCCAGACTGCACATCCACCTAGACACTACACTGTCTTTTAGCCGATAGTGAAGGCAAAACAAATCGTACGTGTATTTTATGTCAATTAACCAGACTGCGATTTTAGATTAATAATAATTAAAAAAAAATATACTATAATCTTTATGATATAATATAAAATACCACGAATATAATATTTATATATAATTGTAACACGTAGAAAAATAGATGAAATTATTTTCGGCTTACCGCCTTCTGTTAACTATTGTTGCTTTACATATAATTAATTATTATTATATTAATTATAATTTATATTATAAATATAAAAAAAACGAAACATATCAAAATTTATGTTTGGAATCGTATTACGTAATACATAGGATTAATATTATTTATTGTTGAAAATCTTGTACGTCACGTGTTAATCTTAGACCTATTTTTGTACACAATTTATATGGTAGGTATAGTTTTTAAAACCCATGCCGGCTTGGTATGACGGAATATAGATTTATGTACGACTTTACACAAAAATATTCTTGGTTATCATTGTATACATGTTTCGATTTACTTTAATTGTATAAAATCAAAACAGATTTCTATAATGTAATATTAATACAGAAGAACACGATTATAATAATAATAATTATTATTATTATTATTATTATTGTTGTTATTATTATTATTATTATTATTATTATTATTATTATTATTATTATTATTATTATTGTATCGGTATACATATCAAACTATTACGCATGCATATCGGTAATATTTTAGTGTTATATATTTGTGTAATTAGTATATTATATTATTTAATTTATTATTCGTAATAATTGTACGGTGAACGTATTGTGTAGATATATATATATATATATTAGTTGCACACTTACATACAATATACGCATATATAAATATAAATATATATATGTATATATATGAATCGCTACATAAAATATTGGACAAGTCCATTTTTATCAATTTTAAATGTTTTATTCTTTAATTGATTCTATTTTTATATATTATGTTCAATGATATTCTAAAAATTAAAAACTTAAAAATATAATCTTCAACATAATTTATTACTTTTTTATACGCTATTTAATTTTTTTGCCTAAAAAAATATTCTTGTTGCTTTTGTTTTTTCTACAGTAACCGATTCATTTATACATATATATATAAATAGTTGTGTCTCTATGTATATTGTTTATTGATTGTATGTAAATCTATATATATATATATATATATATCTATGAAAAAAAAAAAAAAACAATAATTATGAATATAATTTATGAATGTTAACCAATATATTATTATGTGCTATATTATTATTATTTAAAAAAAAATTGTATTGAACATTGGACAAAAATTTATAAACAAACAGAAATAAACACAAACAATGGATCCTTTAATTTTGAAGGGAAGGGATTTCTGTTTATTATTATTATTTTAAAACGCACTCTCTGTCTCTATTGCTCGCACACTAATGTCGGCGTGGCCTTGACGTCTGGCGGTGTGACTGCTACTGTTACAGCGTTGTGGAATTGACCACTCGATACTAGTCTGACCGTGGTCACGCCGCACATAATTGTCTCCACGGCATTTTCTAGAATAAAACATTGTATAATATTATTATACAATTTTCTAACCAGGCGTATTGTGTAGGCAATATACGTGCTTGTACGTGTAGGAGGCGAATCGGTGTATTTTTTTCTCGTCATTTTTTAAAAATTATTATAATTAACATTTAACTTAACGAATTATGTAATTTTTTCTAAAATAATGAGTTTTTCCAGTTAATTGTTTTTTTTATTAAGTATATATAAATAATAATATATATTTATAGAAAATAAATTAAATTTAACCTATTTCTTATTTCGTAAAAAAAAAACAATTTTTTCTAACGCTATCGAGAATGAACAATTTTGCGTATTACTGAATTATTATAATTATTATTATTATTTTAGTTATTGCGAAAAACCATAATAAAATCTCAATAAAAACTTATGTGATTATATATATAAAAAAAAAACACCTTCTATTTCTTAGAATATAGAATTTATGTATTAATACAAGTATTTAGGAATGTAATTTAGCAAATGAAAAAAACCGACCTGGTTCCGAATTCGTGCCGCAAATCGAATCAACCACTGATAGTTGACCCAAATTGTCTCCGCCACCAACTTGAACAAAATCAGGTAATCCTCGTTTATCACACTATTACAACAAATAATAATATTTACCAACTTTTTTTACATGATAACATTTCGATTGCCAAAATAAATTAGTTTATACTTTGTGAATAGTTCCGGTTTCTTGTTCCACTGGGGTTCTCTTTTGCTCATGTCCAAGGCCTACACCCAATGCCAGTATTTTCACTTGGGCCGGGTACAATGTTGTCAAACTACAATTTACCGGTTTTCCGTAATTTCTCAGTGTATAGACATCGGAAAGGCCTTCCATGAGAATGTTGCAAGCTGTAACGAAATCATTTTCATTAATTAACAAATAATTTGATAACTAATAATAATTAAATAATAACGCACTTAAAGTGAAATATTAAACAAAATTGGATAAATAATTATTAGACTTAATAACTATTAACACATTAGGTAACTATTCAGTCTATCCTAAAGTTATAAAGAAAAATCAAAATTACCATTTAAATTGATAATTTAGAATTAATAACTACTTATATTTAAATACGTACTAAGAAATTAAAAGAAATATAAAACGATGACTTCGAACGTCAGAAAAGAGTAATACATTAAATGGAGTATAATATTTCAAGACAGTGTAACCATAACGTGTATTAGTAAATATTAACTCAACATAGTATTGAAATGATATATTATTCAATTTCAATTAGTGAGTTATTAGTGCTATTACTATTCGGACTTAGTAAGTTAATATTTCAACATACATACAATCCACCTTTGAAATATTTTAATTATTAAACCTAAAATACCTACTTGATATTATTTATAAATAATACAATTACTTATATATAAATGATGAATTTATAAAATTACAAAGTAATCAACTTTTATTAATAATTCTACAGTTTAAATATAAATAATGAATACATCAACTAAATTGTTATAATTAATTAACAATTTTCGTTTTAAATTAGCTTATTTTAAACTTCGAGAATTGTTTCGTGCAATTATGGAACTTTAAATTATGTTTCATTATGAATTTTGAATTAGATGAATATTAATAACTTATTTTGATAATTTAAATGTTAACTTAAAAACAAAGTAACAAATTATTAGTAATTATTATTTATTATGATACATTTGTTATGCACAATATTATATATTAAAATGAAACTATAAAATTATAAATAATATATGTACATATATTATTAATAATATATACAATTTTATTAGGTATGTCATTTTATATTAATAAAACATTTAAACTATATATGACTGAACATATTAGTATAGATTAAGAATATATAGTATAGTAGAATGTACAGTAGGACCAATAATTGTAACTGTAAGTATTAATTTTTATGGAATATATTAAAATTAAAATATATAAAAATAAATATTTATTTATATATTTAGTAGTATATTTATATTGAAAAATTAAAAACAATAATGATAATAATTTTAAATTAATTATCGGAAATATAAATGTTAAATCTCGAGTGTTATTCTTTATAATAATTATAATAATATTTTTTATACGTAGGTGTCTTGTATCGATATTTAACCTACAAAATATATAAACCAGATCAAAAATTTCAAATGTCGGATTTTGAATTATCGATATTCTTATACGACGTTGAATGCGTTTCCACTTTAAACAATAATCCTAGACAACACAAAGCAAGGCAAGTGATCGTCAGACCAGCAATGATTACGATACCAATGTAGCATAAGGGTACCAGCCACGGGAAGCCACTTTTGACCTTGTAGGGCTTGCCGCCATTTTCGACGTTCTCGTTATACGAGTCTTTCCAATGACGAATGTTCGTTCGTTGAAATGACCTGTTGTTACGGGTTGGTATATCTGGGACATATAATACATTTTTTTTTCAATTGAAAAGATACAATGTAATAATTTTATCTCAAGACGTGTCTTATAGTGTTTCGTTATATTTTTTTAATTTGTATAAACCAATACTAACAATGTAATCCTATGTTATAGAAAATTTATCGAAGTACAATATGAATATTGTTGTCTAATTGAATTACGCGGTAGTAAATCATCTACTCGTATTTGAAACTTAGGTTTAATTATTATTATACAAATTACAAATCAAATGTACATATGAGGAAAATGTGTTATTTGAATTATTTAATTAATTATAACTTCGTACACGGTAAGACACGAATTAGATGGTACGAGACGATATTAGAGTTTATAAAGACAAAAAATGGTAATTTTATGGTTTTTACTTTTTTCTGAGTACATGCCCATCAACACAAAGTTAGTTAATTTATTTTTAGCCAATCGCATCTCTTCAATTTCTAAACCTGAGTTCGTTACTCGCCTGCTAAGGTGGTCTTGTTGAACATCGTTGGCTGAAGAAATTATGCGATTTAAAATAATTTATAATAGTACAATGTAGTGTATAATATAATTGTAACGATAATAAATAAAAGTTAAAATAAGTTTTAGATGGACATTTTATATTTATGCTAAATATATTACAACAAGTATTAAGTATAAGTTTTTGTTATCTCGTTGTACCCTTAAGTTAAAATGTTTACCCTTAATCGTTTTCATATTACAAAAATCTTTTAAATCGAAAAAATATTTTTGAAACCATTGTCGTCACCAAGTATTTGCACTCGACTTTAATTACTTTTACATGTTCTCACGTTCTTGCACACGACACCAAGAACTTGTACAAAATCCCAAGTATTTGCACACGACATCAAGTACTTAAAATCGACCACAAATATTTACACACGACCAGAGTACTTGCACACAACCCTGATTACTTACACATACCATTATACGTATACTTAAAAGTGTAAAGGTATAATCTATTAACATAATTATTTAAGCTTTAAAAATATTTTACGATTTTTTATATTTTATACATCCTATGATGTTTTTTTATAATATCATAATTAAAATTGTATTTTTAAATGTATATGCATCTATATGTTTTTTTATACTTCTTATTATATATAATATAATAATACAGTTTTTTATATATATATATAATTCAATGTAGTAAAAGGTTATTTTAATATTTAGGTATTTTTATGGGTTTAATAATGGTAATTTCAAATAGTTTTGAATCTGAAAGTTGTTTTGTTAATTTCAGTAAGTTTTTTTTAACATATATAACTTACATAAAACTATATATAAATTACAATGTTAAGAAAATGTAATAAAGACGCGTTGAAGGATATTTATGTTAACTTTTTTGTGCTTAAAATCTAAAATTAAAATATTGTGGATTTTCTTTTTTTTTAGTTTTTTTTTTTTTTTTAGGATAACGTAATGTTTTGCGTTATAAAGTTAATGATTAAAATACGGACAAATATAAATTATATGAAAAATATATTTTATATATATATATATATATTATGAACTCACTTCTGAACTAATTAAACAAAATTAATTAATTTGTGATTAGTAAACTAAAAAACATGATATTAATTATTTAACTAGTACTTATACACAATTTTTATTTTTTGTTGTTGTATATTAACAAAAACAACATTAACGTGTCTGGAACATTTTTTAGATCAGCTATATAAATTTAAAAACAAAATAAAACCATTAAACTATTAAATATTTGAAATTGTAATTTCTCTCTAATTATATGAAATACAAATATGTTTATTGAGAAAAATGTGATTTATACATACATTATATTTAATTTTAGTAATATAACTGAATATATTTTTGATTATAATATATTAAATCAAGTTAAATAAATATAATTTTATCAGTATTTCTATTATCTATTTCATTGGGAATTAACAAAAAATATAATTATTTTAAATTTAAATATTTTATATTCCAAAAAAATGTATTCATTTGACATACTATTTAAATAATATAACAGATTATATATAATAAATTTAGAAAATCAGTACGTAAGATCCTACGTGAACATTTTAATATAATATTAATTAAAAAGGGAGATATCATTATTGATGCTCGAGACAAAAATACAAAAATGAATAGTGTGTTCGTATATATTATTTAAATAATATTAATTGTATATTAATTACTGAATGTTGAACAATTGAATAATTATTATTTTATACGTATATATATATATTAAGTCATTTTATTATTATTTACATAAAACTCATACAAGTTGTAATTTTAACCATTGTTAGAATTTGTAAGTTATCATCGTCAAAATGAATAACGTTAATCTACAATATGTATCTTTAAAATAGTTTTAATATGTATTAGCTTTTAAGTTATTTTGACTGTGATGTTTTGTATTTGCCATAAATGATAAATATAATACGATATTACCTGATTACCTACAATATAATATAGTTTATTATGTTAATAATTACATTTGTGAGATGGCATAATGAATGAAAAGAAAAACGTGCCCACCGAAGTGATCAATATGAACGTTACCAAACAAATTACGATGAGGTTACATGTTCCGTTGGGACATTTAAATTCCATTGTTGAGCAGTTGTTGTTGTATCAAAATAAAATAACGAAACAACAAAAACAACCATACGTAGATATAAGTTGCAAGTACGAGCGATGTAGAAATTTAAATTCTACGCGTAACCATGGGAAAATGTCAGCTGCGATAATATATATTATCTCTTGACCGCCTTTATAATCAAACTAAAATTTTCGTAAAAATATACACTTTTCGTATTCGTCCGGCATACGAATAAATTACATAAAATAATCGCCAATTCGTATAAACACCACGCACGTCCTCGTATTATTTATACATACGTAACGATATTGATTACAAATCTCCGTTACACTGTATACGAACTTAGCTGAATCTCAGTATAAATATAATATTTAATTAGAAAATCACAATGTTCTATTCTCTAAAACCACGAATACATTGTCGTTCTTTGAAGTGATCTATCTTGAGTATTTAATGACAATAATAATGAATACTTGCCATTATATCGTTGATTATATGCATTATAATTTACTGGATTTAAATTAGCTGTTACGTCTTTGAGGTGGAGATAGTAGAACAAGTCGATAGCGCTAGTCCGCTGTAATTTTCTGAATAATTTAAGTCCACATATAAACTGATAGCAATCTATCCGCTAACTGTGGTTTTTTGTTATAAAATTTATAGTTTTTATTTTAAATATAATAGTATTTTAATATAATTTATATATGAAACAAATATTCTGAATGTGAAAATCCAAATTATAGCAAACTAATAATTACTTTATCATAAATCATGTAAAATATAATAAATACAAGTTTAATAAGACAATATAAAAAATTAGTTACCTTTTATGGAATATGATCGCTGACAAAAATTAATAAATATTTAAGAAATATAATTTTAGAAAATATCTTTAAATATACTATATTAATACATTTATATTATTAAGCTGTACATTTACATGCATATAAACACATTGCAGTTAAAATATATTTTATATTAGATTATTATTTCCAATATTATTAAAATCAAGTTTATTATTTTTAACCATTGTTTTATATCTTATGAAATGTATTCAGTTAGGCGCGTGGGGTAAACATTTAACCACAGTGATTAAATATATACTTGTTTATCTTACACAGTTTTATGGTAAAACTTTTTTCTACAATTATGAAACATTGTGAGTACCTTCATTAATCTTTTAATCTATCGATTAACAATTAAATTGGTAATTATCATTTTTTTTTGTTTGTTCTTAGAACAAAAAGTTAGTTGAATTAAATTGGCTACTGGTACCCTCTCGTGAATGTATTTATTTAATATTTTATTTTTAACATATATTACATTATTACTATAATTTTACTACAATATTTATTACATAAAAATATAATATAAATAATATTTAAAGGACAATCAACATATTTTGTAATACTAATAAATTTTATCGTAATGAAACTGGTAAATTGCATAAAAATAATTTATTTTATCATCATTTTAATGTATGATTATACTATTTATTTATGTTAATTATCCTTTATATTTGTTCTATTATAAATGAAAAAAAGTATTTGTGAAATATATATAAAAAAATATGATATTATAATTATGTATTTTCAATATGGTAAATTTTTACCCCACGCGTCAACATTAGTAGTGTAAAACCACGCGACTATAACTGAAGGTTAAAACTAAATTCAATAAAGTTTTTGAAAACAAGGATTATTATAAAACTTAATTTTTTTTTGATCGGGACTTAAATTATAACTTTACTTTTATAATGTTGATGTATGCAGAATATTACTTATTAAAATTTCTACAAAAGTTACATAGTTATAATATTTTGATATATTTTATTAAAAAAAAGTAATCTTCAGTAATTGTTTTCTTTGTATAAAATTAATAACAACTTATAGCAGATAAGTTGTTTCAAACTTAAGAGTAATATTTTTCATAAATTTTCTAAATATTTAAATATATATTTACTTGTATATTGTCTTAAAAAATTATGGTTCTAAGCTCTAACAAATAATATAAATTAAAATATATTTAAACAAAAATAATTTTATGCAAAAAAACACATTCATAAAACATATAAATATTTTATTTTTATTTTAATCTTTTTTGAAACATAGATAATGTAATATTTAAAATAACTAGAAAATATTTAAATAATTTATCTTTTACCCTACAATTGTGTGCTAAATGTGCTAAAGTTTTAGAAACATTTCAGATTTAACTATTAAGTTTTGTCAGACTGAATACATTTATAAAAAAAAAATATTATTCCCCCACAAAAACTTTAATCAATATTAAATTTTTTTTTCTTTTAAGTTGTTTTTTTTTTATTCTTATTAAAATTGTTATGATAAAAATAATCACATTATACTTACGAGTAGGATTGTTGATAAACTTCACGTAAAAACTGAATCCATTGCCTCTGTGTGGCACCCGGTATTGTATCAAAGCTGCATTTTGTGATGATTTAAATATCTGTTTAGGTTTTTTCGAACCACATATCTCGAAAAAGCGTTCATATATTGGTTTCTGATGATCTTGTTCATTGGGAAATAGCTGTCCATTCAATTCCCATCCATCCACAAACTAAATGAGATAATTTATTTACATAACTTCATTATTATTCCATAACTTTAATTTAAAACTAGAATTTAATACAAATATTTACACATAATAACATCATATAATACGTATATTATATTTTATTTTATATCTTAAGATTTATTTGACAATAAGCTAGGAAAATGTATTAATTTTAAAGTTATAAAAAATTGTACACTAACTAAACCAATTTACAATAATTAATTTATCTGCAAGTTATAATTGCATATATAAGAAAAATGTATAATGTTAAAACTATATCGGTACATTTATATCAATACTAAGTTTAATATTATTTAATACAATATCACAAGAATTTATTAAATGTTATTGATTTTTATACCTTAAATATAATTAATTTGACCCAAATATAATATTTATATATGTAGAATTAATTTACATAATATTCAAATTCCCAAACATATCAAAATAAGAAATTTAATTTACAAAACCTACCTTCAACCATTATCAATATGTTACACTATTTTATTATGAACGTGTAAAATATTTAGTTTACAATGAGATATAAAAATTAATTATTTTCAATATAAATAACTGATGATTATTATATAATTAAATTTATAAACATTATTTTTCATAATTTTATAATTGTTTAGTACGCGTATGGTAAAAATACTTAACGATTGTATCTTTATTTGAACAAAGTTGGAAAAAAGAAAAAAACACAAATTAAACAAATAAATTAATGATTTACAATTGCAATGTATTGAACATAAACAGATTATCTGTATAGACGTGTATAATTATTTTATTTCAAACATGTCTCAAAACAAATATGTATTCTAGTTCTTTAAATCTACTTTGACACATTTTCAATTTTGATTCTCTAAATACTCTAAAATATAACTTAACATTATTTTTAAATTAACAATATTTAAATGTTGAATATCTTAAAATTTTATATTTTAAATATTGAATAATTATAGAATATTATTAATATAATTAAGAAAATGAATTATAAAAACACTTGTTTTTAAAATAATTATGTTTAGTGTACTTGTTTATTTTAAAACCTATATATTATTTCTAAAAGAGTTTTTAAGAAATATTTAAATGACTTTTAATAATAAAATTGTATCTTTATGTATAAGAATTCATCAATGAATAATTATCCCATTGAGATTTCTCTCGCCTACTCAGCTAAATAATTTAAAATGATAATAATTTTTACTTATTTTAGATTCAGAGCTGAGCAAGGATTGTATTGTTACTACAATGATGTTTTTTTTTTTTTATGTATGAAAACATTTTTTTGGGTAGAAATAATTGTACGATTATCACAAATGTGGTATGCTTTCGGTAGCAAATCGTGTTCTTTTGGTACTTTATTGAGCTTATTTTTCAAATTTCTCCAAAGTTTTTCCCTAGGATAAGAAAAACTACAAACAAATTGGCAAAATAACGATTTTCGTCATTTTTTATTTTTTATTTCGCGATAACTAATTGAGTTTTGACCGTAGGGACTTTTTTTTTCATTTTTTTTAGTATTAACATGAGTAATATACAATTGTGGTAAAATTTTGGAATAGATTAGTTTTCTTATGTGGCAAAATATAGAGCTATGAGATTTTCGACCAAAAAAAATTTATATTACTTACAATTTTAGGTTTATCGATTTGAAAAATTTACAGAAGCCTAATAATGTAATCATTTTACAAAATATTTTGAAAATCGTGACTGAAAATTTTTTTTATAGGCTTTTTATTATTTTTTTTTTGTTTTTGATTTATGAAAACATTTTTTCGGGTAGAAATAATGATCCTATTACCACAAATAGGGTACCTTTTCCGTACCAAATTTCATCTAGATGGTACTTTATTTAGCTCATTTTTTGAATTTCTCAAAAGTTTTTCCTTAAGAAACGGAAAATTGGTAAAATTACGGTTTCCGTTATTTTAATTTTTTTAATTTTTTGATTATTAATTGAGTTTTGATCGCAGGAACTTGAAATTTTTTTTGAGTATTAATATAGGTAATGTTTGTATTTAGTAAAATTTTGAAAAGGATTGCTTTGTTTTTTGGCTAAATATAAAGATTTGAATTATTTTCAAAAATATTTAATATTACCTGCGATTTTTGATTTAATGGTATAAATTTTTTATAGAAGCCTACTCTATACTTTTTAATCTATTTACAAAATATTTTGAAAATCGTGACTGACAATTTTTATTGTGAAATGATAACTCCTTGAATATTGTTCATAGGGATTTGAAATATATTTTGCATATTTACATTTGTAATTTACATGCGTAGTAAATTTTGCAATGAATTATCAGTATAATATATTACAATATATTGAGATTCGCTCAGAATCATATTTTCTAATGCAATAATATTACATTCAAATCTTAATAATTATAATAAACCACGAATTTCTCCGAGGACCGAAGGGACGAAGGAGGAACGTCCACAATCGGCCTTCGCCACTATTTTTCATACAAATTGTATATATTAAGTTGCCTTAATATGTCTATCAATAAAATATACTGTTGAGACGACTCAATATACTTAAATAATATTTATATTTATAATATTTTAATATTAATAAAATTTAGAATTATTATTTATAACTTTTTATTATTATTTATTCATTATTATATATTTTCTGTTTAATTATTCAATAACCTATTTATACTAATGAAATATGGAATGACGTATTATTAATAATTTCTGATAGAACTGTTAAAATCAGACATTCTGACAGTCCTATCATTATTTTATAAATAATAAAAGTACTAGAACTAACAATCAACCTGTAACGTTAAACAAAATATATTATATTTTATATGTATTATTTATAATATAATAACTTATAAACAAAAAAAAATCATTTTAAAAGCTACTTAACTTAATAAAAATCAAATACATAAATTATTAATTATTACGAATACTAATTATCAATTATTGTATTATTTGCATAATAATTGTAAATATACGATAAAACATCAATTTAAATTTTATATTAACAAATAATATACTTGAAGAGTATTCATTAATTTTTGATTTTATATAATCAGTATAATTAATTTTTTTATATACTATATTTAATACAATTTTTTAAATTATAATATTATAACAAATTAATTTCAATTAAGTTGTTACATAATATACTGTAAAAATACCGACACTAACGTAAATCTTTCTATATATTTTGCCAGATTTATAAACTATATATTTTAAAAATACTTTTTTGATGTTACATTCTGATTTATTATACTTTATATAAATCATATCAAATTATATATAATAAATATATATATATATATATATATATATATTAGTATTAATATAATGTGGTTTTTGACATTTTCTGAGATTAGTAATATATAAAGGGTGTAATTTGGTAATTCTCATTATATTATGATATATATTGGAAGTCTAATGAAATTTACAACATTAAGTTTATCGTAAATATGTGTTTAGGTAACTACTAACTGCATTGATTGACAAGTGCGGTTTAACGTTTTTCGAGTAATATTATTAAAATTTAATCGATGTCTGGAATAATGGGGCATATGTTAATTTCTTCAATTTGTTAAGTAAAAATAAACGAGTTAAATTACTTGAGATAGAATTTTAGACATTTTGTATTAGTTTTTAATCATTAGTACGTTATTTTATCTATCTATACAAGTAGTTTTAACATATTTAAGTATTTAATAAATTCAATTTTTACGTTAATTTAATGTATATATTTTTATATTCTATTAGGCATTTATTTATTTAATGTTTAAATTAAGTATATTATTATATTAACACGATAATCATTTAAATATAACACTTACCGCAATTAAACCGCCGGTATTGCAGGGTACGTCCACATAATCGAAGTACACGTGGACTGTCTGCTCTGGTTTCGCTGTTATGTAAATGCCACACACCGTCGGATCATTGGTCTGAGATTTGTAATACAAATGACCTTCTTCGGACCACACAGTCATGCAGTCTAATATATGAAAATGTATTGTTCATTATTAACAAAATTTTAATACGATTATTTATACTGATGTTGTTTACTTATATTTTAACAAATTTTTGGATAAATTATTTTTGAATTTGTTCTGTGAAATTAATAAATAGGGTAAATTTCAGGGAAATATATTTAAATTTTTAATCTTATTTTTAAAAAAAATCAGTAAATTTAATAGCACATCTAATTGTTATTAATATTATAGTGCTGCAGGATGATAATAATTAAAACTTAATTTACTACAAAAGATTATTTTACAGTAAAAAGCAATTCAAGTAATTTTTAATAATATGATATGTATACAAAAAAATTAATTACATTTTTAAATTGTGTATCTCGAAGTTTTTAAATACATTTTTAGTATTGTGTTGTTCTAGTGCAATGTCTTATTGTAAATTATAATATAATGTAATATGTTTTATTCATTAAACAATTATTGCGACAAAATACATACACATATATTATTATATATAATAAATCAATGACTGTAAGTGTTATCACCTGTAATGATTTTCTCTTGTGTTTCAATCCGTTTACTTAGCGCTGGATACAGAAGTGATGTCTTTTGAGGATACTGAAAGCAAAAGAAAAAAGTTAAAGTTCAAAGCAAACAAAAATGAAATTATTACATGCTGTTAAACACATTGGTAAGTAAACATGTATTAAGTACTTTCGAGAGAATTTGTATTTTCATTGTAAACATTACCACAATGTAACACTATTATTACTTTAGTATAATTCAGACGTAAATCTGTGATGGTATTTTAATAAGTATTAACATAATATAGTGATAGTTTAAGGTTTATGTTTTTGATTTTTTTTTATCGTAACCTCATAAATGTATTTTGAATTAGCGTATATGATAGTTTAAACACGAAACACATCAGTATATATATATATATATATATATATATCATTATTATTATTCTAACAACATTTCAGTCGTAAAATATTTTCCATATTCGTTTTAGAGACCATACAAATATAAAATAAACTTTATGGATTCCGAATACTAATAAAAACTTTGATTTTGGGATGAACCAATAGTAACATTTTATTTTGTTAGTTATTTTGTTTCCCTTTTCTTTTTGAAAAGCAACTTTTATTTTTATTCAAAATGAAGATCTTGAGAGTTATATTTGTTTTTATTTTGCATACAATTTTAAAAATACGTTATATAGGTAATAGAAAAACTTTTATTTTGAAATATTTTATCCTTCTATGTTTTTAATTGTATAATAGAATATTCTACTACTTTTGTCAATTGTTTTATTATTCATTCGGCTTCTACGTAATTTTTCTAATTATGATTATATGGTATTTTTAATATTTCTAGAAGTTGGTGATAAATATATGAAAAGACAATAAAAATAAAAAATGAGTATAATTTTTAGAAAAAAAATAAAATAGAAAAGAATTTAATTTCATTTTTTATTCGCAAGAAATTATAATTTTAGCTTTTATATAGTCTATTAATTGTTTTATTCAATTACCATTAAATAAATTATTTTTAAATAACCAATCATATTAATAAAAACTGATTTATTTTTTAACTTGTATACTATTGGTCTAAAATATTATTAATTATTTTAATATTTTATGATACAAAATTTTGAATTGAAACACTTATAACCTATTTTGTTTGTAACATACATATGATTGTGATAATAATGTTTTCATATCTTTTTTATAGATATAATAAATTATAGATAAATCGTAGAAATATTTTTTATAGTCTTATAAATAAGTACTGAGAAGTATATTATATAGTTATGGCAATGTGTCTGTCTTAGAAAACCTAAGAATCGTATTTGAGTAAACAACGTAACAAATCGTTTTTTTTCTACACTCTTCTCATATTATGATTTCTCGTTTATCTAATTTCTAATATAATATTATTCATATAATAGCTTCTCAAATATAAAATATATTGAAGATCCAACATGTTTATTTATTATGATGATTGGTTCTTGGACAAAGTATTCAATACTTTTATTTTATGATTATTTAATAAACTGATTTATAAAACAGATATTGGTAATCTTGAAATGTTTTAGCATAAAAATTTAATAAAATACGTTTGTATACTTTATATTATTGACAAATTGCAGATAAATATATTATCAATGTTATTTTAATAATGATATTTATTTAACACAAATTTTATTTTCTAAGTATAATGTGTTTACTTTACTTTAATACCAACTTTGATCATTTACATGTGTACATGATATACATACATGCTATAGTATTTTAGCAATATTAACAATTTTTGTTCTTCAAATAGATTCAGATTTCAGTTTTAATAAAATAGTTAAAAAGTATGGTAATAAGGAAACGAGTTTCTAATATAATATGAATTACAATATGTCAATATGATAAACTAGAAAAAAATGCAAATAGTTACTTACTCGTACTATACTATTATAATATAAATTGGAATTGATGAATATAAAAAATCATATTCAAAATATATATGCTAAAAAAAATACATGAGACATAGTATATCTTGTTTATTAAATATTATAAATATATATAGTGATCTAAATAACTTGTTACAAAAATAGAGAGAATTGCATAAGTAAAATATGTCATATGTGATTACTAAATACTTTGGCATTGACGTCGACTTGTCAAATTGTATATTAATTATTAAATACCTACTGAAATTTAAAATATAAACTTTTTCCAAATGGAAATTCAATTAAAATGAAATGTTTTATTTGTAAGAAATATAAAAGAACAATAAATGTCAATAGTATATCGCTAGATATGTTTTAATAATATTGACAATGTATTTGTGATGTTTGAGGTATGACGTATATTGGGCGTTATAACGTTAGTGGGCGATATAATTGTGATACATAGGGAAATTAAATTACACATGTTAACACTCAAATTATATTATTACAATTTATTTAATCAACGAAAACTTATAGGGTTACATAATTTTTTTTTTTTTTAACTATTGTTCCTTATAATATGCCAACATCAATATATTAAACGTATTATGCATTAAAATCCTTCTTTAGTATATTTCAACGTTTAGGTAAAATTTTAACAACAATAATGAATATGAATTTTTTTCTAGGTAAAATTATTGTATGAATTAAACATTTAATATACAAAGAATTATGAACCTATCTATATTTTATGTAAAAATCAAATATTAAAATAATAATAAGTTTCGTTATTATTTTTAATAAAAAAATAACATATTGCTATATTACATAATATATTTACATGAGACTTTGTTTATGGACGTTGAAGTATTAGAAATTTCTAAGTTAAAATTTTGAAATATTTTAAATAACTCATGAAATTATACCGTGTTTCATTTGTAAAGATATTCATATTACAAGTTGGTAAAAATTTCTATCAAATAATTAATTAAAATCAACATTACGTATCATCAATTAATTGCAAACTTAATAGAACTTGTAAATATTATTCTTGATATAAAAATAATATTGCTGAATCACCTAATATTCTCTTTTAATAAATTATTCATTAAACGATAATAAAAATATGTTAACACAATCAGGCTTATACATAAACTGCATAAGTGTTAGATGTTTGAACAGCTCATATAGCTATTTATAAATTATTTAAACACGTATTAATCCAATGTCTATATTTATACATTTTAATAATATTATTATGTGATGTCACACTATAAGGTAAAAATAGATTAAAAATAAAGAAATATAGGTATAACACATTTTTTTTTTTCTAATTTTATATTTAATCAATATTTAAATTTATTATTTTTAGAGACAGACACATACAAAATTTTTAAAAAAAAATCTTCAGAGAAAATATTTCCACAATAAAAATCTAAACGATCAATTCAGACAATAATAGTCATTACACAAATGGTTTTAATTATGGCTGCATTTGTATTATTTGTTGCTAAGATGATATATTATAATGAAAGTAAAATCATAATTGAATTGCAATGAAACTAAGAAAATGGAAATAAGTTAAGTTAGGCACAACAAATGATAATCATAATTAAAAAGTATTATGTATTTTAAATTAAAATTCGTTAAAATTTACTTAGAATAAAAATAATAGAAACTCAAAATTACATGCAATTCAAATTATTATATTTTACTCATTCTTTCAATTATCAAACATTATAATATAATGATAATTAAAATACCTATACTTCATTATATATTATTATAGTACCCACGCCATTCATATTTAAAATTGATCTGTAACCACTTATAAATAATTTAAAATAAATGTCCTTATCATTTGCTAAACATATGAAATTTGTTTCATTTTTTAAACAATAAAAACTTTCAAACAAGTAAAAAAACTATAATTAAGTTATTGAACTATTCTTTTAATTTGAAATATAAAAAAAAAAAAATGATTTTCTAAATGTTTGTACACAAAAATATCGGTAAAGTACGATTGCGTAGGTTTAATATATCCTTTTAAGAATAATAGCATTTTTATACATTTTTTCTTTTCGTATAGTTAACTTCAATAACCACGTGAAGAAAAAGGCTGTTGGCATTATAAATTTGAGGAAACTTTCCTAATTAAAAACAAAGAAGAAAACCATAGTTTTAATTGAAATTTAAAGTGTTTAAAGAAGTTCAAATTACCAACGATTTTCTGACAACTTAAGCTCAAATTTCTAATGGAAACAAATAATCGACTTTTATAAATTATGTATTTAAAATAAAATAAAAAATAAATTATAAATTATATATTCTATATTTTGATATATAGACAAAAGTATAATGAATAGTGTTTGTATAAAAAACATAAACATTATATTTCAGTTAACATTATTAAACACCTTTTCTAAATCTAAGAAAGCCATTTATGTGACTTTATTACTTTTGATCTATTTTCCAATAAGCACGCGAAGTACAAGTATTGAATTTCTTTTATATCTTTTTGCTTTCTAAAACCACATTGATAATTATTTAAATAACTTTTTATTTTCCTTTCTATACGTAGTTCGCACTAAACGACGTACAAAATCAGAGCTAGAGTTTTAATAAACATTAAATAAAGAATAAAAAAATTTTAACTAGAACTTCATATTATCGGATATTTCACCACAAGTGAAATATCATTATAGTATACATTTTATAATACTGAGTATTATGTTACTGAGTTTTCAAATTTCCGTGGACACCAACAGTCAATAAGGCCTTAAATGACTTTTTTTTCCTAAATAACAGTAGATTACACCACTCGAATATACTGATATCAAAACTGTAAAAATATTTCCCAAATATATTTCTAATAATGTAAAATTAGAAATATTTAGACAATTCTGAAGGCAACACAATATAAACATTCTAAGTCAATAATAACTAGTAAAGGTGAAAAACGTGGTTAGAATTAATTGAAAATAATCAAGCATATTGCTATAGATGAAGAAATAACAATATTGAACCAGACGGATATAAAACGTGATCTTGGAAGTAATTGCACGCCTATCATCATATGGCCTATACGTATTATTAGTGATGAAAACCGTATAACCACCTAATATACAAGTTAAACATAACATTATCCATGTAAATATCTTATTAGTTACGAAAATAAATATTAAATATATTCGAAAACAAAATCTTCACTTAGAGATGTACATATCTGAAAATAATACTAAAATAACAATATAAAATGTACATCTTTGATAATAACAATTTTTATTTTGTACTCAATATATACTTATAAATAATAATAAATCACTTATAAAATAATAAATCATTTTTTAGAAATACAATACTTAAAGGTATTTTTTAACGAAAATTAAGTAAATACCTATTATAAATAATATAAAAATAAGGTATATCTTATTAGTTATTTAGTAGAAATATAAATAAATATAATAATGTATAGTTAGAAAACTTTTATCAAGAACAATAATCAGTTAAAATATAACATTAACCGTATTAATAATTTAATTTATGAATGGATATTATGTTATCTTCATTCTGTTAAATATCGAATTTTAAAGTACATTACTTATTTTATAATACGATAACTTTTTTTCTAATACTGCACCAATACCTTTTAATTTTTTTCATTATCTAATTTATAATACACAAGTATTTAATTAAATTAAATTAAATTTTCACTACTTAACATTTCGTTATCGTTGTCTTATTATATATTTACAAATTGTTTACTTAATCTTAATACAAATAAAAATTAAATTAAATCCTTAAAAAAAAATTATCTATTAATGAATTGAAAATGAAATTTGATAAAGTATGAAACCAGAAACGTTATTTGATAAATGTTAGGTAGTTTTAAAAAAATCTCAATAACGTTATACTATTACTTTCCCTTTAAAAAAAAAAAAATATATATATACTATACTTTAGACGTATGACAAGTGATTAAATGTATAAAATAATTAAAACAAATTTCAATAATAATCTAATATTAATTAGGTCATTTGTACCCAATCAAATATTTTTTAATTATATTTATTCTTATTTATACTATAAGAAAATGACGTTTGAGAAAATTTTCAAGTTATAGAAATAGATTGATTTTTTAGAACTAGTTAATTTACAAATTTATTTAATTTAATATTCAAAATTTAAGGTGTTAAAGATCATTGTTTTATTAAAAGTACACAAATATATACTTCAAAATTATATTAATTGAATTTGTGTGTATTAAATGTATTTTATACAATAGTACTTCGATTAACGATTGAAAACTGTTGTAGTGTGCATACTAAATATAAATTAATCAAAATATACATTATACCATTCAAATGTAATTCAGTATTAATGTGACCTTATTCAGGAATCTGTCCCAGAGCCTTAATTCATTTTACATAACGAAGCTGTTCGTAAGCTTAAAAATCAAAATCCAACTCGGACGATAATATTAATTAGTAATATTATTTACTACATTACAATTTATTTATCGTCAAATTGATGCTATTGGCATCATACCAAGTAAAATTAAATTAAATTATCTAATTATTGAAAACTAGTTTTAATTATATTAGTTATTAATTAATTTTATTATAATACATATAAAATGAATTAAAGTTATAATTATTATATGATTTATACATTTTATTTTTGTTATGTAATATTTGTACGTTAACATAGTTATAAACAAAACATAAAATAACTAACAATGAAATTAAAAAACTTAAAAAACTTAAAATACTCATAGCTTTTTAACATACTTTTATAAATAAAATTATTCATACCAACATATAAAAACAATCGATACAAAATATGTTTAACTTTCTAATGTTGTTTTCACTGGCGTGAGGTTGGCGAATTAGAACGATATAATATTCAACTTTCTAGTTCAATTAATTATAAACTAACGATATATTTTATTTTTTTTATTAATTTATTCAGTGTTGTTTTATGTACGTAGTTAAAATGTGGTTATTGGAGAAAATAATATATTATGCTCCTATTACATTTAAAATGTCTAAGTTGATCATTAAAAAGAACTTTTTTTTTAAAGTAATGTTAAACAATTTATTTACTTTTATTTTTTTATGTTGTGTAATAATAAAATAACATGATATGTGATTACTATAATATCGAATATCAAGTCGATATTATTTTTTCCCCATTTTTAAAGCCATAAAATATTTCAAAACTTTAATCGTATCGTGTACCTACAAATAAATTATAAAAATTATACATGCGATATAGAAATGTTATTTCAGAATAATCATATTATATTTGCAATAATTGACAAAACAAATTTTACACAATATGTACTTACTTACATTTATTCATGTTTACATTTTGCCAAATATATAGAAAACTAAATAAATACGAAAAATAACCGATTCAATATTAATTATTTTAGTATTTAGTCATAACATTTAAAAGTTTATAAATATTAAGTTATGTAATATTGTCATAATGTCATTTTAAATTTATACGAGGACGAAATATTTCTTGTCTTAAAAAGTTAAAACCTTTTTTAAAAGTCAATGATTTTATATTTTATGTTTTTTACATCAATGGCATTATATTTTATTCAATTAGTTTCAAATAAATCACACTTTCATAGTTTCCATTTAAAATATTAATTCGTCTATAACACAATTTGTCGATAAATAATAATTGATTATCAATTTATATACAAGCACATAAGTTTCGCACGTAAGTTAGTTTATAAATTATGTAATATAATAATTACAATTTACAATTTCTTATTGATAAAATAATCACAATCTAAATATTTCATTACATAAATTAAAAATAATATTAAAATTATGTTTTCACACTTTCGCTGTGTATCTGCTTTCGTTCGTTTTTTACTTAGGTGTATTAAATGGATAAATATAGTTAATATATTTGTTTTTTTATTATATACTTACGTTTATTATAAGTTTTGCGAAATAACCTAATTATATTATTTTTTAAAGTTTAATTATATCATAAGAAACATAAATCAAACATATCATTTCAGAATAACATAGATAACCATTGTAATTATATTTATATAGCGGTAAAACGCAGGTAAAAATAAAATATTAAATAAATAAAAACCCCTTAACAAGATGAAATATGAACGATTTGCGATACTGAAAACATATAGGTACATCCATTAATACATCATATAAGGTATACAAGTTTCATTGTCTAATAAAATATGTGTACCCTTTAAAATTATCATAATACTCTGCTCAGAAAAAATATTTCAATATTTTCGATATTCTAAAAATATTTTCATTACCCAAATAGTTGAATAAAGGTGGGCGCACACTTCGCATCAGATCAGATCAGCACAGATCCGGTCGGCTCGGAAAAGTTGTTTAGCCACGCGCGTACATCGGAACGTGTCGGCATGCATCGGAAATTTGTTATCTATTCGTAGAATATTTATTTCAAAACATTATGATTTTGTATACTTTTAGTAACTAGTGTATACTATTCCCTTCGGACCTTTGGCATTTCTTGCCATTTCGAGCAAGACGGACGGAATCGATCCGATCCGATCCGACCGGTCCATAAGTTTACAGTTATTTTAATCTTTACGGACAGTTCCGTGCCGAGTCGATCCGAACAAGTGCGCGCCCACCTTAAGACGTAATTTTAAGTTGTTCAATATGATCCTGATCATAATAAAATAGTATAATATTCACCATTGATTTACAAATTGTATGATAGTCAGAGCCATTTTTTATATCAAATGTATACAGAAAAACACACAATAATTTTAAATTTATTTCTTGCAAAAAATAAACGTATTTCTATATTAAAATCTAACCGTAATACTATATAAAGATATGTTTCAAAAAATATAATATCCAATAAGTATAATATACTATTTTTGTATTCTATATTTAACTAGCATAAATGTAACTTGTAATTTGTATACAATAAATGTATGTTAATAAATAACTTTAATTCAATTTATTACTATATACACTATTTCTATACATAAATTGTATATAATCTTATAAAAATAAATCAATAAATTATAATTAAAGCGTCAATGTATACCTATAATATGAATATGAGAACAGGACATATAATTGTAATTTTTTATTATTTGAATGAAAATAATAAAAACAAATTAAAACATTGCAATTTTGTTGGTTAGTTCAACTAAATCTACACATTTTTTAAAACTTTTTTTATTATTAAACTCTTAATAGTTCATTAAACTGTAATATAAAACAAGGTTAATGGTTAAAATGTTGAAACTGTTGAGAAAGCACTAACAATAAGGAAAATTTAATTTTAGAAATTTAATTTTCTTGCAATTTATAAGTTTTATATAAAAGATTTCCACCAGTAAATACGATTAATTTAAGAAACTAAATTAATGTTTTTTATTCGATTAATTAACCATTTTCCATTTTAAAATGACTAAAATGTTATAACTTAATTGAAACATCAAAATCTATATCAATAATTTACAATTTAAATATAAAATATTCATCAAGTCATGATAAATTAGTAAAATATGGAACTACACATACATAATTATTTATTGATAGAAATGTCTAAATAATAAACAATAATTATTATTGTTTTTATTTCTGTTTATTTAAAAAGGGTTTTTGGTCTTGGTTTGAAAAATAATAAGTACAACGATATACTTTTTTTTTACTTATTTCCTATTATTTACTAAGTTTAAAATGTATGAAATCTGATTAAATGAAAAACGTAAAAAATTGTATACAATTTAAAATTAAAATAATAAGACATATTGTTATTTTTTACAATGCTGAAAATATTTAAATATTATAATATTGAATATATATACACCTATGGCAGAACAATAATGATTAAATAACCATCATTATCAGTCAGACATAAGAAAAAATGAATGACATCAAACCATATGACATCTAAAAATAAAACTCCAAAGTACAATTGTATCGTATTGGCTCAAAATATTTTATTAAGAGAAAAAAAATACCAAATTTAATTTTCGTTGTTATTGTCATTCTTTTTGTATAGGTTATATTACATTGTATATGTTTTTTTTTTCTGTACTGTTTCTCTCTCACTCTCTAAAACGTAGTTATTCTATAACAATACCCTTAAAACATCATCGCCAACACTTATTTCCTCCGGCGCGGCGGGTGGAACTTTTCGTTTGGTCGACCACAACGCTACTATCCTATCTCTGTGAGATACAAAACTGTATTATTGTTTTTTGTAGCACCGTTCTGTTGTGAAGTAAAAGTTCATTGTGTTCTTTAAGTTTTTTATTGAATTATAAAATATACGCTATTGTCATTGTGGTATTAAAAAAAATTTATTTCCAAAAGGCTTTCTTTATATGAAATAGGTAATGTATTTATCGTACTATTGCAATGCATTCAGCATTAACGTTTTTCATTCAATGAGCATTATGCACTATAATAATGGTAATTGATAATACTATTTTTAGAAAATTATACGATTAAAGAAATTATTATATATAATCATACATTTTCAACTATTGTTTTAATAATAAAGTCTTATACTTAATTTATAATGATATCAACAAAAAATGTGATTTTTATTTAAAAACAAAATAATAAGACATTTTAATTCAATATAAATGTTACACCATAGACATTATATATATATATATATATATATATAAATATATATTTATCTAGCTATCCTAAAATAGGATTCATAGGGTTCATAGGATTCATAAAGTTGAAGCCAAGCACGATACAATTCTCAACGATTCTCTGTCTTGCTCAACCAGTCTCCTAAACCTATACAAACTTAACGACTTAGCAAGAAATATACAAAACTCCCATAATAAAGCAATATATTCACTAGAAATAAACTTCTCTTTTATGTGGATACCAAGCCACTGCGACATAAAAGGTAATGAACAAGACGACAGGACCAAAAAACTTCCCCTTCTACTTCAGATATTCTCGCAACTTCACTCTTCTCATGCCATGACATTAAAAAGTCATAGAAAAGGACACATTCAATCAATGGGGAAAAGATTGGTTAAAAATATCCAAACTTAACGAAATAAAAAGTACAACCATTCCATTTTCCTTTACAGAGAACACGCCCAGAAGATACGAAACTACAATAACCAGACTAAGGGTAGGTTATACCTACGACCCTTACACATTAACATCTCATGAATAAAGAAGAGCCCCTGTATTCACCAGCTGCGGTGTAACACTCAAAACTAAGCACATCCATACCGAATACCGACAATACGAGAAGGAAATGAATGAAGTTAACTTGTGAAATCACCTTTCAGAATCTCTTAGTCCAGAACTAACCAACACTCGCAGAACATTTGCTTTTCATTTATACATAAGTAATATATTTGTTTATATGTTTATACTCTGTATGCGATTATACTACGTTCTATTATTCTTATTCACGTATCACAGAGGCGGAACTATATAAATATAAAAGCTGGATTTTTCACGGGTTTCGGGAAAAGGGTCTCGTCAAATACTTATATTAAGACATTTATCATTTTTTTTTTTATCGAAAATGTTTATGCTAAAGACAATATCATTAAATTTGTAAAAAAATTATGATAAAATAACAAAATATAAATTATAGCTTTTACATAAGTACTCGTTGTAAATTATATTTTATTAACTACCTACAACAGGAAATACAATTTAATAATTTAATACCATTGATTATAAATAATAAATATCCATAATCCATTATAGTAATTATAATCAATGTAATTGCAATACTATATAGTATATTTTACCATAATAAGTACCTATATATATATATTTTTTTTTTATGCAAATACTTGTTAAATTAAAAGATGAAACTAATTATTCATTATTTATATGCTATACACATTCCACATTCTACCAGATCACTACTAACCAATTGACAGATTTTTTTATACAATATAATATAATCTAATATAATAGGTAAATATTTATATTAATGCTTTGCAAAGTCGCCAAAATCTGCAGCCATGCGAGTTCATACTCGTACAATAATAATTCAGTTATTTCAACTATATAGTAGCGTTTTTGGTTGTATGGAAACTAGCAAATTCCTCAGTGTCACGCATATAAACTATAAAAATAAATACCTACAAATAATTATCTTTAAAATTTATAACCATATAAATTATTTATATTTTAATTTGTATTTTATTTATTAATTGTTCACTTTATATAGACATTTGATATATTATATAAATTTACAATTTATTATGTAGGAAAAATTAGCAGACTTATTTTTTCAATGTATGAAACCCGATTGCATAATTTATAACATTCATAACACGATTACGGACGATACCGCCACACAATAAAATATATTTTTCACTTGAAAAATGACACGATTTCGGACAATTTTTCATGTTACATTGTCAAATGTATATCCTATAGGAGTATGGGATAAACACTCTCCTATAATTTATAAAAGTTTAAATATACAGTTATTTTGTTGTAGGTACTGTATAATATGCATACAAATATATTAAATTGAATTAAATAAATAACCATAGAGCAGCATTTCCCAAACTTTTTCCCTCATGACACACTAATCCCAACTCATATTTAACCATGCCACACTTGTCACTGACTTATATGTTTATATAATTTTTAATTTTTTTTATTAGACTTTCGTTATATTTATACCAAAGTACTTGTATATCAGTAAATTATTTAAAATAATGTGTTTATTTAAATTAAGAAAATTCATGTAAAATCATATTTTAATTTATTACAAATGTTAAATTTATTGATTGAAAAAAAAACAGATATATTTCGATTATATTATAAAAATCCCATTCTAGTGAGAAATCTGAGAATGGTTGCCGTTATGTCGTCTTCCAAGTTCTTCAGTTTTGATGGCATTGAAGGGAATGCTGCTTTAAAAATATAGGATGCAGAAAATGGCAGTATAATATTAAAGATAATTTTAAACTATTATTGATATTTTATATTAACGTTTATTCATAATTATGACATTTCGCGGCACACTTATCAAGATCACACAGTACACTAGTTGAGAAATGCTGCAGAATAATCAATGAAATTTATTAACCTCAAAAAAAGTTAAAACTTTTTAAAGAATTAACCTTTCTTTAATTTTTAGTTGCTTATCTTTCATATTATACAAACAAAATAATATTAGTACGACGTTATTATCCACGGTGCATACATATATGTATTATAATGGGACTATTACGTCAACTACTATTACTAATTAAATTTGAAATTTGTTAAACTTAAATAAACATAATATTATACTAAAAGTCTAATTGATATTTAGACGATCCGTCTGAGAAACTTTATTATTATCGTATACGTAATTCCGACAATTTCATAAGGTGTTCTCCTGATCTTAAAATTTAACAAATTAAAAAAAACGTTTTTTGATGCATTTAATCGTAATTTTGTAAGCGGGAAGTTTCATATGTGTGATCGGCAAGTCGATGTAACAGGCGATTTTTACCCTCCACCCTCCCACAGGTAAAAATTTGGTAAATAATAATCGTCTACGATAATATACGGATACCGACTAAACGATATCGGCTTACAATAATTCAGCAACGTTACTCAATAATTGAATTGCTGTATCGTCCGCAATAAGGTGTACTAATAAAAGTAGTTACAATAAGAAGATATCACCACTTGCGTTATGATATTCGAATCGCTGATTTTCTAGCAATAAAATATACTAAAATGTGCACTTAAATATCAAAATGACTTTAAAAATCTACAAATATACACCATGATATGCTCAAAAAAAAAATAAATAAATAAACATAAATTACTCTATTTTTTTAAAGTTAAAATTATCTTATAAAAAAATGTTTATGAAGAAAGATACATAATTTTATGTATTTGTATAATTTTGTGTAAGTTATGCTTTCTTCATTACTGTATGATTAAATGCTTGGAAAGATTTTGATATTTAATACCACTGAGATTATCTGTCAATAACATTTTGAACAATACAAATTATTATTGATATAATATCGAAATAATCGGTTATACGCAATACGCATTTATACAATTTACAAAATTCCTTACAATGAATGATGAAAAGTGCGAAATTTGTGTAATATTTAGTTAAAATAGGAAAGAAATAATAAAATTAATTTAAAAGAACAAAATATACGCTTAAATATCTTAAATGGTAAAATATGCAAAATTATGCAAAATAAAATTGTGTATATTAATTAATTAAATAATGAAATAAAATTGTAACCTACTTAGCTATTTTTATGTCAATCCTACACAAATATGCAAATGTTTATAAAATTCAAACCTTGGACTATCCATTAGGATTAGGACCTATAGAAATATTACCTACGGGCCTCAATGGTTGTAGTACTACTACGACATGTTTTGTTATAAAATTATTAACATACAAATTTACCGAAATATCGTAAAACAATATTTATTTTTTATAAAAACAGATTAACATAAATTATCTTTTATAATACTTTACCGTATTAAACAAGAAGAAATTTTTTTTTTTATAATTACTCGTATTTAACAAAGATAAAACATAACACATGAAACCAACTTGTAAATATTTTTTTATTTTTGACAATTAATGTTAAATAGTATATGGAAGTTGTAGTTGTTTAGGTTGATATAAAACTTGTAATAAAAATTTAAAAGTGGATGCTTTTTCGTACAAATATTTATGAAATAAATAAATTCCATTCTTCGTCAAATTATATTTAATAATAGCTACTAGAAAACTATAATATTATATAGTGTTGTCATTCATTAAATTGTATTAATATTTTAGCTCAAGGTTAGCTCATATATTCTGTGATCAATACAAATCTACTACTATAAATAAATTATAACTAGTACAAATACCAAAAATAGTATAATGGTCAGCATAAAAAATTAATAAGAATTATTAAAAATGGTATAAGTGATGGTATACGTGTGGTACACGTGCCCAGCGCTAAATTGCCTTACATTACATTTGTCCGACATAATTTTCCACACACTACGTTTATCCTACAGTGTCAAATTTTATTAAACACAATTTTTGTCTATAATACAAACACAAAAAAAAATAAAACAATTTTTTTCAATACTTATTTTAAAAATTAATTATAATTTAATATTATGTGCAATGCTCCTCAAAAATGATAAGAATGAATGATTTTCTTTGTCATTTATGATTTCACTGACGCGTTTATCTCGTTCAACGTTTTTATGTTTTCGCACAACCAATAATATAAATCATCTCTATTTTTATTTTTTTGATGAAACAATTTCACAAATTTGTACCATATTTTGATTTACTCAAAAATAATTAAATTTAAAACAAATTTATATAAAAATATTAATATTTATTATTTATTGAAACTGTGTTCTACTTATTCTTTATAACACTATCAAAGTAAGTTGAGTACTGAGTAAATTCTTATTGTGTAGCAGTTTAGTTTTAGTTCATGATTGCCAGCAGACTAACATTTCATTTTAAAAAATATTTGGCAGTCAAAATTCGTTAAGTATCTTGTCGGAAAAATTTATTGACGGGCAAACATAATGTCGAGTGTACAAAGTGTTCGATTAACGTATCAGACCCATTAAAAATACTATATTATACTGTCAACTGTTACCAATTAATATTAGAGAAATTAAATTAAATTTTTTTATTAAAAAAAAAAAAAACATAAGCATAACTACACTTTCAAAAAAATAATTAAAGATAGTTGTTATTTTAAATTTTTAAAAATAAGTTCGTTTTGGTTTTTTCAATAGTTTTATTTACCCTTACTCATATTATATTACTTTTGTTTTAATATTAATATTTGTTTACTTTGGATATATTTTTTCATATAAAATAACAAACACAAAATTTCACATACACCATTTCATGACGAGCAGTACAAAAATCGATTATATATTTATATTATTTTAGTTAGGTGCATTTTCGTATTATTATATAATAATTACATTTTACGTACTAAGTTTATTGATGTACATCAACATTTTAGAAGTATTATATATTCCTGAAAATCACCAGCTTTTAGAATAAAATTTTAATTAACAAAAAAAATTGTATGACGAATGTTTTAAATATGCTACATTTATTATATACCTTAATTGATTCATTTTTGAGTAATTGTTCTTTACGCTTAAGAAAACTTTTTGGAAATTTTAAAAATTAACTAACTAATATAGATACTATCACAATGAAATTCTCTACCGGGAACCTATTTGTTTAATCTGATTGGATCATTATTGCTACCCGAAAAAACGTATATATAATCAAGACGAGACAAACATAAATTACGTACTTACGGAAATAACAGTTGCGAGTTATAACAAGTGTATTATTATTATTTTACTAACTGTTTATACAACCCATATTTACACATAGGATCCAACAAGACCTATAGGATATCAATATGTCATGAGTTTTACTAATGAGTTGATTCTTAAAACGGTTTAAATAATATGCGTTTATATAACAAATAACAAAATAATAATATTTGTTCATAATGTAACTAATTATGTCTAAATACGAAATTTAAAAACAAAACAACAATTTTTATGTGGAATCATTACGATAAAATATCTACAAATATTATAAGCTCAATCATTATAGACTATTGACCAAATTTCATTCTACAGATGTTATGATACCATGCAAAGTAAAGGAAATACGTTAAGGGTATACGTTATTATGATGTACTTTAAATAATAAAATATTGGACCTTATAGGTCATCAGATAAATACAAATATTATTCTTCGTGCTTATTTTAATTCAAAAATTTTTATACGGTTATAAAGAATATTGTCCGATTTTTATAATAATAATAAATATATATATAAAATATTATAAATTAATATATAGTATAAACATTTGGAAGTTGATTAATTGAAAATAAATTTATAAAAGGTCAAAAAAATATGAATAATAAATACTTGGTAAGAGAAATAGTTTTTTATTAACTAATACATAAATTATCCTTTATTTTATGAAAGTGAAATGATCAATTGTCATACCCCAATAAATTATTTTCAACAGACATCATTTTTAAATCTACCAACAATTGAAATTATGCCTTTCAGTTTATTCGCTTTGAATCTAAAATAAATAAAACATTTTATTCAAAGACATTAGACTGAAAATAATATAAAATATATTAATTTAATCATTCATACGGAAAGTTTTTTTTGTTAAGTAAGGATTTAAATAAAACTAACCTTTTAACGTTTATTACAGAATTATCTAATTATACATATACAAATATTATAGTATATTATATTAAAAAATGAAAATTGCCTATAATACGTGATACGATTTCAATTTTTTCGAATCATCTGTAGAAAAAAATATAAAACTATAGATTTTATTAGATATTCATATAGAATTTATTTTAAATTAATATAGAGTCTTGAAATTAAATATGTTACACGTGATTTATAATCATTTCTATTATTAAATAATTATATTCATAAACTCACTCCATATACTAACCAATTAATTACATTGTAAAATATAAAACAAATATAATAAATTATATAAAAATTATAATATTAATATTATTAATTATAATTACAAATATAATAATTATATAAAAAATACTGTATAATGAATCATCTGTAATAATACATGTTGATATTAATTTATACCTATATCAAACCTATCTCAAAGTTAATTGTTAATATGTTTTATATTATTTGTCTACTTCCTAAACCTTTTGTCCATATTTTATGAATAATGCCTCTACAACAACAAAATATAATTATTATTATTATCACAGAATAATAAGTTTATAATATTTCTTGAAGACGCAAATCGAAAAATAAATGTTTAAACGGTACAGAGTTTAAATAATTATAGCACGTTTCGTTGAACATTCGTTTTGGTCGACAAGCATTTAGGTTCCCTAGAACATCCCAGCGTTTATACAATTATTTCTCCGCAAAACCAAAGTCCGAGACACGATATACTCTAAAATTATGCAAAGAAATGAGAAATAAAAATTGTTTTTCTTTAAAATTATAAGAGTTTTTGTTTTTTTGTGTATTTTAAATGATATATTAAACATAATAAGTATAATATTATTGCCATAGATACTATCTAATTCACATAATTGCATTAGTTATTTAATTTATAAAATTTATATATTATAAATAACATATTTCGGAATATTTAAGTTAGGATGTTATATATTTTACTCTGTTATTTATCAATTATTAACATATTTTTATAATATTATTTTAACAAACATTAATTTTCAATTATTAGTAAAGTATGAAATAAAATGAGTTCATTATTTGTGTCTTATTAAATACTTTACTGAGAACTATCAAATTTGTTCTAACCTTTATTTAAGGTAATGTTTTAATCTTTAAAATATGTAATAATACATGTTCTTATTTATTATTTCATAAATTTGAAAAAATTCATTGCCCAAGTAATATTGTGTATTCATAATAATAATTCATTTTTCTAACAAGTTATTTAGTTTTTTCTTACAATACAATACTTTAGATTATTATTACAAATATATTTAATAAGACGAATAATTAAACATAATAATTATACAAACAAATATTTATAATAATTAATAAATATTCCTACAAGTAACTAATTATAAAAAAAAAATAATGTTAGTAGATATGTATATTAATTATTAATATATTATGAAGACAATTAAATTGATACATTAATTTTATAAATTATATTAACAATATTTAATGTAGATATACAGAGTGTCCCAGTAACTACGTTACAGGTTTGTATAAGGTGAAAATACTACATTTTGTCTGTTTCAAGTCTGGGAACTATAATGTAGTTTACTGAAGTTCTATTTTAGGACAATAATAAAATTTTCCACCCACGTAATATGCGCAATGCAACTTTCAACTATTTTTTTTGTATTTTTCTCAACATTTTTTATTCGAGTTTTTTAATTCTACAACCAAAATTAGTCTATAAAGGTCATAAAGTTTTAAATAAAATGGCTAAAATATGATTTTTCTTGGTTTTGATGAATGGAAAATTCCAATATTTTGATAGTTTTATGCCCGGGAACCTTAATGTAGTCAATTAAAACTTTGTTTTAGTATAATAATACAATTTTCCACCAAAATTTTCAAAATATTGGATTTTTCCATTTATCAAAACCAAGAAAAATCATATTTTAGCCATTTTATTTAAAACTTTAAGACTCTATAATTCGGCTAATTATAGATGTAGAACTAAATTACCTAAATACAAAATGTTAAGAAAAGTACAAAAAAAAAAAATAAATATGTAACAAATAAGTGTTACCATTTAACTTTCGAAAATTACATTGCGCATGTGCAAATTGTGTGAGTGGAAAATTGTATTATTATACTAAAATAAAACTTCGGTAGGCTACATTAAGATTCCCAGACTTAAAGCCACCAAAATATCGTATTTTCACTTTGTACAACCCTGTAACGTAGTTATTGAGGACACTCTGTTACCTACCTATGCTTTTATAAAAACCAACGTACAAATTTTTACACGTTTCAATTGTTAATTAAACGTAGGTAATAAGAATAACTAATAATGTTATATTTCAAATGGTTGTTTATCACTTATGGTGAAAATAGATTTAATATTTTTATATAGATAGGTAGGCTATTTTCTTGCTTGAATCTAACAGATAGATTGTCGATCATTTTCATCATTTAAGAAAATCTAATTGATTTTACGTACATCATGATGTTTTTTAAAAACATTGTATAAATAAAGTATCATGCATTCTTTCTATTATTAAATGATCATTCAATAATAATTGTCAAAAAATTGAAATTATTAATGAGTTTTTAATTATTATTATAATTTTAAACTTTTAAACATATTAGTATAACTTGGTTAGTTTATTATATATAATGTTAACATTATACGTAGTTAAGACCTATGACGTTATTCGAATACGAAATGTGTTTATCCAACATTGAACAAAACGGAAATTTACGTGTTTTACGTGGTCTTGTATTACCTATTATTTTGACTGTTTTAAACATATTTTACCATTTATAATTTATTTTAATAATCAAAGTAATTTAATATAAAAGCAGTCACGCATTTTTTATATATGTCTATAAGTATATTATAGATTTTTTTAAATATATATTTTAGAATATTATATAGGTAATATATTATTTTAATTGGTAAATAATTCAATTCAATTTATACGAAAAGTAGAAATTATGGAACCATGACAAATTGATAAAGTTGACCTACTTTGACAAACGACAATGAAATATTTCTTTAAGCCCCATATTATTCTATTCTATCCAAACAAAATAGTTAAATTACAACAAACTGTAATTATAAATTCAAGAAATTCGATTTGAATAACTTAATAAATAATCATGATAATGTCATATTATCTATCATTAGATACAAAATAATACTTATAATATTTTAATTAATACATAATCAACCTTATACAAATTCAAAAGAATTTTAAAATTTATCCAATGTAAAATTCAATTAATTACTTTACATTCTTTGTTTTGCATAATTGATAGAGATAGTTTATATTTTTAATAAGTTCGAAGTTTATTTGGTTAATTTCAGTTTATAATTATTATTATTTTTAATCCTGAATATTAAGTTAATCTTATAATGTAGGTTACAATTTATTTTATAAAATTATAAATATGTGTTTAAATAAATTTCGTCAGAAAACTTTTCGCTTAAAGTTATATTAATTAAACATGTTAATTAAAATTTGGTGTTTATTTAAATATGCTAAATATGTTTATTTATATTAATATCTCAAAACAAGAATACTGTTCATTTTCAATAGAAGTACTACATGATGAAATTTATACGTGAATGAATTTCAGCCTCTGTTTTTTAGTGAGCCCCGACACAAATTGTGTAGTCCGAAATGATAAATGTTACGGATCTAAATAAAAAATATAAAAAATTTAGATTTATGTTCAACAAAGAGTATATAATTATTTGATATTTTTTAATAAGAAAAAACATTATATAAATTTCTATATAATATATGATAACAAAAATTATGTTATCACTTGATCTTTTTTTTACAAAGATTCTACATATTTATTATTTCAATTACAATAATATGGAATAAGGGTATATAACAGCCTCCCATGTTTTTATAAAATTTTAATATAAGTATATAAACAAAGGTGTAGTAAGAATTAAAAAAATAAATAAATAAAGACTGAATAAAAGTATAAATATTAATGTATTATCATTTATCACATTAAAAACAGAACTTTATAAATATTTATTTATTATTTAGAACAAATCTTATTAAAAGCAATTTTAAAATTCCAAAACCTATTCACAATAAACACCATTATCTTATTATAAATATTACTATAGATGTAATAATATTAATCTAATCATTTAAACGTATAAATACTTCTTAATATTTTACTTAAAAATCATTTTTTAAATATACCAAGTTCTACAACATTTTTTTTTATTCATGGAAACAATTTATTATATTTATGTAAGTTATTGCAGTCATTTATCTCTACACACATCATTATAATTATATATTATGAGTTCTTCTCCTATCTCGTTGCACATTATATCTCGTTATCGCACGATGAACCCCTTGAGATTCTCAAACATGAATAAAATATAAATTAAACTAATAAATAAACAATGAGGTAAAAATGATCGCGGTATTTTTAAATATAACAAAGATAAACAAAAATTAACAATCTTTAGTAGTAATTACAGATCGTTGATTTTTTTTTTTTTTTTTTTTTAGTAACTAGTTATTAAAATATAGGTACAGTTAACACAAATTTAGCATACTATTAATATATGACATAAGTAAAGGTACGTGTTAGGTATTTGCTAAACAATTATTATTTCTAAAATCATTTTATTGATTTTAATAAATACTGTGCGTTGACATTATGTATTCAAAATTTCGTTTAACTCGAAAAAAAATATATAAAAATGTATAGCAATTTTGTATGCAAGTGTTGAATTCAATTATAAGCTAGTACATATTAAATCCGTGCTTAACATTTCTGTATAAATATGACATTTTTTTAATAAAATAAACGTATGATATAATAGAATAATTTATAAAGTTTTATTATATTAATATACTTTGCATGCATAATATTAAAACACGTAATTACTTAAAACTTTTTTTTCCACGTCATTTAAAACTAAATTTTTCGTTTTAATATTGTTTGAAATAAATAATAATAATAATTTACTTTTTTATTGAATAGATTCAAGCTAATTTAAAGTCTTAAATGAGAAATTATTAGGTAGGTATACAAATTAAATCATAAAAAATTTTCCATGTCCACTACTATTGTTAAAAGATTATAATATTGACAATGAATACATTCAATATTATTAATTAATGATTATTGCTATTTTTTAAATGTTTATAAAATAATAAAACACACACACACACACACACACTGCTACTGCCTTATAATATATATCTTTAATTTTTATTGGTATCTTCTTGTCACAAAAAACACCTGACATATACTTCTACTTCACTTCACCCATTTTATTTGAGTAAGTACCTATAGACATATTTAATCATAAAAGACAGTGATTCAAAAAAAAAAAAAAAAAAAATAGTAAATTAATATTTAAATATCTAAAAGTTATATAAAAAATATTTTATTTTTTTGTTCAAACTTATGCAAATTGTAGTGATTAATATTTAAACTCATAAAACTATTTTAAATATGATAATACTATTATCTGTATAAATATTTAGTATTTACTCAATAGTATTGAATTAAATTATTTTGATGCATTTTTCTTTTAAATATGCAATAATTTTATTAATAAATACCTACCACACCTAAATATATTTTATGAATTAAATTTTGATTTTGGTCGGAAAAAGTTTATTTTATGTGGTTTTCTTTGAACAACACATTTAAATATTGTCAAAATAATAAAAATAATGTTTTGAAAGTTTAATTTAACTAAGCATATATACATATATCTATAATATAACACAAATTATTATATAATATAATTAATGTAATATAGTTGTAAAATTGTAAGATTTAATTATCAATTAATCATTATTAGATTCTGAATGAAGCGAGGAATATATTGGTTTTACAAATATGTTATTGTTTTTTTTCATGTCTGAAGGTACATATTCTAGTTCAAAAAATGTTTCGACTATCACTGATAAGGTTCAAATTTTTCAAAATGTTTTGCTTAAGATAAAAAATACTACCAAAAAATGACGGAAAATCGGTAAAATTTACGGAAACTGTAATTTTGACAAATTTGATTTTAAATATTTTATGATAACTAATACTATTTTGAATGTAGGAACTCGAAATTTTTTTTAGTATTCTTATAGGTAGCCTACATAGGTGGAATAATTTTTGAATAGATTAGTTTATTTTCTTTCTAAATATAGAGCTTTGAAATTTATTCAAAAATATTTAATATTATTGCCATTTTAGGTTTAACGATTTGAAAAATATATAAAAGCATAACTATATATAACTTAATCTATTTACAAAATATTTTGTAAATCGATCGTCCCAATTTTTTTTTATAAGCTTTTAAAATTTGAATTTTTAGTAGAATTGAATAATATTATATTTTTTATGATTTTATTGTAAGTTTTAACACATAAATATTTTATGCAGAAAATTTGATGTGTATTTTATGATATCTTGGCTATGTAAACAAATTTGAAAATTTGAAGTCATATATTTCTTTTAAGCGTCTTTAAACTTTAACATTTTACATTGATGTTTGATTTTTGTGTTTTTAAAAGTGTGAAGACACTTTTTCGGATAGAAATAATGGTACGATTACCACGAGTGAGGTATATGCTTTCGATAGAAAATTACAACTTCTTGGTACTTTATATATCCCATTTTTCGACTTTCTCAAAAGTTTTTTTTTAAGAAATGAAAAACTATCAAAAAATGATGGAAAATCGGCTAATATAATTTAAAATGTATCAGTTGCCGTGAAATTGATTTTAAATATTTTGTGATAACTAATGCAGTTTTGAATGTAGGGATTTGAACTTTCATTTTTTTTAAAGACGTAATATTGGTTTTTTATATAAATTAGTAGTCATATACAGTTATTAAATAATAATAAAAAAACCTTGCAAAATTGTAACTCAAACTCACCTCAAAATTCACCTGTTATAATATATTATATTAAAATTGAAAGTGACATTAAAATTATATTTGATAAACGTAATTTTACAGAAATGTTTAATAGTATATTAGTACCTAAACAGTATATATGTTGTAGTATATGTGCTACTGATAGAAATAGGAAAAACAATGCGATAATTGAAAACGTAAAATATACATATGAAAAAAATAATAATAATAATAAACCAAAGCAAAATAATTTTTATTGTAATTTCACGTACTTGGACGTGAGCGGCTGTGAATACGGTGACTAGAACGGGGATGACGACGATCAGCAACAGATGGCTCATGGTGATGGTAAAACGTGTGGTTCCTGTCGGCGTGTCCCGATACGTGGTTTCGGTACAAATGACAGTATCCAAGTACCAACCACCCTTTTATACAACAACACCACCGCATAGTGCAGCACCTCCTGTGCGCGACAAAGGTGGCGGGCACGTCGCGATCGTAAAGGCACGCGAATATATTGATATTATATCAATAAGTTAGGTAGAGTACGTCAGAAAATTAAATAGGCACATAATAATATTATCGTGATCTTCAATACGATCGATAAACATAATTTTTTCTCTAATTATTGTACATTACCTATCATAGACCAAAGTGTTTAAAAAAAAATCAAACGTACCAAAGTACATACTATCAAATATCAAAATTTGTTATCCATAGCCATTTCATTTAAAAATTTAAAATATGAGTATTTGTGAAAAATTCATATACATAATATTATATTACAACAAGGAATACACTTTAAACGATAAACTAAACTTTATAATGTCATTTATTAGAATATGAAAATTTATTTCATACATACAATTAGTAAAGAAGCCACCAAAAACAATACGCCAACAAATATGTGATACATGTGTGATTTTTCTCGAATTTCGTATTAAACATGTAAATACTATCAATAATTTATAATAATGTAGCTGAATCAACAAGTAATTTTAACTAACATATTACATGAACATGCATACACAGTGGCATATATATATGCAGGCACTATAGGCACGTACCTACAACGGCAAATTTTGAGGGGCGGCCAATTTTTCAAAGGATTTTTTTTCTATATTGATGGTATTGCATATTGACTCGATGAGACTTCTTATATTCGTTTTCTATAATTGTAAAATACTCTAACAGTCACTACAGCCAACAAGATTATTTTTAATTATTAAAAACAATGGCATTGGTTGAAAATAAAATTCGAATTTATTAATATTTAAAGTTTCTTATCGCCATTTATCTGGAAAATTCACGCCGCAGCCGTCGAAAAATTGACCTGTAAGCTATCCATAGTACATATATTTATTACATAATATGTCAATAATAACATAATCTAATAATACGATTTTATGAATACTTTACTTGTAATGATAATTTATTATAATTCAGTCTGTGGCCTGGGTGATCTGGGCGTACTGCAAGTGTCGAGTGCGTACCGCTGCAACTGTGTCGCCGTTTTTTCGTAAATATTCAATTTATTTCGTGAACATGAGTATTAATAGAAAACGATTAAGTGACCAATACAAAAAAAATTGTCGAATTAAAAAATTATAAGCTGTAAAATGTTTTAAATAAAACACAAAAATTGACTGATATTTTTAAAAATCCAGGTTCTACTTCTAGTGGTTGTAGTGCTAATAGTAAAACTATGACATAGTAACATTATGTAAAAAACGATTGGGTCCTTGGTCCACTCAAACTGATGATAAGTTGAATAATTTAGCACTATTCTCGATGTAGAGAATGAAATGTTAAACGAATTGAATTGCGAAGATTTAATTCACGCATTTGCAAGAACCAAATGTCGACATAAATCGATCATCTAATAAGTAAATAAGTAATTTATTATGTATTAAATTTAGAATGTACCTATACCGATATTTTTTTATACCCTTATTTTTTCTTTAAACTCCAATTATAATGTTTTTGTATCTAAAATATTAATAAAATTTGTTTTGCATACAAAGCTAATTGTAATTAAAGGCGACAATTTTCTATAGGCCTACAAGCGGTAATTATATAAATATGCTTCTGTGCATACACATAAAAACAAAAATTGTTACTATGGCATTACATTGATTACATTAACTATCCTACAGTTATTAGTCTCATATTAATTCATATTAAATTTATTAAGTAATTATAACAATATTTTATTATATTGTAATATGATTTTTTTTATATATATATATATATAATAATAATAATGTGTAATATATACGTATTTGGATTTTGTAGTCTAATAAATTTAGTTACTTATTTTTATCCAGAAAAATCGTTTTTAAACAAAATTGCTGTTTTAAAAAGTTTATTTATAACAACGTAATATTTTTTAAATTATATATAATATTATACAGGTATATTGTATACAATATTTAAAGTCAATACTAAAATCTTGAAATATATTTTTTCTTTAAAGTTTTATATATACTTGAAGGATATCTATATATAAATATTGGGGATAAGATAAAAATAATAACATCATCTATTGGAGATTACACAGAAAACGAAGAATAAAATACAATTTATATTCACAAGTATAATTTAAAAGTTAAAATAGTAATATTTTTATCAATATTTTCAATACTAACAATATTCTATATTATGATACAGATGCATACTATTATAACGGGTTACATACTATACAATGTTGATACTAATTTTATGAATCTCAAAAAATAGTTTAAATGATTAGACCATTCTAATTATGTAAAATAATAGGTACAATTATTTATATTATTTATAACTGATTGAAACAAAGAATAGAACATAATATTAACATTAATTGGTCGTTGTTCATTTATGATTACTACAATAAAATAAAATACGTCTATTATATTATAACACCATTACTTAAAATTAACCAATTATAATAATTCGTATTCGATGGATATATTGTTTCACAAAATTCATCATTTTCTAACTAAACATAAAATAAATTTATATAATATACAGTATAATCTTCCAATTAAAAAATGTTGATGTAATTAAATATAAATGTTTTATTCAATATATTATTATATAGTACATTTTTTTATTATTATTAAAATACTTAAATGAATTATATTTAAAATTTTTTGAATAATATGCAACATTTTTATCAAAATAACATAAAAATTTTCATGTTTGAACATTTATAAATTATTAAAAAAATATACATATGAAATAATTAACTTTATATTTTTAAATTGTATGATAACCAAGTACATAAAGCATTAGAAATTTAACATTGAAATCTATATAGGTATTTATAAAATTTCAATACAAATACAAAATGTTTTAACTTCTAGTATATAATTAGACGAACTAATTTATGTAAATACCTCAAATTGTATTATAGTTCTAAATAAAAATCAAAGTTCTTTAAACGACATTCTTTATATTAAAAACTATGCACAAAATATAATTACACATTTAGGTATATCTTCATTGACAATATATTCGTTTATAAATATGTATTTAATCTTTAACGATATTTTAATGAAAACTAAATGTTTAGTATCACGCACTTGATAAATAAAAATTACGTTTATTTCGATAGGATTAAGTTTAACAATATATATTTTTTTTGTATGAATTATTAATTAATTATATTATTCCCAAAATACTAACAATATATGTATAATATGTATGTGTAATTTAAACGGTATTAAGTGTCTGTTTGGAAATGTTATGAGACTTAATTAGTTTATGTCATTATCTCTCTGCCCACTAAAGTTAATGACACACCTCATACCTATATATCGTATTGCGGTATTAAACTATTCCCATACAAATAAGCTAACCGAAACTATATATATATATATATATATATATTATAGGAATTATGTATCCTATTTCACGTAAACTGTTCATATTGTGCATTTAATGTCTTCCAGTTTAAATTTATTAGTAGGTATAATATTATATTTTCGTCCATCGCATAATACATATACTCACATACTCATAACACTTATACGCTATTACCATCAACGTATAGAACTCTCATAAAAGCTAAGAGGGCGATGAACACACAGAGGTTGTTTTAAATTTAAATCTAGACTTCCCCGAAAAAGTTTTTTAATTAAAAGTAAAACAATGGAAATTTGTATTATACAAGTATATACTCGCATAGTCCCTTCATACAAAAAAAAAATATATAAATATAAAAACGCTTCTAGCAAAACTGCATTTTCATTTTCACACTTGTTAACCTCATACCTAATATCCTCATACCTTATATTATAATATGATATATATTTTAAATTTAACCACACAGAACAAAAACGTTATTCATATAATAATAATAATAATAATATAAATTACTATACTATATTTATTTATATGAAAATCGTAAATTTTAATGAAAGTTACGTTTTAAATAACATAATAAAATTATAAATTGAATAAAATAAAAGGCGTTTAATATCGTTAAAACCATAGATTTATTCAATAAGTTAAAATTATATTATTGTAAATTCATAAAATAATACAATTTATTCGTTTAAAGTTTAAAAACTTTCCAAACAATCACACTAAGACCCGGAAACGATCAATTTGAACATCCGTGAACTTGAATTCCATATAAACCCATCCGTCCCACGGACAACCATTAGTCAGGGCGTACCGCAGGCAAATATCATGTCCATTGGCCGCGGCAACCTCGCAAGTGGACATATCCCATTGACATCCATTATTGTGTGCGTATCGCAGACACTCAATATGTCCACCGGCAGCAGCAGCCTCGCACGTGGTAACGTCCCACAGACAACCGTTTACATGTAAATACTCTAAGCACTGCAGTTGTCCGTGAGCTGCAGCCGCTTGACAAGTGTCCCCGTCCCATGGACAGCCGTTCTGGTGTGCGTACCGCAACATGTCAATTTGCCCCGCGGCCACTGCACTATCACAAGTCCCTGCGTCCCACTGACACCCGTTCGCGTGCGCGTACTCCAGGCACTCCATGTGGCCACCTTGCGCTGCTTTCCGGCACACCGCTTCATCCCAAGGACAACCTCGTTCGTGTGCGTATCTCAAAAAGGCCAGGTGCCCGTTAGCAGCCGCGTTCTCGCACACCAACTCGTCCCACGAACAACCTCGATCACGAGCGTAAGCCAAACATTCAATTTTCCCGTTTAAAGCCGCTTGTTCGCAAATCGCATTTGTCAACGGAAAATTACACCACTCTAGGGCAAACATTAAACACTGTAGATGGCCATTAAATGTTGCTCTTTCTGCAAACGATTTTCGCGAGATCCAGTCCACTGCCACTACGGAAAATTTATAAACAAATATATATATTATGAATATGGTTTAAATATTCCTAATGAAATTATATAATTATTATATAGTTTAATATAGCTAAAATACATAACATCTACCTAAAATACACATAATTATGTGTATGTTACACAGTAACATTAATAAAAGATTGTTTATACTTTAATAGTTTATTTGAGTAGGTACATCGGCATATTACACGTATAAGAAATATTATTTTCAACGAATTACAAATCAACAATTACAACATACATAAACCATCACATTCGTAAAAGAAAACACAAACACAAAATTTTGGATATACAATATTTTAATCTATCATGGATTAATTAAATTGAACATCACATATCTACTTTTAAATTAATTATTTAATGTCTTTTAACATATATTATTAATTTAACACCAATAATCAACAGCTTAATAACTCAACATTCAACATATTGAAACTTTAAATTTATAATAAATACATATATAATATTACATATAAATATAACTATAAATTTAAAAAAGAAATAAACAAATTATTATTTAAAGTTTTTTTTATTATATATGTTTCTATACTTACCACCATAGTCATCGTTATTATAATCGTCGTATATACTTTCCAAATTATTCAAATAATTGGTTTTATTTTTGATATAATTTAATAAATCAATACAACAAGATTTCGCATCAATTTTTAGTGTTTCTAATTTATTGTAGTACACTCTTTCATTTTCTTTGCACACACAGTATGATAATTTGGCTAATGTAAACATTTTCCAACTGTTAAAACAGATAAAATAATACAAAATTTATAAATATAATAATAAAATATATTTAAAGTAAATAATTCAAATTTAAACTGTAGGTACTGTAAATACATTTTAGAAATTACCAGAAGCTGTGGTTACTTTGTAGTTAAAATACTACTTAATACAAATTCTGAAATTCTGATACTAAAATCAACTATAATGCGAATAATATAATACTCACAATGAATAATAAAAACAAAAAAGTAAGAGCACTATATATATTATAAACATTAATAATGAAAAATACAGGAACAATTGATACAGGCGCAAATATAAATTGAATTCATACTTAGGTAAAACAAATCAATTCAACACGAAAATATAAATTATTAGAAACTATAAATATTAAATTAAAAATAAATTAAAATACATTTTAAAAACCTGCTTTCTTAAATGAAAATTTATGTAGCATGACCATTAAGATAATACATTATTAGATTCAAATAAAGCCGAAATTAAATATTTCAAACGAAAATGAATTCTAAATAATAATATGGAAACACAAACAATAAATCATAAACGCTTTTAAACAGTAAATAACGTAGATAATAGATATACAAGAAAATCAAATATATATACAACAATTACATAAAATAACTAAGGCTTTTACAAATAAATTAAATATTCTATGGAAAATATTCATCAACTATTTACATTTCAGCTGATTTAAAATACAATATAGAACTATTTAATACACCAACATAAATCTATGACTTTTATACTTATATACGTATTTGAAACTATAGATTTGACACCAGGCAACCTAATTATAAAATCGATATAATCAATAGAAAAAAAAAACATTATTAATTAATAAAATATTAACACAATTCACCCACTTCCTATATAGATATATTTAACACTCTAACTAATCTTAAACAAACAGCTATTATAAAAGTACACACACAAATAACATTATCATCCAATTATTTCATTTAATACACAATTAGATTGGAAATCAATCAAATAGATGATTTACAAAATATTTACGAATAATAAAGCAAATTTACTAACTAGTATTTAACAACTATTTTAATCTATTAAAATACTAAAATTATGTTAGTTTTAATTTCATTAGTTATTGTTTCTAAACTTAGTTTTAAATAAAACAATATTTTTTTCTTCTATGAAAAAATGAAGAATAAAATTTTATATTTTTTGAAGTTTCTTTAGTATTCTTTTTTTATTTTATTTTAGTTTCAAACATAAAACTTAAGACACAAAAAAACTTATATTTTTATTTCTTTATGAATAAAAAAACGAAAATATTATAAAACAAATAAACAATAATTAATAATATTGACTTAAAAATCATAAATCATAGTTTCTAATATATCCTAAACCTATGTTGAATGTACAATTTTAGATTATATTACCTACATTATTAAACCAAATTATTTTAATTTATCAAATAAATATACAAATTATTGATAAATTGTAATAATATTATTATTGTGACATTTTTAGCAGCATTACCTATAATATAAAAATCAATAATTTTATCTAGATAAAAGTGAAGTTATCTTTATCTATATGTGTGTGTGTGTGTGTGTGTGTGTGTGT
>CM023360.1:23357222-23398929 GCA_013282895.1 Eriosoma lanigerum | reverse complement strand
TGTGTGTGTGTGTGTGTGTGTGTGTGTGTATGTATGTATAACAATGCCGTATCAATAATTTTAAATACTTGACTATTATTATGTAGTTAAGTAGGTAGGTAATTCTGTTGAATTTAAAAACTCCATATTATTTGAAATTCTGCCGTACAATTTTAAATATAATAATATTCGCTAAACGGTACGCATTATAATAATATTATTAGCTTGACTTTGCGTGCGCGTAGTTTTACCACGGACCGGTAAATATTCGAACCGGAAGTAAGTATAGAAGTAAAATATATTTTCTGTGAAATTTTCTAAATATGTGAACGCGGTATTGTGGGCGTGTTTACAACGATTAAATCGATTTCAATAATAATTATAATTAAATATTATATGCCTGAAAAAAAATTGAGTTTTCTTTATAATCGTGAAATCGCGATTGTCATAATATTATTATGTATATGGAAAATCGTGGGGGAATTGTCGCCATCGTCCGTTTATTTAAAAACAACCGATCGGGTCACGGTGATCGTACACTGAAAATGAACGGATTACGCGACGCAACATCGTCCGGGATAGTAGTTGTGGTGGTGATCGTGGTCGTTGGATCAATGGTGCACGGATCCGGGGCCGAGACGTCGAATCAACGTACCGGCCGTCAGCTGGTCAACGGTGGTCGCGATCTGTTGTCGAATTGGTTACCGGCCGCCGTTAACGGTTGCAAGACGGCCGGGTGGCCGAAATGTATAGCCCAAAAGATGGCCAGGACAATCCACCTGCTGGAAAAAGCGGATGACTTGCCGATAACCAACGGTGTACGATTGATCAAGAATGCCGCTAAAACGACCGACCGATCAAAAAAGTACGTACATTATTATATAGACTTTTTTTATTTTTAAAAAATCCAAAAAGTGATTTAATATTATGTGAACATGATATAATAATAAAATATTCATTAGGTATTACACTAATTTATAACCTAACTGAAAAATTTAAATTTAAATTAAAAATTACACCAGAATAGTAATATTTAATATTCGTGATATTAGATACGTTTGTCTTCATTACATACGTTGTGACATCAATCTAGTCATTTACGGTACAAAATCGATATTTCAAATAGGAATTATACATTTATGAAAATACTACTACCTAGCTATTAAACTAAATATATGTATAATTATTTATCTTACTAATTTCCTTGCTTGAGAATTGTTGGATCTGACGACTGATACAGTAGTATATACCTTTCTTAAATAAATAGGTATATATATATATATTTATAAACATAGATGATTAAATGATTGTATTAAATTTTCACTAAAACAAAATATGAAGTAAACTTAATAAAAATAAGTAACAATTAATACAAAAATAAAACATAAATATTAGTCGATAAAGATAATTTGGCGGTCTGTATGTACTGAGATAATATTCGACACGCGGTTTGATGGGATTTGTGGTTTAAAATTGATTTCCTTACCCCAAATTATGATCACAATATCTTTCTTAATTAAGTATAGATTAAATAATTATCCGAAACTATTAATATTTATAAATAACAATAATAATCGAATAGCAAAGACAATAATGATACAACAATTATTTTGATTAAATATAATTGAGGTATAATAGTACTTAAATTGTATAGAATTTTAATAATTTGTAATGCTATATGTATAGAATATTTACATTATTAAATAATAAGTAATCTAAGAACAACTTAGTAACTTATATTGTAATATAGTTCCCAAATTACAAATATTATATATTCATTAAAATTGCATTATATTAAACACATTCACGGAAAAATATATTAAGAATATTAAAAGTAAATTTATTCTGACATATTTATATTTTATTCTTGTGATCCATATTATAAATATTAGGTGGATCAGGTGGGTTCAAAATTCTTTGTACTATAAAATTTAAAATATGAAATAATATTTTCACATTTTGTAAATGTGTGTTATTTATTATACAGTGTCATAATTTAAAAAAAAAACTAATACCAATAAATTTGAAATGTTGTATTAACTTAGGTAGATACATCGATAATATTAAAATAATATTACTTATCCACAGTTATCAGCATAAAATATATTATTATCTAATAATAATAATACAATTAGACGTTACACTTTCAAATAAATGAAATATAATCAAATATTAACTTCCAATCCAGACATCTAGTTTTAATCAAAATAACATTCAGAAAACTTAATTCAATTTACTTACCAAATATCAAAAAGTAATTTAATAAATTATGTGATAAAAACACGAGTAAAACTTATTCTTTATAATAATTTGAAATTACTGTCATTGTAAACTTGAATAGAGTATCTGATGATAAGCCTAAGAAACCTTATAAACGAATGACTTACTCTTTGGGATATCGACATTCCTGTATAAAATACAAATACATTTATAATAATATTTATATATTTTCTATAATGATTGAAAAAAAAATGCAATTACGTTTAGCTGATATACATTTTATTAATTTTATGAAATTTCAATACTCTTAACTCATATTCAAATATAATAACATGGTAATTTCAAGATTATAAAATGTAAATCTGGTTTAATAAAATAATAAACCACTATAAAGTTATTTAGTAATTCATTATTTTTTTAATATCTCATCTTTCGTAGTTCATCAATATAAATTGTAAAGTGATTTAAATTTACATACTTTAACAAATTAAAAATTTTACTCCAACTCCGATAGATTAATATCTATTTAATATTGATTTTTGTCTAGGAATATTGTCATGAAAATTTAATCTTTCTTTTAATTTCTAAAAATTAGCTAAGACTAACAGAAATTGATTTAGATTGTTTATTTTTCAATGGTTTTTTTTTTTTGGTATTACTACATCATGTTAACTATTAGTTCTTTATTATATTAGTAATTTTTACAAAAAATATTTCATCTAATGAGATTAATGGTCTTTGTTAAAATCAAAGTCAAAAATTATTATTTACAATCTACATAATATAAATTAATTATAAGACAATATCGAATTATTAATATTTCTTTAATATAGTATAAAACATATATGACAAAACATATATTGTTTTCATTCTTATAGTTTATTCCAACAAAATAATTAGATAAATGTATAAAAATTATAATATGATAATAAAAAATTGGAATTTATTGAAATAATTCAAGTTGGTAGATTGATACTATATTAGTTATAGTTGTTTGAAATTTAATACAATTGTGAGATCTGAAAACATAAATAATGAACAATTTATTAAAGTAAATAAGGTAGACAAATAATATAAAATAGGCAAAATAAATATTCTTTGGTGGTGCAAACTACTAATACAATGTATTTTTAATGTTTATTTAATGTACCTATTATTTTCAATAAGAAAATTATCATTATTGAAACTCGTATTTCTCTCATTTGTCATTTCCCTATATTTATTTTTTTATAGTTCAAATTCTAATATATTGTCATAATTTTACCTATTAAATATACCTACGCAGTTCTCATATTGGATTAATTAATTTCAATGTAATATTTTAATAAAACTGCATACCGTGAGTTTAAATAAATTTAATATATTTTACCCAAAACAGCAATCATATATTTTGTTTCTTACAAAATTCAATACCATAATATATTATATTATTACAATATTATGTCTATATGACCATCCAATTAAAATAATATATATATTAGCATTATAACTGTATTATATAATTCAATCTATTATAATTAGTCTTTGGAAAATATCATTAACTTAATGTAGGTAAAATAAATATTTCATTGCTATTCTGCAATGTTCTGAATGAGAACATTAAAATGAAACCTTTTTCTTAATAAGTGCAAAAGTAATATTCTACGTAAAGACTGAAACGTATACGTTAAGACTTCAGTTTTTAATTAACATTTCAGTGTCTTGTTTTCTGTTTCCATAACTATACGTAAGTAAATGAAATTATAACTGCATAAGCGTGCGTATCCTCTGACCGCAGATGCTACATAACAAAAAAAAGCCCTTTATACTTAATCGACATACCTATATACTTTTTATTAATTATATTTTATCAGTTTAGATTTTAATTAATTAATCATGACTCATAAAGTTATAAGTAATCATTACTACTGCATAATATAATATATATTTAAAATATATATTACTATATCAGACATATTTATTTTTAAATACCTATAAAAATTATAAAAACTGGAGTTCAACATCTTAAATAATAAATAGGTACCTAATTTTTATAAAATAAGTCTTTTCTCAGTAGTCATCATAAATTTAAATACATCTATAGCATAATGTTCAATATTAACATTGCAAATCATTTCTTATTCAACAAATAAAAATAAAAAAGAATTGAATCGATCTTCGGACATTGTACTTCTTATTTTATTTTTTAATAAACTTAATTTTGAAAAACTTATTTCGCGGAAACAACTTGTGGCTGAAAATGGCAACATATGTTTTTATAATCTGCAAAAAACTGTTAGGAAATTTCTGATCTTCCACAATTTTAACAGAAATCTATTAGTGGATATAGTATAAATAAATATACAATATATTTAGTAATATAATTTATGAAACTTAATTTATTTCTTTGGACAATTTACGTTCAAAAATTAAATAACCTTTATAGTTTTTATGGTAGTATTATTTAAATTAATTAGTAACTACTGAATGTCTATTTGTCTGTACAGAAATCATACATACAATATTATTGATAGAATAGTTTCATTCGTGGACAGCCATTCGTTGCAAATCGATCTGTGGACACTGGACAATGGTGATAACGTGACCGTCGAAGGTTTGCATTAATATTGTAATATTGATATAAAAATTATAAAATAGCAATTTTACATCCCCTTCATAAATGGAATAGGGGATAGCTTGCGAGGAATTGGTCCCTCTAAAATGGCCAAATTTTGTTCGTACCTGTTGATGTATACACGATACATATATAATATGAGTAGGCATGTGAAAGTTATGTTAAAGTAACTTTTGACTTAGCCCCATAGACAATTTATCTCAGTTCCGCTTATAATCCTATTTAGTTAATCCTATCTAACAACATGCTATACCTATAAATATTTGTATTCGTTTTAACTTCATTCTCGATTCTCGTCCAGATTAAACACAATCCGATTAAACTAAAAATATTAATCTATAAAAACGTCTTCTCAGTCTGGATTATAAAATACTGTATAAAAGTCCAGTATTATGTAACACGTAGTACGATGATACGAACATAATATATTATTACATTTTCTATAGTCGATAATAATTTTAGTACAGTGAACCGCAGAAATACAAATCTCATAATATAAATTGAAATAGTTTTAGTTCTCCGTTTGTCTATACGTAGTATGAAAGTACGGCCATACATAAACAAGAAGCACTGAATTAAATACGTACATGCTGCACAGTAACAGTAATCAAATAGAAACATACTTTTTCAAACGCGTATTTCATATTATAATTTCTATGCATAATACATTAACTTTAAATTAGTATTCGTTTGTAAATTGTATCAGTCCACTACAGGAGTATAGGTTATGCATAATATTATATATTTACCATAATGTGTATCTTTTGTACGAATATATGTCATTATTATTTACTATAAATAATTCTGTAGAATTTATCAACATTAAATTGAAAATATGGTTAAATTGAATATTTTATGTAATAAGATCATTTGTAATAAAACTCATACATTTCATTAATGTACAAATTTATAAAATTCATAATATAAGTAAGTATGTAGGTAAAACCATTGATTTTTATTTGTGTAAGTATATTACCAATTGTAACCTATATGAGTTGTAGAACGTTGGTACCTATTTTAATAATATTGCATTTTTTTAAAACTAAAATCCTAATAAATAATTATATAAGCAATGAAAAATACAAAACATATTATAAAGGTACAATATATTTTATAATACCTTCTTATGTAAATCGATAATTAATATCGAAAAATTACACTTTAAACTTATTTGAAATATTAAAAATTGATCGTCTAATACGTTTAAATACGGTACTTAAACAATATTATAAATCTATACTTCTTCTTCGCTTAACTCCCAACTATATGGAATCGGGAATCGACTCTTCTAATCCTACACGGCTGCACCTCCATAGATTTCGATCACCTACATCTCGTCCATTCACACCAGTCACCAGCTATCGTCATATCACTCTTAATTCTATCTATTAACCACTTTTTCGGTTTTCCTCTCCGCACTTACCTTCTCAACTATGATAGATAAATATCGAATTTAATTAATAATGTCTATACTATTTGGACTTACTAATCAATAGGTATTAAGATACTATTTGCTTATAATAGCCATTATCCAGTTATTTTCTATAAAAATATGTAAATAATTGTAAACAATTTTAAAACTAGATATACCCATCATTTGTTTCTAAATACCTACTATTGTATAGGTTTAGGTACACATGGACGTAACTAGAGGAGCTTGGGAGGGCTTAGCCCTGTCTAAACCATTTTTAGCTCTCCCTACAATATTTAGCTGTTTTTAGTTTTTATGTGTATGGTTAATTAGCTTAAGCTCTTCTTATTAAAAACACCTAATTACGTCAATTGCCCTATTGGTATAATATATATTTATATATAAGTACATAAAAATATATATATTTATATCCTAGTCAAACTGAGTAATGAAATTCTTATTGAAAATTATAAAATGTTCTGATCACATATTTTATTTTATCATATTAACAATAATAATTTGTCTACTTCATTATAGGTATACTTACGTCTTTCTTACTCATTATTGCTGAGTTTATACATTTAAAAAGACCACATAAGGACAGGGCCTCACTAGCAAAATCTAGTCTGTAGAATAGGCCAGTCCGAGGTATTACCTTGTATGTAGCCTGTAGTCAATTTATATCTTTCGACTTTATTGAAAAGTTTCAAATCTAAACCTAAACCTATATTTAACTAATAATGATACATGTAACAATATCGAATAGTTTATATTATTATAAATTATAAAACAATATTGTATTTTAGTAATAAAAGTAACATACGATCATAATATTATTATTTCGACAGGACGCAGACGGCACGCTTACCGAAGAGTGTTTCCTATAGTGGTGGGCACGTACATGATCATGTCGGCCGTTCTGTTGCCACTGGGCTTTATGTTCATGTCAACGCTGGGCGGCAAAGCACTATTGGTCAGCAAAATGGCATTGATGATATCGCTGATGAGCAATATCAAGAAGATATTCTCGTATGAATATTACGTGCCACCGGCCCCGGTCCCTGCCGGCCAGCACCACTGGAAGAGGACGTTACTGGCACACCGTACCACTGCTGGTCCGCTTTACTCGTCCTACACCGCGTAATAACTATAGCGCATAGTATCATACATCGTAATGATAATAATTTATTAAATCTATATAATATAATAATTGTTTTAAACATAAACAGCTATAATATTATAAACAACTGCGATAAAAAAAAAATTTAAAAAAAAACGTATGCGTTTACAAAAACCCGTATATCATTAGGTATATAATATAAATTATATCACATTTATTTTAGTTACTAGTACCTACCTACAATATTAATATATTATTATGAATATGACAATTAAATAGTTTAATTGAATAATTCTTTATATATAAATTGATCCATAATATATAGATATGGCATTATATTATACATTGTACATACCTACCATTATAAATTATAATGCATGTATTGTCCATATTATATAGCGTAATTTATTACAATTTTGACATTCATCCTTATTTCTGGACAGTGGTTCAGGGTTCAGCATCAGGGTTTTTTACGTGACACCTAGGCTCTAGAACCAATTGAATGTAAATACTTTTATGATGGTCCAGAAGTAATATTTTTTTTATAAAGAAAACCTTGCCTTTTTAGTTTTATAACCTCTTATTAATTGAATACCATCTCATAAAACATATTGTATGCCAATAAATGAGATAGGTATTATTATAACTCAAAATGATTTTTAATGTCATAAATTTATAAATACTTATATAAATTCTATTTATTAAAAAAAAAAAAAAAATGTAGGACTGTAGTAGATATTATAGTCAAAATAAACAGCAAACTAATTAATCGTTATTTATAACATATAATTAAAAATATAACTAATAGCATAGGTATTATTTAATATTTACACATTAAATATATTAAATATATAAAATACTAACTAAATTAATTAAAATCCACCAACTACTAATTAATTAAATAGGTATTATATTTTTTATTTATATAAACTATAACCATCATACCATTCATTTTTCGAATTTCTCAAAAGTTTTTCCTCGGAAGAAAAAAAACTACCAAAAAATAGCGAAAATCGGCAAAATTACGAAACTTACAAAATTTTGGAACAGGTTGGTTAATTTTCTGAGTAAACATAGAGCTTTGAACTTTTTTCTAAAAATGTTAAATATTACCTGCAATTTTGGGTTAAACGGTTTGAAAATTTTATAAAAACCTACTCATATACTACTTAATCTATTCCCAAAATATTTTTAAAATCGTAAGTTACAATTTTTTTTTATAAGTTTTAAAAGATAAAACTACCATAAATATAGGAAAATCGGAAAAATTACTGTTTCCGTTATTTTAAATTATTTTAATTCGTGATAACTAATTAAGTTTTGATCGTAAGGACTTTTTCAGTAGGGAAATTTATCAGTTTGAAAATGTTATAGAATCCTAACCATATTATACTACTTCGGTGGGAACGAGGTTTTTTGGGACAGTTGTCCCATCACGCTTTGGGATAGGTGGTGAGTGGCTATTTTAAAGGTACCTATTTGAGATTATATATAGGTAATTTAATTCTCTGTTTTGGGTAACAATGATTTCGCTTTATTCCTTGTAAGTTGTAGTGTAAAACTATAAACACAGCATTACATCAAAACGTGTTAATGTGTTATCCAGAACTTTCGTGTGAAAGAAATAAAGAAATCAACACATATAAAGCAATTAATACATTTGGAATATCATCCAGTATTTTAAAAAAACATTAATGTACACTTAAAAACAAAAATAAATAAAAAAATTTTCTAAAAAATATTAAAATTTGTTTTATGGAAAGGGGTGGGCGCTGAGTGATATACCAAATATTTAGCTGCCTCTTCAACTTATGTACTAATGTTCGCGCCGCCACTGTACTACTAAATCTTCTAACAAAATTTTTTTGAAAATCATAACTTACAATTTTTTTTTATAAACTTCTAAAGTTTTAATATTTCGTAGAAATGAATTTTATATTTTGTTTTTAATAGTTTAATAGCATGATTTCTGGTAGAAATAATTGTTTGATCTTTGATTACTACAAGTAGGGTATGTTTTTGGTAGCAAATTGCATCTAATTAGTATTTTATTTAGCTCATTTTTCGAATTCTCAAATGTTTTCCCAAGAAAAACTACCAAAAAAATACAGAAAAACAGCAAAATAGCGATCTGAGAATTTGATTTTAAACTTTTTGGGATAATTAATGCAGTTTTGAATGTAGAAACTTGTAACTTTTTTTCAAGTAATCTCATAGATAATTGACATATGGATAAATTATACAATTCCTAAACGGATTATCAGTATAATATATTGTATTATATTATTGAGTTTCAATCAGAATCATATTTTCGAATACAATATCATTGCATTCAAAACTTAATTATACCACTAATTTCTTCGAGGACCGAAAAAACGAAAGGGGATCGTCCAAAATCAACCTTCTCGCTTTTTATTGTTTTAATAATATAATTCATAGGTTCTTAACCTTTTCTGGATAATGGACCCCTTTGAAGTTTAAAATATAATCACAGACCCCCCACAAAAAAAAATGTATAATTTTTATATTAATTTTTTTTAATGATAATACCAATAGTTAATACATTATTAAATTATTTTAAATAATCACTTTATTTTATAGTTTAAATACCTATACATACAAGTTTTAATGTGACATTTGCTGTTGTTTTGTGGCCAATGTTATCTTAAAATCTGGGACTGTAGTGGATAGAGCAATTTACATATCATCCTGAATGTCCAATCGATTTATAGATTTTGTTTATATTGTGACCATTAAAGAAAACCCAGACTCACAGAGATATGTAGTAGCAAATGGAATTAAAAATTGCATTGCCCTGGATACAGCTTGTGGATAAGCCTTCGTCAACGAACACCAAAATTTGATTAAATTTTTTGTTTGAAAATCGTGATGTGCCATTTCTTTTGATCTTAAATCAATTAATTCGTCTTTAAAAAGGTCTGAATCATTAACATTACGGTTCTCCATGTTAAGTTGAAATGATCGTTAAATTATATTGCCATATAATTTTAATAATAGTAATCTAAGTTTGATTTATATAAAAATAATGTCCGGTTTCTTATGGGCAAAAAATTATTATTATCTTAAAAACGTTATCGGACACTTTACAGAAATATAACCGACTATTCATGTATAAAAATAATAAATATACATTCAATAAAGTTCACAATAAATATATATAAGTATTATCGATGTAAGTACAGTTTCTACTTTAACCGATGGTCTTGATTCATCGAATAATATTAATTTCAAGCAAATTTGTTTTTGGGTCATTTAAAAGTCATCCAGTGGACCCCCGAGTATCCATCTACGGACCCCCAAGAGGTCCATGGACCACCAGTTAAGAACCTATGATATAATTTAACTTTTTCTTGATAGACAATAAGTACATATTTTTACTGCTTTTTATGTTATCAAAATTTAAAAAAAAATTGTACCTTTTAACTCCGATACACAATTGAATAAATCATATTTTAACTTGCCAATAAAAAATGTACAACATAAAACATAAGTTACACTAATTATTAAAATTATATATAATAAGTCTCGGCAATTTCATAATAATAAATAATATAATTGTAAGATTTCACCAATAATTTTATGTGAGTACAAAACAAATATTTGTTAATACCACAAATTACATCAAATACTTACCAACACCAAATAAATAACATAAGTTACCACTAAAATTATTCTTTAAACTCTACTAATAATTAATTTTTCAAACAGTATTTTATGAAAAATAATAGCATGTATATAATATATTTACTGTACAGTAACTAGCCTCCAAAGCTTAAGCCAATTGCCAGCCTAAATATTAACTTGTATATGCAAGACAAACTTAATATTTTCATACTTCATAATCTAATATAAGGTAATATTAAGATAAAATTTTTTAATATTTCTATCATAATCATATAAATTGAAAACAATATCAAACTATAGAATCCAAATATTTTTATATTTTATTAAATATTTAATATAACAATTTCGAAATACAATTTTATTATATTAAAATAGTATGTTTTACATACAAATTATTATATTAATCATAAGAATAAAAAACTTAATTCTTATCTTCTGTTATCATTACTATTATTATAACCCTTTTGTTTATTATGATAATTCCTACCATTTCTATTATTTGCTGGATCTTCCCAACTTCTCTTTTCTCCTCTTCTATAATCTTTCTTATAATTGTAAGCTGTATATGAAGAAACTAATGGTGGCTTTATACTTCCTAATTTTACATTAGCAACATAATCTTCATCTTCATCTGTATATCGGTATTTAAATTCCTCCTCAAATTGCAATAACTTTTCTTTTTGTTCCTCTGTTAGTGATTTGTCAACATAAGTTTCAGGAATTTTTACTATAGTTACATTACCCTTCTTTTCTACTTCAAATTCAGGTTGAATATATTGTGAATCAATATGAGATGCCATTTTTATATTAGTATATTATTATCTTTAATTGTTGAAAAATATTTTGGTACAACAATTAATGAATCAGCATCTAAAAAATTTCAATTTATTAGTCAATTGTTGAAATAATAATTTTACCATTTATTCAATAATACATTATAATTTAAATATACTATGTATATTATTATATAATAATAGATGTACTATAACAAATGACAAATTAGAAATGAAATATTATAAACTAAACAAAAATAACTGAATAGATGATACTAATAATATAGAAAAAAAAGACAGGAAGCTGCTTAGAGTAAATAGTTCTTCAGAATAAGCTGGACAAAACACATCACAAATGATAAAGTTTATCAAAAAGCCAGAGAATCAAAAAGACTTATGAAGACCTTAAAAACAAGAAAGGCCAAGTTAATTAAACACACACTGTGTTATAACAGTCTACTTAACAAAATAATACAAGATGCCATTGAGGGGAATAATAGGAGAGTTAATAATAATAATAGGATAAGTTAATTAAACACACACTGTGTTATAACAGTCTACTTAACAAAATAATATAAGATGCCATTGAGGGGAATAATAGGAGAGGGTGAAAGCTACTGGACTAAATTAGTCAAATAACAAGAGATATGGACTATAGTTCGTATTGTGAACTAAAAAAGAAAACAGAGAATCGACAGGAGTAGAAAATTGATGACAATAAGCCTTTGGGCTGTTAACAAAAAATACAATTTAATAGTCAGTACTAAAAATAAAAGTTAATGCAATTTATAGGGATCAAAGGTTCAGTTATAAACACAAATATATAGGTATAATTTATATACCAAATTAATTTAAGTCAGGAAAGATGCAATTGCATTATTTGACCAAGAATATTGTAAAGACTGTTTACTGTCAAGTAAAACATGAGTAACATTTTTAATAACTTATACAAATTATTGACATAAAAAAAAAAAAACAATTTTATAAAATACAATCATATAAAACAAATATATTTAACTCACGTAATTCATTAATAATACTTGAAATAATTACTACATAGAAGCCTTCTTTTGATGGGTATATTTTATCACTACTAGCTAAATGTAAAGGTTCAAACATCCTAAAAAAATAAAAATTATATAAAAATTATATGAACTGAATCGGATAAATGTATTATAAACAATTTTTAAAATTATTTATTTTCATATTTAGTTATGACTTTGTCTGAACTCTAAAACAAATAAGCTACCAATTATCTGAAAAAGCCCAATAATTTGGTTAACTAAACATATTTAACCAAATAACATCGTTGAACCCTTGGTATATGATTAGTACTAACCAACATAACGTATCGTTATAAGGAAAAAGTAAAATGTAAAACTGGAAATTGTATTAAAGAATATAATAAAGCTGGATATTTTAATGTTCAAAATGCAAATTATCTGGTTTTTAAACAGATAACCAAATTTTTATACTTTGGATAATAACCTATTTTATAGTATTTAGCATATAACTACTTAAAAACACCAAATTGAAAGTATAAATTTTAATTAGGTTTTTACTTTACTAGGGATGGACAATCCGCGGCCTATGAGATTTATCAAACATTTACAAAAAATTCATTCTGTTTATTTTAATTAATTTACACACCAAAATTTTTATTTGTTTTGTTCAAATCTAAAATATGTCATTTAGTATGCGACCAGTGTATTTCCAAAGTGGCTCACAAGATCATTTAGGTTGGCCACTCCAGTACTATCCTAAATAATTTCTTGGAAGTTAAATATATTTAATTATGTAAACTTACATACCAACAGTGTAATAAATTAACTTAAATATTAAATGATATGATAATATATAATGATATGATTTTAGATTTTCAATTACAGTATTAAAAATTATACGTTAGTTTTAACATTAGGTTAGGTTACAACTTTTTCTCAGTTTCAAAACTTATATAATTACTGTAATTATTTAAAACACAAAAACATATTACTTTCATTAAGGCTCAATAAAAAAATTATTATAGATATATAACAACAAAAAAACTATGTATAAAAAAAAAACTTCATTTATCAATTATTAACAAAATTATATATTTTATACTTACCATCCAATATGATGTCCACATTTACATACACAAACTTTCCAAACGTAACCAGGAAACCATGAATTATCAATCTGCCACTATATTATAAAACAAATATAGTTTTAGTATATAATAAAATTTAACTTAATACAGTTATTTAATTACTAATAATTATAAATATATCAGAAAAATCATATTATACAAATGGTAGGAGTTAAATAATAATGTTGATAACTCTGTATAGATTTTTTTAATATTTATAATAATTTTAAAAAATATAATATGAAAGGTAAAATATAATTTGTTTTTAACATTATAACTTACATTTCCTTGTCCAACACACAAAGTTTTTGATAATGTAATAATTTCAAACTCTAAAAGCAATGAATTCTTTACAGTTTGAACTTTAACGTTTTTTAAACCAAATAATTGAGATACACGACTTTCTATAGCAGCTGGACTATCAATTGATATAAGTGATGATAATGGTGCAATATCTGAGCCACAACGTCGGCAAAGAAAATAGTCAACAGCTGTTTTTGGTAAGTCAGTAGAGTGTAAATCAGTATCCTGAAACTTTGCTGAGCACCCATATGCCAGACAGACAAACATAAAAACTGTGGCAAACACCATTAGACGGATACATTGAAATTACAATGAATAGCTATAACATAAACAATTTTTAAAAAATTATTATATTATACATAAAAATATTATTCATAATTTGATATTATCAATATTATATTTAACAAAAAAATAAATCAATTATTTAAATTTGTTAATTATCCCATCACTAACAATAAATATAATCCTCTTATAACAAAACTTTTCATTACAGAAAACTATGTCATATATCAAGTAATCAAGTTATTCAATACAATTTTAATTACAACTTAGAGTTACTAGAGCACATAAATATTCTTATTGCAAATAAAATAATTACTCAAGCTAAACCAATAGCCACTCTAAAAAATTATTGATTTCATATGGGATCCGTTTCAGATAAGTATAAAGATTAATAAAGCTGTAGATAAAGCAACTAAACTCACTACAACAACAATTTATAACTCTAGAAATATACCTACTTACAAATAACATTGTACTTTCTGTTAATAAAAAAATATACTTAGCAGTACTAGCATCTAGCACTTACTACAATACCTAGCACTTGTAGGCAACCTGTAGGGAAGGCAAGAAGCACCCTTCCGGATTTATAATTCTGTCTATTATATGTATGTTATGTATGGTTTAAATTCATTATCAAATTATTGTTTTCCAAATAGTAACCTTTCCCTTATCCTGTAAAATTAACTGCAGATGCCCATGACCTATAGTCTGTTTGCAGAGATAATATTATCTATCTGTAATGCAACTCTTAAACATCCCCAAATAGTTATTTCATTTGTAGTGCTGTGCATTAAATGCAACCATTATAGTGTTACTTAATCGCAGAGAGGGATAACAGATGGTGCGACTGTTGTTTTTCGTCATTCATATGCACAACACAGTCAATTTTCTAGGGAAATAGACTATAGTAGAACTACTAGAATTCTATTCATTAAATTAAAGAAAATAATAAATCTAAGTTAAAAAATAATTTAAAAAAAGTAGAATCCCCTTGAATTTAATTGATACTAAGATATTGTTATAATTTTAATACCATTAGATTGTAATCAAATAACTTATTTACAAGTTATAACACACAAAAAATTTTGGTTTAATACCAACATACTTGTTATTTTAACTCAAAATAAATATATTAATTTGAATAATTTATAAAGTCTATGATTAATTAAACTACCACGTAATAACCAAAGATGTTACAGCCTTAACATTAATACATTTCATATAATTTAGTATTGTATAATACAAATATCTAATAAGGGCTAGATTTAAAACTATTGAAATCAAACAATACAAATAAATAATAGGCTTGTTTTTTTTATAAATATATTTATAATCTCCAACGATGTAAATTTACTTTTCATAGTTATGTAGGATATAAGTACGCAAGTTCCATAATTTATAATATAAAATTAGGCAATTATTTAATTTTTACAATGTTAAAAAGATTTTATATTTCAAAAATAGTGGGAATTACTTTAGTAATACAAGATTCTTATCACCCTGTATATCTAATAATTACTATTATTAAAGGTAATACAAGAAGAACTGAAACCCATAAGCTAGAGCGTCCTCAGAAATTTTTCAAGGTGGGAGCAAAATATTTTCTTTTTTCAATTTTTAGTTTCAATATCTGAGTAGTGCTAAGTTATGGTTTGTGAAATATTTTCTTTCATAAATATAGATAATTTAGTAACCTAAAAATTATTAAAAAAAAGTTTATTTTGTATGACACAGTAATTATAATTATTGATGTGGGGCGCCATTTGGGGAAAAGCAAGGTGGGCCACGGCTCCCCTATTTTTTTTATGTATTTTATCGCTCCGATACATAATAATCAAATGCCATATGCCACCTTCATAATCTACAATAACATTGTTGACGGACTTATTGTAAATTTGTATATTTGTACCATTTTGTTGTTTGTATTTTGTGTCATTATGGTTTATTGAGCTATAAATAATGATATAGGTATGTTTAATAAAATTAGGTATAATAAAAAACTTTGTACATTCCTAAAAAATGCATCGCACATGAAGTTGTCAGTTACTAACATAATTTTAATAGCAAACAAAATTGGCCCGATCGGCGTAAAACTTGGCCTGATTCAATTTTTGCTCCTCTATTAAGATACTGAAATGGCGCTCCTGTAATTGACCCAACAAAACTAATAATTAATAAACTAATTAATTAGCTAATAACTAATTAAGCTCTAACAAACTGCCAAATAAAACATTTAAAACGTGAATTTATGTACAAAAAAACTGAAAAATACAAAATATAAACATGCCTTTAGAGTTTCTAGTTTATGCAACTATAAACATATAAATCATGTGAATAAACAAAATATTAAAATTAAACACAGCAATTGATGAAACCTAAATACCTATCCAATAATTTGTTATTTTCAATTTTGCAAATATCAAAATATCTGGTCATTAAAAGCAATCTAATTTTTTATGTAATATAATATTTCTGATTTATTTCAGACATCTTATAATTATAAAATATGCTGTATTACCTATAAAATGGCGAAATGTACAAAAAAATGTTGTAAGACACGTGTAATATAAATTCACTAATATATTACAAAGTATATTTATATCGGAAATATGAAAACGTCTATTGAAGCGTTACATAGCACATAACCACTAAAGTTAATAAATCAGCAATTCAATTTATATCATTAAAACATACTTACTAAAATACTAATACTCCAAAATTCCGAAATCCAGTGACCAGAAAACTAGCAAATAAAAATATTGTGTAGTCTTTCCGTCTTGGTGACTGAGTTCAAATCAAAAACGATTCAACGATTTCAAATTTCGATTGTTGTTTTACAGTATTTATTTGTAAAAGGAATAAGGAATATCTTATTTATATTTATACTATAAGTAATAAAATTTATATTTTGTATATAGAATTCATGAAGAGGTAGAAAATGACACATTAAAAATAGGAACAAACGGCAAACACTGTACTGAACTACTGAATTGTCATTCTCTTTGTCAATAACAAATTAACAAATAAAATATTATCTATATAATATCTATAAGCGTAGTTAATGGTGATTGGTGATCACTGTCTATTTAGCATAATAAAATATGATAAAAAATGAATGTTATTTGACACTCTTATCAATTACAAACGTAACGTATAATCACTAAGAACAGTGATCAGATTTCCACAGTCTTTGGATGTGGTACGGCGAGTGTATTTCAAATCCAAACTTACTTGATCACAAATTCAACCGACCGTTTTTTCGTTATTATTCGAAGAGATTGTCTCAAAAATGTATTTATTTCTCATTTGACATGGACATATTGCTTTTTTCGTAATTAGAACTCTAAACATTGCCCTTAAGTTAAGAACCATGATATCAGTATAACGTTCATCGTGCACGTTTTTATCACCATTTTATGCAAGGTCTTTGATTCTCTAATCAGCTGTGCGGCAGAGTTGTTTTTGTGTTTGATTTTCTCTCTCCCGTTCGGTCAGACTTCTCGCTCACACACTACCTCCTCTTGAACGGTCTTCGTCGCACCGGCAGAAATCTTCTCGCTCTCACCCTATCAATCCATCTCACTCTGTTCAAGATACAATTTTTAATTCGTATATATTATTATCGAAAAATATAATAACAATAATATTATATAATTTATACACATAGATATAATATTATATGCCTATCTAATAGACGCAATATTCATTCGCCAAATATTATTAAAGTTATACTATTAATAAATTAATTAAAATCGTTTTAATATTCTGTAAAATTACCAATGCTCTTGTGCCGTGTTCGGTCCCGCTGTTATTTTATGTCAAACATCGTCATCATCGTAGTCCGCTGCGTGTAGTTCTCTATCGAACATCAGCCGTACAAAATCATTTTTTCAATCATATTACTCCGTAGCCGCTGAAGCAGTGCTAGTGTTGATGCACGCTGCCAGTAATCAATTTTATAATATATTATAGCCCATAGGTATAGTTTCGTATCCGAACAGCGAATATTCGCGCGCCCGGCATAAATCCACAGCCATCAATGTTTATTATTGTTGTCATTATAGAAAACGTCGTAACGGCGTGTCGATTTTAACGACTAAAACAGAACGCATTTGCTGTGCTGGCCAAACTACCCCGGCCGTGCATGTGTTGTATCCATATATAGGACAGACTTTGAACATCTCTACACCGTCCCGTAAGTACACAACTAGGAATGCACACATAATTATAGGATAAAATTTAATATTTCGATGTTATGACATTGTATCACAATACAGGGTAATAGGAATATATTGAATAATCTTTGATGTCCAGATTTTCATTTAATACTCTCCCTTAATTATTATCATTTGTTAAAAAAATTATGTTTTCACTACAAAATGTACAATGATTGGCAACAGTAGTTAGATTGTTTACATATCAAATTCAATAAAAACATATTTTGTTTCAGGATGACTATTGTGACTCGTGGACAAACTGTCGGATTAGATTCGTCCGATAATCAAAATAATGTTCAAGTGAGTATTACTGTTTTAATTTATTTACATATTGTTTTTTATGAAATGTACTTTTTTTACATATATAAAGAATGTATCGCAACAAAATACACAAATCCACAGTGTTTTATCAAACATCAATATTCTGCAGCCTTGTGACATTGAATCACGTCAAAGACCGGAACAAACTATCCATGAAACAACAACAGATGATACTGATGATAATCTCCAAAATGATATGGAAAGCAATGAAGATGAAATACATAAAGAGGAATTTGAAGAAGAAGAACTAGTATTCCCGATGATCAAACTAGTTAATCTAGAAGAAAAAATTCATAGTCAACGATGGATTGTACCAGTATTACCAGATCAAGAGCTAGTTTCATTATTAAATGTATCAATTGCATTTTGTAAAAAAGGCTTAGATATCAATAATGAAGGATGTCAAAAATTTTTCCGTGATGCTATGTTATTGTCGTTTACACGCATATTGACTGATGATGCTGTAAACAGTTGGAAAGCAAACATTCAACAGTGTATTATGAGCAATTGTATGAAACTTGTAGAACTGTTGGTGCTCAAACTTGATGATGACAATTTTCCGTTCCTAGAGATACTCGGGATGCTGTTTAACCCATTAAATAAGTAAATACTTAAAGAATATTAAATATTTAAAACTATTATACATTTTTTACTTAAAAATATTTTTTTTTATGATAGATTTCATTTATTTAACTGTGCAAGACATTCTGATTATACAACTTTGGAAATTGCTACTAATGACTTTGATATATTTGCAAGAACACCTCCTGATTCTAGAGCTCCTAGAGGCTGGCTTGTTGATCTGTTAAATAAGTATGTAACATGTTATTAATTAATAATTTAATTATTGTAAAAATAGTTTCATGGATATTTTATGATTTTGTGTTTTTCAGATTTGGAGTTTTAGGTGGTTTTCAAAAATTATCTGAACGATTTGAATCTAATAAAACATTAACTGTACAAATTATTTCTGGATTAATTAGGCCATTTGGTAGTTGTTCTGAACTTTTGACTGAACCTACAATTACAAAATATTTAATGCCTATTGTGGTATGTTACTAAATTTTATATTTTTAATTAAATTTAAAGATCATTATGAACTTACAGGAAAAAATACCTAGCATATTGGATGTTTTAACTGATGATGAGTTGAAAAAAGAAACAAAAAATGAAGGAAAGAATGATGCTATTTCTTCAATAGTTAAAGCTTGTAAACAACTTGCTATGATAATACCTAAACAGGATGAATTAATTAAACAATTAGAAATATTTAGACTTAAAATGTTACTTAGGTAATCTATTTTTAAATAGTAATTTACTAATTTATTTATGAGTATATTTATTGTTTAATAATTTATATTTTATATTAAGATTATTACAAATATCGTCTTTCAATGGCAAAATGAATGCTTTAAATGAAGTTAATAAAGTTATTACCAATGTCACATATACTCCACATAGGCATATAGATCATGAAGAAGAATATTTAACACCAGAAAGAATGGCTGTAAGTTATTTATTAATATTATATGAGTTAGTTGAATATTTCTTAATGTAAACTTTGTTTCAATTATAATTTTAGAAATGGATAAAAGAAAATAATGTATTAGAAATAGTTTTACGAGATTCACTTCACCAGCCACAGTATGTAGAGAAACTAGAAAAAATTATACGCTTCGTTATTAAGGAACAAGCTCTATCATTAAATGATTTGGACGCTTTATGGGCTGCTCAAGCTGGTAAACATGATGCTATAGTAAAAAATGTTCATGACTTATTAGCAAAGCTGGCTTGGGATTTTTCACCAGAACAACTTGACCACCTATTTGAATGTTTTCATGTAATAAATAATAATTTTACATTATTTGCTCATTAAATAATATTAAATATTATCAATTATAGGCAAATTGGACAAATGCCAATAAAAAACAAAGAGAGAAATTATTAGAACTAATACGACGATTAGCAGAAGACGATAAAGATGGTGTTATGGCACATAAAGTAATTTTTAATCTATTATTTTAAAAGTAAATATTATTTTTATTATAAATAATTATTATTAGGTGTTAACATTATTTTGGAATTTGGCTCATGGAGAAGATGTATCTACTGAAATTATTGATCAAGCTTTGTCTGCTCATGTTAAAATTCTAGATTATAGTTGTGCACAAGTAAAATTACTTTTTCTTTTGAATTATGTATAAAATACATATTATAATATTATTATTTTAGGACCGAGATGCACAAAAAACAGCTTGGCTTGATAAATGTGTAGATGAACTTAAAAATAATGGTTCATGGGTACTTCCAGTTCTAAAACATATAAGAGATATATGCATGCTATATGATTCTACACCAGTTGGTGCTCATCAAGCCCATACGCATACATTGTATCGGTAAGTTATAAATACAAATTATTAAGTATTTAGTATATCTAAAAATTGATAGTTTCCTACTTTAATGATATGCTATATTTTGGTATTATGTTAAAATAAACTTAATTAATTAATATATAATTTACTTTAATATTACCCAAAAAGTAATGAGTTATTCAAATTCTCTAATTATATTGTGTCTATCATCTATTTAAGAAAAAAGTAAATTTCAGCTTTGTATCCTTAAACAGGGGTGTGCTCACAGGAGGAGTCATGGGATTTAATCATCCACCCCCATTGGCTGTATTTTTAGTTTAATAACAAAATATATAATACATCTTTATAATTTATTAAATGTAGGTATATTCTAAATGTATGTATGTTTTAAATAGTAATAACGTAAATCTTAGTTTTAAAGTGATAACGAAAAAAACTTATAGAAAACGTGAATTTATAATAATCTAAAAATAGTCAGCATGTGGCATCAAATTTCCCAATTCATAATTTATCATTTCCATTGTATGTTTACTGCATAGACCTATGAACTAGTTTTTACTATAATATTTCACATTAATTATTATTAGTCCTCGATGAATTAGTTAAAAAACCAAGAAAACTAGATTTTTTTGTTTTATATATGTATATTGTAAATTAGTATTATAATATATAAATCTGAAAATTCAAAAGGATAATTAAATTCTTCCTTTAATTTTACTCTTGAGATACATTGCTAAAAAATTAACAACCCCCCTCCCCCTTTGAATCCTCTGAGCATGTCCCTGTCCTTAAATAATAGCAATATTGTATATTTTTATTATATTTAAATTAATAAGATACAATCATATTTTTTAAATGTTAACATGAATACACACATGTACATTCAGTGCTTCAATTAGAGAGGGGAGTATCTGTTCATTTATAAAAAAAAAATTATTGTATCCCTTCTTATTTTTCTTAGTGGGTTGCCCAAAACTGGACTTCCAGGGATCGTTTTTTAATTTCTGTATTAAAATATGCTAAAAAAAGTGCAGAAGAAACATGATGTCCAAAACAAGACGAACATTGATTCATATCAATTTTATTAATACATTTAAATTTATAAAATATGCCATTTTTTATTATAATATTTTAATATTAATACTATTGTACCCAATATTTAATTGTTTTTTTAAATAAAAAAAAAACATATTTATTATTGTGTAATGTAAAATATGGTATTGGATGGGGGTTCGGGAGCACATTAAATTTAATCATTGAAGGAATTTTACTTTTTATAAGTCTCATTGTTATCCTTTTTTTCGCTTTGCTCAAAATCTATTGTGTTCTACAGAGATGTTTTGTTTTTTTTTTTTTTATGTATGAAAACACTTTCAGGTAAAAATAATGGTTCGATTACCACAAGTATGGTATGCTTTCGGTAGCAAATCGTGTCTAGTTGGTACTTTATTTAGCTCATTTTTCGAATTTCTCAAAAGTTTTTCCTTGGGAGGGGAAAAACTACCAAAAAATGGCAGAAAATCGGCAAAATTACGGTTTCTGTTATTTTAAATTTTTTAATTGAGTTTTGTTCGTAAGGACTTGAACATTTTTTGAGTATTAACATAAGTAGTATACAAGTGAGGTAAAATTTTGGAATGAATTATTAGTAAAGTGTTATTGAGTTTCATTCAGAATTGTATTTTCTAATGCAATATTATTGCATTCAAATCTTAATTATAATTAACCACTAGTTTCTCCAAAGACCGAAGGGACGAAGGAGAAATGCCTAAAATCGACATTCCCACTTTTTTATTAATTAAAGGTATAATTCAGTATAATATACAATATTAGATAATGTGGTATTATAATATAATTTCAAAAAATTTGTTTCTATAATTATTTTCCTAGATCATATAATATTTAGAAATCGTATCGAAAAATCAAAATAATATCCTAGTCGAACCTGGTAGGAAAATATTCACCTAAGATTGGTTATGTATGTATAATGTATATTTAGTCTGATTATACTCTAATTGTTTTAATTGTACTAATTGTTCTTAATGAGAACATAATGCAATATTATTGCATTCAAATCTTAATTATAATAAACCACTAATTTCTCAGAGAATCGAAGGAACGAAGGAGGAACGCCTACAATTGACATTCTCACTTTTTTTTTTTAATTAAGCACTGATTCTATACAGTTATTTCATTTTTTTATTTTACATTTTAAAATTTAAAATTTACAGACAAGAAATCATCACACGCCTTCAAACTCAACATACGATAGTGTCCTTAGTTACTGATAATTTATCAAAGTATTTGGATGAAGTGCGAAAAGTTTTCCAAGGTAGACTATATTTTAAACACTTTATTAAACATTTTTAACAATTAAATTTATTTTAGAAAACCATAATCTGGATCCTGCCAAATATTATCCTGATGGACGATATTGTCATTTGCAACAAGTTCAAGAAAGACTATATTTCTTAAAATTTTGTTTAAAAGTATATTACATTTTAATTATTCATATTTGTATAAAATAATTCCTAATAATTATACTAAATATTTTGTAGGATGGGAACCTTTGGCTGTGTGCTGAACAAGCACATCAAATTTGGATATCATTGACTGAAAAAGCTGTATTTTTGGCTGATCGTGAGGCATGTTTTCGATGGTTTTCAAAATTGATGGGCGAAGAACCAGATATTGATCCTTCAATTAATACAAAATTTTTTATTAATAACCTCTTACAGCTTGACCCAACATTACTTACGGAAAATGGAATTAAGTAAGTAATAAAATATCAATATTCATAATTTACAATTTGTTGTGATGTAATTAGTATTTCAAAGTAGAAGTACCCAAAGGTCAATTATTAAATCCATACTTATTATTCTTTTGTAAAGACTGAAATTTTAAAAGAAAAAAAAAATACAAAAGGAGAGTATGCTATTTACAGATCATTCTACAGAGTTTTGAGAAAGTAAACAGTTATTATATTTTAGTAATTGTAATAATGGATAATGTTGAAAGAAGTGTCACTTATTTTAGTGTGTTAAAAAATCCCAATTAAACTGAATCAAGATATCTGGATAGAAATAGGTTGAATGTAGCGGAAATAAAAATGGTAAAGTGAGTGTGTGGAGTAATTATGGAAGATAATATATATAACAAAAAAGTTTACTGTCTGTCCTTACTATACTTTGTCTCACGAAATGATAGGTTCCCAACCAGTTTTAATCTGGCGCCACTCATCCACTCTAGTAATCGGTAATAATTCACTGCATAATGGGGGGAAAATCGAACTATGAACTTCCATGGACCGTCATTTGGATGTGCAAAGCGATGCATTCTACTAAATAGAGTATACACACAAATAATAATTACACATTATTTATTAGGTATAATATTGTCAGACGACATTGTTTTCAATTGTTTTCTCGTAAATTCACGTTTAATTAATATTAAACAATTTTTCACAAAAAATCACAATTAAAATTTTTAAAAATATTGTGTTTACTTAGTATGACAAATATTTCACTACATATAAATAGTGACTACTTTTCTTTCATGAGAACTAGTATAGATTTATTTACTTATTTTTGTATCTTAATATCTAAATGGAAATATTTAAACGCTGTTTTTTATGAATGATTATTTGGACTAGGAATATTTTAAGATACCTCTGTCATGTTTTTAAATAGAGAAAATATGAAAAAACAAAAGGATTGTTTAAAAAAATGTATGTAAAAGAATGAGAGAAATAGGAAATCAAAATTGTAGTAGTTAGATGTAATATGAAGTTCACTGGTGTAATGAAAAATAGATATAGATAGAAATATAAATAGAATTAAGTAAGGTTTATAACAGATATAAACTTAAAGCTAGTTGCAACAGCTGTTATAGGGAAAGAGTAAAAAAGAATAATAAATAAATGTATTGTTTTATATATATATATATATATATATATACATTTACTTAAGAATATTTTCATTTTAAATTAATGTATGATAGAACAATATAATCAATAATTATATAAAATACTTGATATGATATGTATTTTATTGTCAATTTTTAATATTATTAGATGTTTTGAGAGATTTTTCAAAGCAGTCAATGTAAAAGAGGGAAAATTACTAAAAAAGCGGCGTTGTTATCAGATGGAAAATATAGATTTAATCGGTGTTGACTATTTGTGGAAAGTAGTAACTAACTGTAATGAAGATATTGCAGCACATGCAATTGACTTGCTTAAAGAAGTCAACACAAACCTCGCTCCTAAATTACAAGCACTTCCTCTAGAGTTTCACCAAACATTTGTGGCTGAATGTTTAGAAAGACTACGTGCTCATTTTGATACAGTGAGCATACTATCCAAAGCATCAATGGATAAACATGATCTCATTGAGAGAAACATCGAAGTAACTAAAATGATCAGAGTCATGAAAGTATTGTATGAGTATTTAGGAGAATGTGATGCTTCATTTAATGGAGATCGTTCTTTATTACCCTTACACAGGTATATATATTTAATAATTTATAGATTATTAAAATATTTAAAATACTATAAATCACTTTTAGAGCTTGTCGAGGGAAACATATAACTGTGATTGTCCGTTTAACAAATGCCAATCGTTCTTTGGTAGATGATCATGAGCTTGTTATGCACAGTAATGACAATATATCGTGTGTCCGTCGACAATTATTAAAACGATTAAGGAATAGTGGGACAATTACAGCTATTACTGGAGCATTAAATATAAAATTAGATATATTCCCTGGTAGTAGTATTGACCTCAGTACTTTGGATGACAGCAAACTTCTTGGTGAATTACCTTTCAGAGATAAATTGGTAATATTTTAATTTTAAATATTGAAAATACTAACATTGTTAATTTGATTTACATTTTATTTTTAGTACCTTAATGCTCGACTAATGACTGCTAACTCACATTTAGCTAGTTCACCAGATAGTAGTTCAGATAGTTCCATCACCAATAATCAGCCTTTGTATGATTTTTGTTTAAACATGGATGTCGAAAACTGTTTACCTACTGTGGTATGCATTATGAAGTATTAGATATAATTTTTGTATAATTACCTAAATATAACTACAATTTATAGATTATTTCTGAGAATCCAAAATATGTTAATTTTTTCCTACAAGTATCAGATAAAGGTATTGAAATTGAAAATCAACAACTCCGGGAAGCTGCCAGATGTATTTTAAAATTAATTCCCCCTGCAGAATCAACTGTCAAAAATATTAAGGTACTTTTATATAATATATAAGTTAATTCCCAAATTAGTATTTTCCGCAACAAGTTTGAAATTATGTGCTAAATTAATATTATATAAAATATACCTTTTTGCGTGTAATATATTTATTACATTTGTATATAATTTATACATTTTCAATTTAAAAAAAAAAAAATTATATTTCAGCAATTTTTTACTCCCCAATCAGAATCTACCGAAGGAAATTTAAATGCTAATACACCTGTTGATAGTATATATTTTACTAATTCTCCATCTCAAAATTTATACAATTTAGAGGTAAGTCTGGTACTTAATACAAATTTTTGCTTAAATTAAATTTGTATAACATTTTTGATATTATTAGGTGTTATATTCAATGTTATTACCTGCCATTGATCCAATGGCTGACAAAACTTTAGAATTTCAAACTAATTTTATAACTAGTAATCACGCTCCTGAAATTATCCAAATGTTAGTATCAAATAAATGTATTCTCGCAAATGATCAAAATACAAAAAGGTAAAATTTTAATTAATAACTTAATAAATTGTTTCTTCTTCTAACTCACTATACACTCTCAACTAGATAGGGTCATCTATTCTAATGGAATATCTCCATAGATCCTAATTTCCTACTTGTTATTCCAATCATACTGTTTTATCTATCAACCTCTTCGTTTTTCTACTTCCCTTCTTAAATTCTATATTAATTTTCATAACAACATTGCTTCTGAACCACCTTTTCTCTTAAAATATCCAAACCGTCTAAGACTATTCTCTCTCATTTTCTCCATAATTGATGCAGCTCCTATTTCATATATAACTCTTTATTAATTTTATATTTTATACTCTAATCACTCCATACATCCGATTTAACATTCTCATCTATTATAAATTCATCCTTTGTTCCAGTTTTTATTCATTGCCTAACATTGCTGGCCTCATTAAAGAATTATAAATATTTACCTTTTAATCTTATCGGCATCCAAAACACCCGACATTTTACTTTGTTTTTTTCTAGGCTTCCCACTAACTATATCATCTGCAATTATTTCAAAATTTAAATTAAATATGTTACTATTTTTTAGATCTATATATTTGGTTGTGCTTAAGATCTGTAGACTTGTTTTTTGTGTAATGGGACAAGTTATAACACAATTATGTCAATCTTCTGGATCAGTAATGGGTACACCAATTGATAATGAACGGTGTCTTTATAAAGGAATAGAAGTACTCGATCAATGTGATGATACATTAACTTTAATGAAAGAAGCATTTAGCTTGGTACCTAATCCCAATTTAGAATATATGTTGCGTAGTGTTACTTCTAAACTCGCACGAAGGTACATTGATAAAATTTCTACTGGTTGTGAAACTTTGGAAGCATTACAATTGGCTATCAATACATCATTATCCAAATTTATGCCTACTTTGGAGATGATATGGACTACTATACAATTAGCATGGGCAATGGCTGGAGCTAATCAACACATGTTTGATGGTCAACTAAGTAATGTAGATTTACATGATAATTTAAATGGAAAATCATTAGAAATGGAAGACATGTGTGGTATGTATTTTAAAAGAATTTATTATTAATTTGTTTTATAATAAATGTAAATTATATTTCAGTTTGCAAAGAAGCATTAGAAGTGTTAACTCTTTGTTTATTTTTGAAGCCTAATTATTTAAGTCAATTAATGGAAAAAAATGACTGGCAAACATTCCTTATTGATTTAATTTTATTGACTAATAATAGGTATTGAACAAGTATTTAATTTTTTCTATAACTATATTTAATATTTTAGTTACATAATTTGTTTAGTAATAGTATACCAAAATATTAAATGATTAATACTTATTTATTTTAGGCAAGTCCGGTGTTCTGCAGCCGAACAATTTATATTTATAATTAAGTTTAGCTGGAGTGCTAAACCATTATTATCTACTATTTTTTTAATGTTCTCTGTTCTTAATGATACTGTACTAAAATTTGCTCAAAACTCGTTTGAATACTTTCATGTAAGCCATTTTAATGTTTATGTATTTGTAAGTTTTAAGGTTCGGGCATGGCAGAATGGTCTAAACACACTTTTGTCATGTAAAGTTCAGATTTTACTACCGGGTAACTATGGGTTTTGCACCCATTTTTATTGGGTTGTATGAATGTTTGAGCAAACTAACCATAATTATCTAAAAAGCCCAACTATTTAATTAAACCATTAATTTTATAATAGTCTATTATAAAATCAATGATTAAACTAATGTGTTAGTTAACCAAGAATTATCTTGGATCCCTTAATATATGATTGGTGCCAATCAAACATATCATGACATTAGAAGAGAAAAAGAGAATATAAAAGATATTTTTAATTTATAAAAATTTTTATTATTTAAAAATTAACTTTTCTTTTTTTTTTTTTTAAGGTTTTAACTTACTTATTAAATTATGCTAGTCACGAAAGAATTCCAGTGCCAGATTTTGAAATTTTACTAAACAATGAGATTAAATGGTTAAAAAATGTTAGAGAGAAAATAAAAGCTGATGCAGACTATGAATTGGAAGAAGTAATTCTTGAAGGTCATTTAAATATAACTAAAGAATTAGTCCAAATGATTAGTATTGAAAAGCGTAATAAAATTGGTTCTGATGAAACTGCTGGAATAATGTTAATCAAAGAACTGCTTGAAGATTTTATTTTTCCGGCATCCAAGTTAATGGAAGATATGACCAAACAACAGGCTATTGATTTTGTAGATATTGAAGTTACACCTGTTTGTAAATCTCCAAACTCTACAAATGCAGCTTTTGATTTAATTGTATCCCTCTGCATTGGATCTGTGGAAAATTTGAAGTTAACTGTTGAAATACTTACTCAATATTTTTATTCGGGTAATTATAGTTGTTTGAAAACTTTATTACTATTTAGTATTTAGTAGTGGTTGAATGATAAAAATAAACTTGTTTTCGACATCAATATCAATAAATTATGACTGGTGTATAAATATAAACAAATACAATTTTTATTTTAAAATTATTTATCATTTTATTTTATATCTTAATCTTTTATAAATTGTATTGTACTTCATGGATCTGGGTGCTTGCTTGTTAATTATTAATTATAATATATTACTTAATACTTATAAATTCATACATTTTAAAGTAAAATATTTATTATTGATATCACAATATCTATTGGTTTTACAAAGATGTTTTTTTTTTTTTTTATATATAAAGACACTTTTTCGGATAAAAATAATGGTTCGATTACCACAAGTAGGTTATGCTTTTGGTTGCAAATCGTGTCTAGTTGGTACTTTATTTAGCTCATTTTTCGAATTTCTCAAAGGTTTTCCTTGGGAGGCGAAAAACTACCAAAAAATGGCGAAAAATTGGTAAAATTACGGTTTCTGTTATTATAAATTTTTTAATTTTGTGATAACTAATTGAGTTTTTCTCGTAGGGACTTAGAACATTTTTTGAGTATTAACATAAGTAATATACAAGTGTGGTACAATTTTGGAACGGATTGATTGATTTTCTGACTAAATATAGAGATTTTAACTTTTTCCAAAAATGTTTAATATTTCCTGTAATTTTTGCTTTTTCAATTTGAAAATTTTATCAGAGTCTAATCATATACAACTTAATCTTTTTACAAAATATTTTCTAAATTGTATGTTGCAACTTTATTTTTTTATAAGCTTCTAAAATTTGAATAATTTTAACAGAAATGAATACTATGATATTTTTTTTTTATGTATGAAGACACTTTTTCGGGTAGAAATAATGGTCCGATTACCATAAGTAGATTATATTTTCGGTAGCAAATTGCATCTTGTCGATACTTTATTTAGCTCATTTTTCGAAATTCTCAAAAGCTTTTCCTCAGGAGGGGAAAAACTACCAAAAAATGGCGGAAAAATTACGGTTTCTGTTATTTTAAATTTTTTAATTTCGTGATAACTAATTGAGTTTTAATCATAGTGTCTTAAAAAAATTTTTAAGTATTAACTTAGGTGAACTTCATTACAAGAAAAAATTTAGAAACAAATGGTTGATTTTCTGACTAAGTATAGAGTTTTGGCTTTTTTTATAAAAATATTTAATAATTCCTGCAATTTTTAGTTTATTGGTTTGAAAATTTTGTCAAAGTCTAGACATATACGACTTAATGTTTTTACAAAATATTTTGAAAATCGTGACTGACAATTTTTTTTCATAACTTTATTAAGTAAGAATTTTTGAAAATCTGCAAAATTACGATTTCATTATTTTATTTCTTAATAACTAAATAAGTTTTGATCGTAGGAAATTGAAATTTATTTTGAATATTTACATTCGTAATTTACACTCGTATAATTTTGGAATGGATTATTAGTATAGCATATTGTAGTATATTGAGTTTCGCTCAGAATCGTATTTTCTAATGCAATATCATTGCATTCAAATCTTAAGTATAATAAACCATTAATTTCTCCGAGGACCGAAGCGACGAAGGAGGAACGTTCACAATCGACATCCCCACTTATCTTTACTTTTTTTTTCTATATTCCATTAAAATATTACCAAAATACATACAATATCAATGTTTAAAAAAATATTAAGGACCAGACTATTTATTATGAATATTTACTAATATCTATAGAACGTGATGATCCTTTGATTGAGTGGGACTATCTACCTATGATGGGTGCAAGAACTGCTCGTGGTTTTGTTGGGCTTAAAAATGCTGGTGCAACTTGTTACATGAATTCTGTATTACAACAACTGTATATGGTTCATCCTATACGATTAGGTATACTGTCTACACATGGTGCAGCCATCGATTCCAATGATGATTTTAATGGAGATGATAAAAATGATAATGAGGTATTTATTTCAATTAATTTTAATAGATATTAAATTAAATTTCTAAGAATTGAATATTGGTATTGTATTTAGACTCAAATGGATTTTACTGAAGATCGAAATAAATTTGAACAATCTAGAAAAGAATACAATGTTGGTATACTAAAACAAGTACAAGCTATATTTGGACATTTGGCATACAGTAAAGTCCAATATTATGTTCCCAGAGGATTATGGAAACATTTCAAGTAATTTCCTACTAAAAATTCTTGAAAACTATTTACCTTGATATATATATTTATATTTATATTATTTATATAGATTACAAGGTGAACCAGTTAATCTTCGAGAGCAACAAGATGCTGTTGAGTTTTTTATGAGCCTTGTGGAGAGTTTAGATGAGGCTTTAAAAGCATTATCTCAAGATCAATTCATGAGTAAAACACTCGGTGGTTCTTATTCAGATCAAAAAATTTGTCAGGGTTGTCCACATAGGTATAATCAAATTGTGTTTATCTTTTAAATTATCCTATCTACCTTCTCTTATTGATGCACTAATGAATTCTAGTTTATCACTAATTATAATAATAGCAAATTCTCCTTAGCATAATTAATTCACTTCATCAAAATTTACCATTCCTTATCCATATCAGTCTTCAATATGTTTATTTAGTTTAATTTTTTTCATAAGTATTTAATTTAAATATGTTTTCTAGATATTCTAAAGAAGAACCTTTTAGTGTCATCAGTGTAGATATAAGAAATCACTCAAATTTAACCGATTCTCTAGAACAATATGTAAAAGGAGAACTATTAGAAGGAGCTGATGCTTACCACTGTGATAAATGCAATAAAAAAGTTTGACCAATTCATAATTCAAATGAATTATAGCATCATAAATTAAATGTATTATTATTTTATGTAGGTTGTTACTGTTAAAAGATTATGTGTAAAAAAGTTACCACCTATTTTAGCTATTCAATTAAAAAGATTTGAGTATGATTTTGAAAGAGTATGTGCCATAAAATTCAATGATTATTTTGAGTTTCCTCGATACCTAGATATGGAACCATATACAGGTATTTAATTTAAAATATAGTTATTTCTGTTTCTATATTATTATCATTTTTATTAAGTTAAAGTTATATTTATTTGTTTTGCAGTTTCAGGGTTAGCCAAAATTGAAGGTGAAATAATTGACTATGATTATGATGAATCGCAAGATGAAAATCATACTAAATACCAACTGACTGGTATTGTTGTTCACAGTGGTCAAGCTAGTGGAGGCCATTATTATTCATATATTCAAGACAGGTATACTATTACTATATACTATTTCAAATTAATAAATGTAGGGATATGGCTTTACTATGAGTTCAGACCTTGAAGACTGTCGTCAATGAGAGCATCATATTTGTCTATCAAAAGCAAGCAATGTGAACAAATAACTTAAAATGCATTGTTTTACTTTGTTAAACTCTTTGATCACTGTTTAAACTCATTTCAGAAATATATTATATTAATAAAAATTAACTCAAATTATTAAATTATAAATTATCACTTTAATTTTAAACTAAATAAAAAGCCAACTGTTTACTTTAAGAATTTGAACTACTACCTAGGAACTAATAATAGTTTCATATAATCTGTGCTAGTACTATTAGCTACTATATTTATAATTTCATCTATATCGGTTTTATATAGGTAGTTACCAAACATAAACATGAAGGCTCTAAGTTTTGTTTTAGAAGGCCTATTCCTTAATTCAACATTCCTATATAATTTATGTATATTCGGAATAATATTATTTTTTAAAAAAATCTTGTTAACTTTGTATACTATGCACCAAAAACGTTTTTTATCCCCAATTTTTCTAACACTACGTTTTCGTTTAGAATTATATTAATATAAAATAATTATTTAATATAATATGAATAATCTTATTATCAGATAATGATTATTAAACAGGCTTGCACTATGTCAACTTCTCAATAATAGACATAAACCACGAGTAGTGGCATATTTAGGAGAAGCGGTAAGGTGCCCAGGCCTACCTAGCCCTAGCTCCGTATTCATATATAATTATTAATTAATAATGTGTATTTGATATTTCACAAACGAAAATAATAATATGCTGTAGATTTATTTAATCAGTTTTTGTACTAGACGAAGTATTAGGCTATTTATTGATATTTCAATTTAATTATATTTTATGTATACATAAATAAATTTATAATTAAATGCATTATTCAATATATTTTTTTTTTATGGGTGATTTAATCCAGAAGGACCTCTCTGTACAAACATATCTGCTAGTTATGCTAACGAGTATAACTCACCATATAAGCAATTATTAGATTCTGAGTGAAGCGAAGAATGTATTGTGTTCTACAGAGTTGTTTTTTTTTTTATAATGTATGAAAACACTTTTTTGGGTAGAAATATTGGTCCGATTACCACAAGTAGGGTATGCTAGCAAATTGTGTCTAGTTGATACGTTATTTAGCTCATTTTTCGAATTTCTCAAAAGTTTTCTTCTTTAGGAGGGGAAAAACTACCAAAATATGGCGGAAAATTGGCAAAATTACGGTTTCTGTTATTTTAAATTTTTTAATTTCGTGATAACTAATTGAATTTTGATTGTAGGACTTGAACATTTTTTGAGTATTAACATAAGTAGTATACAAGTGAGGTAAAATTTTGGAATGAATTATTACTAAAGTGTTATTGAGTTTCACTCAGAATTGTATTTTCTAATGCAATATTATTGCATTCAAATCTTAATTATAATTAACCACTAATTTCTCCAAAGACCGAAGGGACGAAGGAGAAATGCCTAAAATCGACATTCCCACTTTTTTATTAATTAAAGGTATAATTCAGTATAATATACAATATTAGATAATGTGGTATTATAATATAATTTCAAAAAAATTTGTTTCTATAATTATTTTCCTAGATCATATAATATTTAGAAATCGTATCGAAAAATCAAAATAGTATTCTAGCCGAACCTGGTAGGAAAATATTCACCTAAGATTGGTTATGTATGTATAATGTATATTTAGTCTGATTATACTCGAATTGTTTTAATTGTACTAATTGTTCTTAATGAGAACAGAGTTTCTTCTGGTGTGCTCGTATACAAGGCAACAACCAAATTTAGTTGGTCCGTGGCCATCTCCTTCCATGAGACCTGTCCAGTAACAGGATGATTCATATAACTTACTATACTCATTTTCTGTCTATTTGATAAGATTTTATTTGTTTTTCATAATTTTTATTAATTATAAAACAGTTAATAGTAAAGACTTACTGCAACTGTCAATCACAATATGCAAATTTGGTATACTCTTAAATGGAGTATAAATGAAATTATTTAGGTATATATAAGTATACATTTGTATTATCTACCCGTACTAAAGAAACATTTGAATTTATATTTGAATGATATAATATAAAAGTACAAGCTAATCACAATTCTTAAGCTACAAGTAGAATAATAATTGTAAAATTTTAGTGAACCTAACTAATTATACTTAACTTCTAAAAAGTTAATTTATTCTAAAAATGATCTTATGTACAATTTTAAACCTAAACTGATATATTATATATCGAGGAAAGATTTCTTATTCTAGACATTATGCTTAAAACCCCTATATATTGTTTATATTTAAATAATAAAAGTATAAATGATCTCTTAGTGTATTCATTAAATTGTTATATTGATATTAAAAAGTAAATACAAATATACAAATATATGTATATTAAAATTATTTCATTTTTTTTTTTTTTTTTTTGTGAAAATTGTATTATATTTTAGTTTTCTTTAAAAACTGATGTTTTAAAGTCATATTTCTAATATTGGTAGAGACTTTTCAATTTCTCCCACAATACTATTATTCTGAAGATGGAAACATGTCTAAAAAATTAGTTTTAAAAAAACCAACATGAACAATACTTAATTTACTTAGTAATAACTTACTCCAAGAAAGCTTCAAAGAAAAAAAAACTAAAATATTGCTATATTGAATTTATTAATTATTATTTTATTATTATATATTATAGAAGTGTAGAGGGTTCATCTAAGTGGTATAAGTTTGATGATGGTGATGTAACAGAATGTAAAATGGATGAGGAGGAAGAAATGAAAAGTCAATGTTTTGGTGGAGATTATATGGGCGAAGTAAATCTTGTTTATTATTTACTTTCAAATAGTATTTTATTTTAATTTTATTTTAATTGTTAAGGTTTTTGATCATGCTCTAAAGAGAACCAGTTATCGAAGACAAAAACGTTGGTGGAATGCCTATATGTTATTTTATACCAAAGTAGAGTCTAGCAAAGAAATACTAGTCAATGGAATAAGAAAAATTAGTATAAGTAAGTTTCAAAAAATTAATAAATTATAATTTTAGACACTGAATAACAGAAATTAAGAAAATTAATAATAGTATAAAAATATATTAATTTTAAAAATAAAAATCTTTCAATAAAAAAGATAACTATTTATTTAAAATTATTTAGGTAGTCGTCGTACAAGTAACAATTGTATTAAAATGCCTTCATGTATAAAACGTAGTGTTCAACAACAAAATATTCGATTTTTACATACCCGTAGTCAATATACTGAAGAGTATTTTAAATTCATTCGAAATATTGCCACAATTAATACACCAAATACAGTTGCTTCATTTAATAATATTCAGCAAATACAAGTACGTACAAATTATATTTGAATTAAACAAATTGTATAATAAATTATTAATTATAATTAGACTGTGAATCAAGAAGAATTATCAATGTTGACAATACAATTAGTGAGCAAGTTTATATTTTATGTCGGTCTACATACTAAAAAATCACTAAGAGGAAATGCCATTGAATGGTATGATTTATTGGCACCTCATATTCGTACCTATTCATCTATCCGTGCTTGGTTTGCTCGAAATATATTATTTAATCATCCACAAAGGTATAAAAATTAAATTTTATATAATGTCATAAATAATACTATTTTTTTTTTTTATTTTTAGGTTTGCAGAATATTTGTTGCAATGCATGAGCGCTGAAGTACGGTCATTTTTCATTAAGCTCATTGCATACTTAGCTCATTTTTCTATACAAGATGATCCTATTTTAATACCTGCAATCACATCCAGTAATATATATATACATATTTCTATTGTATAATTTTACTTTTAAATTTTAAAAATTATATTTATTTATAGATTCATTGTTAGATATTACAGCTTCGTCAAGTGATCATCTAATTATTGCTGTATTAAGTTTATTACAAAAAGAAGTGGCCGAACACACAAATAGACATTTGCCACATTATTTTACCTTTTTCTTCATGTACTGTAATTTAGGAATGGCAGAAAAATTACAACTTATAAAGGTGTGTAATAATTACAATTTCATATGCAATTGTTATCAATGTTTTCCATTTCAGTTAAATGTGGCAGCATTGTTTATCTTGGTAGCTATTGATGAAGGCCCAGGTGGATCTAATATAAAATATCAATATAGTGAGATGAATAAACTTCATTCAGTGATATCTATATTGGTGCGTTGTTGTGACTGTACAGAAAAATGTGTATCATCAACTCCAGTAAGTAAATTAATTAATAATCAATATTTAAAATTAAGTCGAACTGAATTGTCAGATCGGTAGCGTACTTAGGATTTTGTCAAGGGTGGGGATATGGCATGTCAACAGTGCCACTGTAAGCATTGAACAAATTGCCGCCTTTATATATATATATATCATTTTTTTTAAATTATTAAAATGAAAAAATGACAGTTATAGGTATTTATTTTATATTAAAGTTCTTTAAATAATTATAATTTGTATTTTTAAAGTGTATACTAGTCAAAGTGGTTTAAATTAATATACAATTGGTTTTTTTCATGATTTTTAAGTAGCAAAATCATTTACAATATCCTCAAAGTCTGTGTTATTAACAATAAACTTAATGCATTTAACTTGTTTTCTCCCAAATTTGCTCTCAAATAATTTTTTATTCGTTTTAAGGTAGAAAAAGATCGTTCGGCAGAACAGTTTATTATTGCCTTGCATAAAAGCATTCGTAGAGCAATATCAATATTTGAAAATATTGTTTGTAAATTTTTTTGATGAAGAAGTATCGATAACTCATCAACTCATCAACTAAGATTATTTTCATTATTTTTAATAATACCTTGAAGATATGATCAAAAATGAAAACATTCGTAAGAAAACGAATTCTCTAAATCATCATTTAAAAAAGATTAAAGTTCTCTTGCTTTTTGAATAAATTCTTCCGTCAAAAGTTTATTTAATTTAGTTATAAAATCATATTTCCCAAATATATTAATATAAACGGTACATCTTTTTTCCATTTCATTTTTAATTACATCTAAAATTGCAAAATATGTTTCCATTTTAAACTTTTGTCTTCCATTCATTTTCTTTTACCTCGTCAGCTTGAAGTTTACATTTTTTTATTCTTACTTTATCTAATTCATATTCTTTATTATTTTTGCTAAATCTACATATATTGTAAAGAAGTCGTCATTTTGAATTGATATTATAAAATTAATTAAAGATTGATAAAGTTCTACTACTTTCCGCAAGTCAATATTTACTTTTTAAAGCTTTTTAAATTTGTTGTTAAAACGTTCCAAAACTGAATTCCAAAATACAGTCATAAAAATTGTTTCAAATCGATCAAGTTGACGTCTTAAGCCAGAAGCCTCACAATGTGTTGTCGCTTTTTCGGAATCATCTTCCAATATTTTTAAACGTTTTATTAAACCATGCCAGTTTTTATATAAGCTATCGCATGCTTCATACCAAGCAAACCACCGAGTTCCATCTGCTCTTTAAAGAACTTTTTTACCTACTACTTGATTTTAAAACATATCCTATCTTTGAGTAGATACAGCTATGAATGAGTAAAGATTTTGAATAATAATTTATAGTTAAATAATAGTTCATTCTTGTTACTTTGTATTAAAAAAAAGAATCAAGTTTTTTGGTTTTTTGTATATCATTTTCTTTCTTTTTTTTTCATTGGCATTTTTTTTATACTGATGTCCACTAAGTCATTTTCGACCGTCACTCATTATGAAATAGGTACAAAATTCGTAATATTAAACTAAATTTATCAGAAATATACACACTCTCATAGAACACCCCGACATTCTGGCGACAAACTAAACTACGTAAAAATGTAACAATGTATAATATTATTATAAAGAGCATAAAAAATAATGATATTTCAATTGTATTATTAGATATAGACTCGATTTAGTTATCTATGTTATCTGTTAAATTATATTTCATAAACATATTATAGACTTTAGTATTAATAATAAATAATAATACATTGTAAGAGCAATAATACAAACCCGAACAACCCATATACTCGTATTAATAAAATTTATCACTTGACGTTTCATGCTATATGTTATTGTCGCCATTATAAATTTATATTATTCTTATTAATTTTTGCATTGACAATAATTTAATTTTGTTTTTTTATTTTTAATAGATTTAAATGATACTTAAAACAAAATCTCAAATAAAATTTAATTTATACATAAATTAAATAAGTAAATATTCAAAATTTGCCGCCCCTAAGAAATTGCCACTCTAAGCACGTGCTTATAGTATTTCCCAGTAAATACGAAACTGGATGTCAATATTTTATTTACCAAGATGAAGTCCCTCATTCTCTCACTATCGTAAACAATTTGTGTTATGTTAGCAATTTCGATATTTTAATTTTCTTTAATTTCGTATTCTTATTGGTAGTTATACAAAATAATTTATTTTATATCAGTTTTCAAAAAACATCACTATAAAATAGGTCAAGGGAGGGGATCTATCCCCCCATATCCCCCCCTTAAATATGCCATTGTGTTAATTGAAGCATAACTAATAGTAGAATATTTGGAAAAGACGATCGGTGTATGAAAAAGAAAAACAGTTAAAAATTTTGTAAAGGTTACTTGTAGGTTTATGAAAGAATATAACATATAAGAAAAATAAAGTGAGGTAATACAATTGAAAAAGAAAAGAAAGAAGATTATTACAAAATAATTTAATAATTGTATATTAAGAGAGATCAAGTCTCCAGAACCATAAGTGGTTAAAAATAGAAGAGAATTCATCTATTCTGTAGATAGGTGTAATAAATTTTAATTCTCCAAGATTCAAAACTCAAAAATCTAGATTTAGTTTTAAATTAGAAATCAAATTTAAATTTATTTATTATTAGTTTAATATGTCATTATAATATACTATTGTTTTTCCATAGGGTATACCAATTCTTCCAAATCCATTTGCAGAATGTCAACCATACCTAAGAAAAGTTCCACAACAAGTCAAGGATTGTATTTTTGATCGAATATGGTATGGATGTATATATATATTATTTTTATTATTTATTAACATAATGATAGAATTTTAGTTGATATAAATTTAATATATTTTTCAGTTATTTAAAAAAACTTATTGACAATTCACAAATGAATGAAGATAGTATGAAAATGTTGCAGTTTGTCTGTTGGGAGAATCCACAGAGTAGTAGTATGATTTTGACTGAAATTTTATGGCATATTATGTATACATATTGTCAAGAGCTCAAATTTTATTTGGATTTACTTTTTGTCATATTAAGTATTGAAGATTCATGGCAAATGTTGCGTATTCAAAATGCCATGACTGGAAATGGTAAATGTGATAAAATAATTTTATATTTTTTTGAACTTTGTTTTAATATTGAATATATTTCAGAAGATAGAGAAGGTGTACTTGACACAATATTACGTCACAAAAATCAATATCAGAGACGATCGTATCAGTGTATCAAAGGTTTAGTTGCTTTATTCATGAGAATACCAATGGCACATAAAGTTGTTCTACAACATGCAAATTTCAAAAGAAAATGGATGGACGCAGTTGATTGGCTGCAAGAAGAACTTAATAGAGTACTATTTTTATTTCTTAATTTGTTTTAATTAATTAATATTTTTGTTTTATTTAGAAAACATTAACTGGAAGTCAGTACAATACATACAATAGTTGGACACCTCAGTCTAATGAAAATACTAATAGTTTCTTTTTAGAAAGATCAACTAGTGCACGTAAAGTACTACAAAAAGCATATGAGTTTTGTCCACCTGAGGTAAATTAAAAATACCCTAAATAGACATTTAGTAAACATTACTTTATCGATATTTAGTTTAAAAAATACATTTTTTCTAAAATAACAAATAATTTAATGTAGGAATTTCTGGCCCCAGCATTGACAACACAGGGAATAGAAGATTCTTCAGATGAAGGTGATGAAGTGGAAATGCCTGCTGTCTCTAATACATTAACATCTTTAGTAACTGAACCACTACAAGTAGTACCAGATGTTGTTCCAGAGTAAGATTTATAAATAATTATTTGTTTTTATAATATAAAATAAATATAAATTTAAATACAGGAATGATGAAGATTGTGATACTTCTGTTACCATTGAATGGGAACATTGATGAATTGACTAACACACGAATTATTGAATCACCAACAGATATACATTAACTCACATAAGTATATTAAAAATATGAAACATTTTAAAACTAAAACTGAAGGTGCAATTGTTACTAATCAGAATTAAATTGATTATAAATATAATATTATCAAATTATACATCTTATTTTAAAATTTATAGCATTTAGTATTTAAATCCCTTTGAAATTATATAATTTCCAAGTAGCAGTTAGCACAACAGAGTAGTCAATAATTATTATTATATACGACAATTTAGTACATAACAAAGTGTGATTTAGACTGTTAACATCTACTAATCTAAAATTAGATATTAAAACACTAAATAAAATATATTTTAATAATAATAAATTAATTGATTCAATATATAAATGTTAAAAACCAACAACAGAAGTTTTCTGACTAATGGTATAATTAATGTTTTTTAAAAATGAATTTGTTTTATGCTGTAAAAATTGTTCGTGTACAAATTGAAACACCCTGCACATTACGAATTTTATATATACGTGTATAATAGTATATACTTCTGCGTAAGCAAAAATCCTACATTTTATCCTGTCTTTTATTTGATATTTAAATTTTTTTGTTGTATAATGTACATTTTTTTGCTTTTTTACATTATTATTATTAATTATTATTATTATTATTATTATTATTATTATTATTATTATTATTAT